>JAQOOD010000009.1:20501362-21064942 GCA_029633175.1 Citrus glauca
TATTTTAGTGCAAGTAAACAATCTATTGCCACTCCCCATCCACACTCTCAATTTCAAGATTTACACTCAGAATTTTCATTTTAATTTAAAATTTAAACGCTACCTTGAATACGTACTTTATTTTATAAATTTTTTTATATCATTTTATAATTACAAATTACAATTCTTTAAATAGGGTAAAAATGCATTTAAAACAAGGGTCCAACTACCTTGTAATCCCCTTATTTTGTCCTTTTAGAGAAGTTATCGTTGGATTGAAACTCATGAAATCTAACGGCTAAAATACAATAGGTTAGATAGAAGAGGTTAAGTGCAACCGGCTTTTCCAGTGGCAATCCCTTTTGTTCTCTAATCCACCAACATCCAACAAAGAAAAAAAAGAAATATTTTGCTCAGGGGTAACCGAGAATTTCTGTGTTTGGCTCTCAATTACCAGCAACCAATTATTGAAATCATGTGCTTGAATATCTCACGTCATTTTAGAATTCCTTCAAATTGAATTATCTAATAATTTTGGTTTCAAAGAAATTAGGTTTGTATTTGGGAATATCAAGTGTAAGGGGATTTAAATTTAATAATACAAAAAAATCAATTGAACTGTGATTACTTCTTCGCATTAGAAGATGCGCTAATCTCCTGCAAAAGCTTGACACCTTGCTCTAAGGGCTCCAGGTCGAAGCTAGTAGAGGTCGTCCTGGGATTGTTGTTCCTTAGCCTTGGCAGGGGTAGAAGCAAAAGTGGACTCATCTCGATCTGCTGCTGTAGATCACTTGTGCTATTTCGACAGTTGAGATTGGCTAGATTAAGAAAAAGTACCATAAGAAAAAGGGAGATGTTCAAAGGGCCACAACAAAAGCGGTGTTGGATTGGCACTGAGCAGAAGCAGAGGTTATTGTTAGGGTGATGATGTTAACTATTTTTTTTCTTTTTTTCTTTTCGCCAAGACTTGGAGTTCTTTACCTTGTATCAGTAAATAAATTGATCTTCTTAAAGACATTATTTGATAACATTAAATGTGATTTTTTGTCCTAGGGAAATTGGAATGGATCCAAATAGTTGTTTGCAACGTACAATTACATGTAACGAGTTCTTGCATTCAAGAATGTCTTTTCTATTTGTAACCAGATATTTGTAATTGTGTACCACACAATTGTTATATATTTGGTCACTGGCTTCCAACATGTCTCTCCGTTTTCTATTTGTATCTTTTCCAACCGTTAGATAATATCCAACGGTTGGTTCGTTAAAGACAAAATTAGGGGATGATGTATCACGGATGCAAAGTAGCCAGTTTCTTGAAACAATTCACTTTCAATTCAAGATAAAATAAACACACAAATGAGATTTTAATTCTTATTTCATATTCCTATTCCAGTGTAGGTAAACACTCTATTGTCACTCCTAATTTACACTCATATTTTCTGGATTCCTATTTCTCAAGATTCTCACTCTAAACTGATAAGTAAATACTACCTTAAACATATAAAAAACCACATCATTGCACAAGCTATAAATAATCTCAAGTTTAAACCGATGGCTTTGATACTACTTGTCATGTGCGGATTGCGAAATTAACCATACTAACTTTTTTTTTTAAAAAAAAGACAACAAGAATTTAAGCTTGTTTCGGCAACAATGACTAAACTCACGAAAGCACAAGAAAATAATTATTTTACTAATAATTAATATAATATATTATTTGAATATATTTTTTTGAGCGAAAACGTTATGAGATTTAAATCAATGAAAGTAAATATTTGTTGTTATTTGTGGACATGGATAGAAAAGAAGACACACTTGTGCTATTTGTTTTGTTTTAGAAATCTCTTCAATTAGTATTATGAAGAATGCCTAGATTCCCGCATGTATGAGAATTTAAACGCTACCTCAAGTACATACTTTATTTTACAATTTTTTTTAACTCATTTTGTAATTACAAACTATAATTCTTTAAATAGGGCAAAACTGTATTTGAAACAATTCACTTTTAATTCAAGACAAAATAAACACACAAATGAGATTTTAATTCTTATTCCAATATAGGTAAACACTCTATTGTCACTCTTAATTTACACTTGTATTCTTCGGATTCCTATTTCTTAAGATTCTCATTCTAAACCGATAAGTAAATACTACCTTAAACATGTAAAAAACCACATCATTGCACATGCTATAAATAATCTCAAGTTTAAACCGATGGCTTTGATACTATTTGTCATGTGCGGATTGCGAAATTAAGCATACTAATTTTTTTTAAAAAAAAAAGACGCCAAGAATTTAAGCTTGTTTCGGCAACAATGACTAAACTCACGAAAGCATAAGAAAATGATTATTTTACTAGTAATTAATATAATATAATATTTGAATATTTTTTTTCAAAATCTAAACATATTCAATACTCCCATATACACTGAGAGAAAAAATCTCTCAGTTACTTACTCTAAATTCAATTCTTCACTTAAGTTACTCACTCGAATTTGGGATGCTTAGAAAGCAATGAAATGCCTTCTGTTTAAAGACATAAAACTTGCACTATTGCACCTATAATAAAGCACAAGTCATCTAATCCTTTCAAACATTTTGGCCGCTGATTTTAACTACCTAGTAAATTCTTCAAATGAATAATAAATGCGTGCAAAAGTGTTGGAAGCAGATTAATAATAATTATTATTAATATGCTTCCCCCTAAGCTTTTGGTTTTAACAGTATTCAATTTACTTAAAACCTTTTAGAATTATTCAATCTAATTGTTCGATTTGATCTTTTGAAACTAATTCAATAAAGGTTTGATGTGCATTTTATGTTTCTCTAATTCTGTTTTCTCAGTTTAAGATTTTATGTTTGAAGCTTTGAACAAATAATAGAAAATAAATAAATTACAGAAAAATAGAGGACAGAACTATCGTTCCCCGTAGAAAATTCAGAACTGCATGGTCTATCACGTGTGGCTTTCGATTCTGTGCCCCATACTCCACTTAAAAAAATGAAAATTAATTAAAAAATATCTTTCTATTTTTTTGGAAGATTAAAATAGTTTGTTAGAACAATATTTCAAAAGAAAAAAAAATATTTTTCTACACGTTTTTAGAAAAAAAAATAAATTAAATTACAGTCATAATTTTAAAGACCTTGACCTGATTGTGGATGTGTCAGAGTCAGAAATAGACACCCCATTCATTCAATGTTCAAACATTTCAAACCCGTTGGTCCAGATTCCAAAATTTGCTTTCCCATCTCATCCCCATTTTGATCGTAAATTTACGGATTGGCCATATTTACTTATTTGTTTTAAAAACAAAATTGATTTGATCATTACTCAATCTTTATTTTTATAAAAATAAAATAATAATAAAAAATATTTTATTATTAAATGTTTCTTCAGCTACAAAGACCAAAGTGTGCTTTCATATTTGATGGATCTCTTTTATTAATTTACTGGATTTATTTAAATTACTAAAAGTATAGAGTAAGCGATTGGTTGGTAATAAGTTTTTGTAAAAAAAAAAAATTAAAATAGAAATTTTAGTTATAAAATAAAAATTAGTAATGTATAGTAAATATAATTTTTAAATTATAATTTTCACAAAAGTAATAATGATATTTTAGGTTTTTCATTATACAAATGTGCGATAAAATTAACTTTTCTTCGTAATCAAAATAGCATATATTTACCGAACAATATGATTTTGTAGGATTTTTATCCTCATAATTATTGCCGATTGGATCCTTGTTATCTTGGAAATGATCATTATAGGTTTCTATACAAGACTGCAAGTATTGTCTTTACCACAACGTATTCAAAATTATGATTTATCAGTAGCTAAATCCTAAATTATATAGTGATAACATTTGAAAACTAAAATTTTATGTGTTAATGAGTTTATAGAGGTTATTATAATATATTTAAAGGAAGCTAAATTAAATAATAGTCAAACCACATGTACAGCTATTGCAGGCTTTTATTTTATTTTTAATTAAAGTATTAATTTGTATAATTCTCAAAGTTAAAGTTTAAATATTTTAGTTTATGAGATTATGAGACTATTTTTGTAAATTTAACTGGATTACTTTAATAAATTTAAAGGAAGCTAATTGGTAACTCAAATATTTTTTTAAAAAAATTCAAAATTGTTTTCTTCAAGCCCCCCAATGCTTGAAGTGGATCCACCTCTAGTCCTTAGGGTTATGTTTAGGAGCTTTGTTAAATTGTGGGATTGGATTAGATTTTGGGATTAATAAAATAGTCTTATCCTAATGTATGTTTGGTTGTCATGAATTAATACGATAGACTAAAATTTAGCCCAAAACAATTGGGATTATTTGTCCTTAAATTTGCGTGGGTTTAGGTGGGATAAAATTGAATGAAGAATTTGTATCCTCTTTATCACTCTTTTTTTTTATTTAACCTAATATTTTAATAAAAATTAAACATAAAAATTAATTTCATAATTTTTTAACATGTAATTTTATTTTATATAGAATATCAAAATTTATTCATTAATTTATTTAAAGTAGTATTGAATATTAAACATAAAAATAATTAACTATCTCTTTATAGTAGCATTGAATATTAAATATTAAAATCAATAATTATCAATATAATTTAAAAATATTACATTACTTAAATAGTTATTTAACTTCATTAAATTAAATTAGTATAATCCTATCCAATATTATATTAAATAAAAGATAATATTATATATAATCCAATCCAACCTAATCTAATCTTAAAAATTAATCCAATTCAATTCTAACTTCCAAAAACATCCTAGGAGTGTTGTCATTGTCATAAGTGGCTTCGGCGGCGAAGTTCTTTTATAGGCGATGCCATTGGTGGCTTTGGCGAAGCTCTTTACAGGCGATCGGTGAAGCTCTTTATAGGCAATAGATGGCTTTATCCAACCAAATTTTGGGAAAAATATTCGTTTTATTCACAAAACTGCCACTGTTTCAATTTTGCAACATTACAACCACAGTATATACAAATCTGCTACTATTATAATTTTACTAAATTCCCACTGCAGTTTCCAAAACTACCACTTCAACATTGTTTTAATTTTTAAACAGCTTCTATCATCATTTTCCTCAATTTCTTCTTCCACATTCCATTTTATTTTGGGAAATTTACAATATTAACCAAAATATTTAGGCTTTTTTCTCAATTAACCATAGCAACTTTTTTCTATCAACATTAGCCAAATCCAAATCTTTCTTCCCAAATTACCCTTTTTCACGGAACAAAACCACCATTTCTCAGCATCCTGAAACAAACAAAACGCAGCAGCTTACTTCAACGACGGCAACAAGTAATAGTAAAAGACAGTCATAATTTATCCATATTCAACATTAATCGACATCAATTACTGGTATGAGTTATTTTCTGGTGAATCTAAATTCTGGGACGGGATACCTATAGGGAAGACAGTTTGTGCGACAGGTGCCTGTCGCACCAAGGCTTGGGCGACAGGCAGCCCGTCGCCCTAGCTTTTTTTATAATTTCCGGTAATTTTTTTTTATAATTTCGGATGTAAGTAATTTTTTTTTATAATTTCAGGTATAATGTATTCAGTTGTGCTTGAATTGTGTTACGATGGTTGGTGGGAGACATTAGATGATGGCCGTATGGAGTATGTGAATGGTAAAAATCGAGCTTTTTTGGTTGGGAAAAATTGTCTGTTTGATCTGTTATTGGCAAGAGTATACGAGGTGTTACAAATAAATCATAATGAATATAATATTACAATGAAAACAACTTTGAGGTCTAGTAACACATTATATCGTATATGTGCACTGCCTATGGATATATTTGATGATGAAATGGTGAGGGTTGTGTTGCATATGGCATCCGACGTAGCCAATTTTGGATGTATTCTGATATTCGTGACCACATCACCTCGAGTTCCGAGTGAAGGTATTAAGCCGCATGTCGATACAGAAACTTCGTTTAGAGCAAATATGTCTGGCCCCGATAATGATGAGGAGGTGTTGCCAAGGACAGTATCGCTACAGCAATATTACTCTCCAATCCACGACAATTATGACAACATTGAGGATGACGACGTTACATTACAGGATGTTGGAGCAACGGTATTCCCAATAATGACGTCGTTGGAGCAACAATATTCTCCGTATCACAACAATGATTTTCGAGACAATGATGATTTTCATGATGAGGCAGCGGGGGATAATGTTTGTGCAAAACCTTCTAATAATACGAGGGGCACTCATTTCAATTATGATGGTGATGATGGAGGAGCCGATCTTTCGAATGTTCCGTCGGATCAGCATGAGGATGAGTATGAAGATAATGCTCCTGTGAATAACAGAGGCAATAGACCTATTCCTTCTATGGTTCGGTCGAGAAGGAGAATTGATCCTCTTACAAGTCTTGCTTCAACTTTGCCTTCGGACACGGTTGCTCCAAGCTTTGTTAGCAGTTGTGACTCAGATGATATCAGTGTGGGTATGCTATTTGCTGAGAAGAGTGAGTTTATATTACAACTACGCAAGGTGGCCTTTAGAGATAAGTATGAGTTCAAGATTGCACGGTCTACTACGACACGTTTTGAGGCTCATTGTTCTTAAGAATCATGTAAATGGCGTATTCGAGCAACTAGATATTCGAACGAGCAAAATGTTCCTTGGGTGGTGAAGAGAATTGACAATGTACACACTTGTCATAATGAGGTATTGGTTGATGGACGTCATCAAGAAAGGAGCCGGGTTGTCAGTCATATTATCGCAGATAAATATATTCAAGACAAGAGGATTTATACTCCGAATGACATAAGAGCAGATATGCAACAGCAATGCGGTGTTCAGTTAACATATCAACAGGCATATCGAGCGAGAGAAGTTGGTCTTGAAATAGTTCGAGGCAACCATGCAGAGTCATATAACTTGCTCCCGAAATATTCTCACGTACTAACTACAGCGAATGAGGGTACAGTCACTCACCTCAAGCAGGATGGAGATGGTAATTTCTTGTACTATTTTGTGGCACTCGGATCTTCCATCAAGGGTTTTATGCAGTTCATTCGGCCTGTCATTGCTGTGGATGGTACTCATCTAAAGGGACTATACCGTGGAAGCATGTTCGTGGCAACATGTCTTGATGGTAACAATCAATTGTATCCGTTAGCCATTGGGATCATGAATTCTGAAAACAATGATGCTTGGGAATGGTTTATGATGAAGTTACACGGAGTGATTGGAGATAGACCTAAGTTGGTAATCATCTCTGATCGATGCACTGCCATCAAAAGAGCCGTTCTTAAAGTATTTCACAATGCAACTCATAGTGTTTGTTTTTACCATGTTAAAGGTAACATTAAGTCACAGTTTAGAATGTCCAAAGCTCTCTGGGATCAAATTGAGCCTACCTTTATTAATGCAACAAAAGCATATGGCGACGAGGAATTTAAGAGACAACTTGAAGGCCTGTGGATGATCCACTCTGGTGCGGCTGATTACCTCGAAAATAATGTCGGTACGTGTAATTGGGCAAGGTCTCAGTTTGAAGGTAGGAGGTACAACATACTTACCACAAACATCGCGGAGAGTGTTAATTCTTTCATGAGGGAACCTCGAAAATTTCCTGTAACTCATCTTGTTGATCACTTTAGGAAAACATTACATCAATGGTTTTATGATAGGAAAATTGTGGCTGAATCAATGACTACTCGGCTAACGACATGGGAGGATGAAATAGTCACTGAGAGAAGAAAAATAGCTGAAAGAATGAGAGCTCGACCGGTGTCACCGCATCGATTTCAAGTTGTAGGCGGTGGACTTAAGGAAGGTTTGGTTGACTTGCAAAAGAAAACTTGCACCTGCAAAGTGTTTTAGCTTGATCAGCTTGTATGTGCTCATGCAATTGCGGCGTGTCTAACACACCGAGTGGGTTTTATTAGCCTTTGCTCGGACTTTTACACTACAGAATCGTTGGCGATGGCTTATGCACAACCAGTGGAGCCAGTTGGTGATATGGCTGATTGGGAAGTTCCAAATGAAATTCAGGAGATGCAAGTATACCCATCAGTTGAGGCACCACAACCTGGCCGTCGTAAGGAGCTCAGAATACCCTCGGCTGGCGAGGACGTTAACTGGCGGACTGTACGATGCGGACGGTGTCATGAACTAGGCCATAATCGTAAGCGATGTAAGAATCCCATTGCGTCGACTTGAAGCTAGTGAATTTTCTGTGTTAGTTGTCGGTTTAAACTTTTATTATTTTTAGTGTTTCGTTGGTTATAATTGTTATATGTCATACAACTTTATTTTATTTTAATTATTAAAATGTGAGCATTCAAATGATATAAACTTAACTGCGCAAATTAAAGTAAAAATTCAAGTTTATGTTTAAATTACTACAACCGTTTACAATACAATATCGTCATTAAATATGTCAGCCGCAATCTTCTTTTTAAAGTACTGGACATGCCTAGCGTCAAATTCTAATCTAAGCCCGAATATTAAATACATCGTAACCATCAATACAAAAACTCCGCAATCACCAGTTCCGGGCTCTTGTTGAGGCGCGCTCTTAACTGCTATAACTTTCCAGGGGTCTGCACTCCGCAAGTCAGGTCGAATGTCGTAAAAGTCAACATATTCCAACCATCGCGGGAATATAACCTCAAGTGGCTTGAATGTCAACCTGTACCTTTTGTCGTCGCAAAATGTGAGTAATGAGTCGTAAATCCATACTCTATTTTTCCGAAAGTCAACTCATGCTAGGACCCAATGCTCGTTGTCCAAGTTTATAGGGATGAGTAATTGCATATAAAATTTGAATAACATGTTCGTTATGTACGAAGTTGAAACAGAAACCATTCAAAAGCTTCAACTCGAATATTGAAATATAATAAAATACATACCATATCAACATCCGTCATTGATTTGGACTGTGTGTGCTGTCGCCCACACAGATAACTATTCACGCAGTCGTCGAATTCTAATGAATCGACCGCACAATTCCCGTTGTTCCATAGCTGCTTCAAGAACACCTAGTACATCGACAACCAAGAAATGCATAAATTAACAAAACTTAAATGTAATAATTAAAAAAAATTAAATAGCATTTAGAAGTTGTCGGAACGTTACCAAAAACCATGTGTCAGTATGTGTGACACGTTGAACTGAGGCATTTGGAAATTGTCGTTGCTTTGCGCTAATCAAACGGAGATACTCGTGAATGTGTTGTAGAGAAACACAAACATTACGCTGTAAAAGAAATATTTTATACACAATTCAACAACAGTCTAACATATTCGATAGTATAAATACCTCATCGTCTAGCCATCCCAGCGAGGCTGTACCCAAAATGACTTCAAAGAATGACCGCGGGTGCCGCTGTCGCCAATCCATTATGATATCACCAGCGAACTATCGATCAAACTCAGCAAACATACTAGCGTCCTCAAATCCCCGCAGTGGATTTAGATTGACATTCGTACTCATGTCAATTGCATGCTCCATGATTTGGGGTCAAGGTAAAGGCCGCACGTTCTGTCCTCTCCTGGCTTGAGGAAACACGAACGGACTGTTATAAACATATGATGGTATGTACGCGCGGCCGAACTTACTAACGCGCGGAGGCAACTCAGTGAACACCTGCACGCTCTCCCTACTAACATCCCCGTAGAAACTATATAATGACGTGGGCGTAGACAAATTTTGATTGCCCACATCAGTATACACTCCACAATCATCCGGGGCCTGTCCATTCGCAAAGAAGAAAAAATTAAACAACTATAAAAAAAGTTAAACGAACTTAATTAATAAATTTAAAATTGCTCACCGCATACGTGCGTACAGTGGGAGAATCATTATTTCGACGTACGTTAAAGGGGTCGATAAAGCCAACAACGATTTCAGTAACATTACGATCAAACTTCTCCACGTTACGATCAAGCTTATCCAACCGTCGTCGGACGTAATCATTAAACTGCTTTGTCCGTGACTGTTAAAAAAAAAATAAAAACTTTAGAATAACAATAAAATAATAATGAATTATAAAGGAAAAATATCGTATATTATTTATAATAAATACCTCACGTGCGTCATCAAAGTTGTCTGTTTGCTCTTGGTGGTCATCAGCAGCCACCTCAACCTCATCCTCAGAAGTGTCATGACGCTGCTCTAGTATTAGGTTTGGTATGTCGTCATGATCGTCATGCTCGTCTGATTGCCTTATATCCGACGGCATCGTAATGATTGAGGGTTGGTGCTGTATAAAGTATCATTTAACATTAATGAATGAAATGTAAACAATATCGATTAAAATTTGATTGTACTTAAAATATATCAACCGTATGAACCCAGTCTGGAATGCTTGGTTTGTAACCCTTCAAAGAGAGCCAATATTTTTGGCTACTCTCCTTTGAAGTTGGCTCAAGAGTTTGTGAAAGGTCCCCCTGTCATAAATTCAATTAAAAGTAGTAAGTAAATATACAAAATTTAAATTTAGTAAAGTTAAAAAAAAACTAATACATATTACTTACAAGACGAGATTCGTCGTTAAAAAACGCATAAACCTCCGCAAAGTTGATGGCAGAAGATGCCATGGGCTTCCATTGCAAAATGCGGGGAAATTTATTTTTCGTTTTGACAACCCACGTTGATGGCATACCTCCGATTGCTTCGTAAATCCATGCTTGCAACAACTTTTATTTTAATTCACATATAACAACTATTAAATTTTTAATACTATAAAACTTATTCATTTAAAAAATGCACCTGAACCCCAGCCGTAAAGCCGTAAAGATTGTATTTTTCGATGTTATGATCTGGATTTTGCAACCGAGTCCTCTTAAATTTCTTATCTCTGTCGGACAATGCATCGTCAAGACTCTCGGAAAGTAATTTTCACGACAATAGACCCCATGGACGAGTTCGGAAGAATTCTATATCATCAACGTCGTCAAGCCAAAACCAGTTAATTTGAGTGTTATTTTTTTTTGCATTGAGTACTCTCTCCGCAAAATAAAACAGCGCAATTTTTAATGCGTTTATATCATCCATTTCCTTGAATTTGAACAAGGAAAATTCTGCATCCAATTCCTTCACATACATCTTACGATGCAAACCGCCAAAATACTGATTTCGTAACCTCTGCTGCCCCGTTGTATCACTCATTTGTTTGCTCGACCTCGCAAATGAAAGTCCAGTAACCAAGCACCATTCGACAACTGAGAAGCGAATCAAATGCCCACCAATTTCGAACCATAACTGATTCTCAGGGCTATTTAATTCAGGGGCCACTTGCCTTAGTAAAAGATTGTGCAATATTACCCCACTAAATGGAAAACTTCGACATTCCAAGAAATGCCCAAATATATCTTTTTTGAATATATTCAACTGCCGCTTTGTTAATTTTTCTTGGATCACTTTCACGACCGCAGATAACTTACACATGCTCGTAATTCGACCAGGAAAGTGATCGGCATAAGGAATATACATCTTGCCAACTTCAATATCCGTTGATTCAGATTTCGCCATGTATTTGTCATATTTATAAAATTATTACATTATATTAAAAAAAATTTTTGTGCGACGGGCGTGCCGGTCGCACGGGTTATGTGCGACAGGCGCGCGCCTATCGCACAAAAACTTGTGACAGGCGCTCGCCTGTCGCAAGGAATGTGCGACAGGCACGCGCGACAGGATCTCCCTGTCGCGCGACATCCCTTTCCCTTCTCTTCTCTTTCTCTTCCCTTTCTCACATGGATCTCACCACCAAGATCCTGTCGCGCGACATCCCTTTCCCTTCTCTTCTCTTTCTCTTCCCTTTCTCACATGGATCTCACCACCACCGCCATTAAACACTACCAACAACACCAACAACAACAACAACAAAAAGCTAAACAACAATAACGACAATAATAACTCACCTAGGATTTTCAATTTTTTCCTTTGATTGTAGTTATCTCCAAAGTTTTCAAGGTGATTTAACTTCTTTCCGCCGTCGCCAAGTTCCTCCACTGCCGATCTACGCCGCTGCCAATGATTTAGATAACTTCCGGTGATGAGACTTTGGTGAGAGAGGGAGAAATTTTGGTGAGGGAAACGTGAGAATGGGGAGGGTAATTTCGTCCACAAATTGGGAATATGGCTAATGTTGAAAGAAAAAAATCTGAAGGGTTAATTGAGAAAAAAGCCTAAATATTTTGGCTAATATTGTAAATTTCCCTTTTATTTTAGAATTTGTATGTTCTCTCTCTAACTAGGTTTTGAACTTGTGAAGATAGGAAATCTACTACTTCGTAGCATCATAAGGCACAAATTAAATAGTGTCTGATTGTATTTGAATTACTTTTTTGACTGTGTATAGATAATATTTTTTAATATTTTTTTCTTTAAAATAAAATTCGTACTTCAAAAAATTAATTTAGCTCAAGTATACAAAAAATTCCCAACCTTGCTTCTGATTATCATCTATGAGATCTTCCTGAATGATATTTTATGGTATGATGTTGCATCTAGAAGTCTATTTTTTTTTATACTGATAATACAACGGACAACTAATATTACATCAGATATTTACAATTGCTATTTTAGCAAACAATTATATATAGTATAATTGTTACTGTTATTTCAACACACAATTATTTATTGGACTATAATTTATATATATTGTCCGAGAATTGTCTATTCCACTTATATTTTGCAAGAGAGAAAGATTGCAACTGACTTTCATTCAATCATGATTAATTAAGGGATAGTGTTGCCTAAGGACTTGAACCGCATGCTCTCACATTCAGCTAAAGACTGAGTGGCAAAAGCTTGTCTTACTTGAATACGGTGAGTAGCAAAATCATACAAATTACGTGATACACCCCTATATGCACAAACACTTCAACCATGACAATTTTCTAAACATAAAATGCCCTAGCCTCCCCAGTCCCCATAATCCTCAAAATAAATTATTACAAAAATTGATTTTTGAAGTCTAATATAATAACAATAATACTAAAATGTAATTAGAGAATTACTTGATATGCATAGGTGAAACCTAAAATTTTATCGACGTTGCTTTTAGTTTCCCGACCTCACCTAAATTTTTTAGTTTCAGCTATAAACTCGTGAATCAACCTTAAAAACCATAACAAATTAATTTTTGATAGATTTTGTTTTGTTTATTCTGACAAAGTGTTTTATTTACCAAGATACACACACATACACACATCTAATTCTAATACTTATTTCAATTTAATTATGCGTGATAAATGTAAAAATTAAATTAACTATCACAAATATAAATGTAGCATTAATTTCATGTTATATCGTCTTTTGTGTGGAGATAAATGGTACTCAGGGCATGCGGCCTGCAAAATGACATAATCGTTGTCTCATCTTCTTATATACTTGCCTCGAGATCTGAGCGGCATTGCGTGTACAGAGTCCCACATACACTTAATATTCTTCCTTCAATCGATCTATCTTTCTGCAGAAGGACCGCGGTACCTAAATAATTGAAGAGCACCGATATTCAGCATACAATAAGCACCACAGTAAGTCCTGACGGTGCGTTTTGTATGTAATATAAAAAGGTACTGTTTGAACAAGTAAACAAATTACACATGTATCTCATTTCACACACGCATCACTCTCACTCACGGATTTCACACCAAGCAACGAGTTCAATTGCAGCCAATTCTTTGCCGTCTAGTAGCGAGCAATCTTCAAGCTCTGCTCTTCATCATGGGATTGCTCTCTCCTTCGGTTTTCTCTCTTTCTCTCTTTCTCTATCGAGCGTGGGTCTCTCTCTTGTCTTGGGTCTCTCTTCGGCTGTGGCTCTCTTTCTTATCGTGGGTCTCTCTCTCACCGTGGGTCTCTCTCTCACCATGGGTCTCTCTCATCCGGCCTCTCGCGCATCTCGCTGCTCTCTCCTTCGGCTTTCTCTCGTCGTGGATCTCTCTCACGCATCTCGTTGGGTTTCTCTTTCTCTGTTTCCCCCGTCAATAGTTGTAGTCGTCGTAATTAATTCGTGGAGGTAATTGATTTAACTAATGCCCAATTTTGGTTGTAATAATTCCGAATGTGTGAAGATTCAATTGTGAAGTCAAATTTTGTTGATCATTGCTGTAAGAACTTGATATTGGAAATTAGCAAAATGCTATTGTGTTGTTGGAAGTTATTTGCTATTAAAACTTGCTGCTACAGATTGTTAAATACTGGAAAATGGAAATTAATGCTCAATTTTTTGGGGTTTATTTATTTAAAAGTTAGGAATTGATTTGCTTGTACCCATTGTGTAAGTTATGAGTTGATTTGCTTGCAACCATTGTGTACTGTCTATAAGGGCTGAAATATAACAGTTTATTATTTCAGTAATACATTGTGTACCATTGAGGTTACGATTGCACCAAAAATACTTGGATTTGGTTGGAGTTAACAGCATATGGTTGTGTTCAAGATTTAAGCTTTGAATTGTCCACTTTCCATCATCCCCTAAACCAGCTCCCAATCTAGCATTGCAGCCTGTTTTTGCATTAGGTTGGGGCTTTAAAATATTCACAGATTTGCTTCTTGTTTCACCACTTCTCCCACAAGCAAAAGTCACATTTCTAAGAATCCCATCACTATCCTTTCTACCAGTTCTCCTCAAAACCGGAAACCCTTTTCTTTTACCGTACTCTTTGAAGTAAATAAACAAATCGACATCACTATCAAATGACATCCCAATTATTGGCTTATTGTCCCCCTCAATTTTCTCCAAATCTTCAACTTCGATGTCTTTTGCCATATTATTTATTTATACAAAATTGAAATAATTCACACTGACAAAATGAAAGTAACAAAATACAAATAATTCAGCACAACCTCACACAACTAAACTAACTAGTGATGCAAATTGTGAACACAAATTTAATATATACCAGCAGAATTTGCAGCATATGAGATGCCTTTGATTGGAATTTAGTGATTTTTGATTTAATATATAACCCAATGGGCTTATTAATTTTCCAATGGATGCTGATAAAATTGTGTTAGTGTTCTTTATCAGTGTATTATTCAATTGATGGTTTGTTGTAATATATGGTCAAAACTATGTCCAGCAGCCCAAAGAGTATCTAGGATTGGCCAACTGACTTATGTTCTTTCACTTATTTATTTATTTATTATAAAATTTATTATAGTCAATCGGCTGAATTTCTTGTTCTGATGTTCTTATACAGATCAGTAAGGTGCTAGCTGATGCTGCAGTTGATAGAAAGCAAATCAACTGTTATACTTCAGCCCTAATAGACAGTACACAATGGTTGCAAGCAAATCTACTCATAACTTACACAATGGTTACAAGCAAATCAATTCCTAACTTGTAAATAAATAAACCCCAAAAAATTGAGCATTAATTTCCATTTTCCAGTATTTAACAATTTGTAACAGCAAGTTTTAATAGCAGATAACTTCCAACAACACATTTCCATTTTTCAGTATATAACAATCTGTAGCAGCAAGTTTTAACAGCAGATAACTTCCAACAACACAATAGCATTTTGCTAATTTCCAATAGCAAGTTCTTACAGCAATGATCAATAAAATTTGATTTCACAGTTGAATCTTCACGCATTTGGAATTATTACAACTAAAATTGGGCATTAATTAAACCGATTACCTCCACGAATTGATTACGACAGCTACAACTATCGACGGGGCAGACAGAGAAAGAGAAACCCAACAAGATGCGTGAGAGAGATCCACGATGAGAGAAAGCCGAAGGAGAGAGCAGCGAGATGCGCGAGAGGCCGGATGAGAGAGACCCACGGTGAGAGAGAGACCCATGGAGAGAGAGAGAGAGCTACAGCCGAAGAGAGACCCACACTTGAGAGAGAAAGAGAGAAAACTAAAGGAGAGAGCAATCCCATGATCTGTTTTGTGAGGCGAGTGTGTGAGAAGTGTGTTTATTTTGAAGCTACATTATTTTCTTTTATAGTTAGCACAAAACGCAGTGTTCTATGTTAACTGTGGTTCTCACTGTCGTAAGAATCTCATTTTCCATAATTGAATGCCACTGTCACGCATACACCAGTATGTGTGCACTACGCAGCAGCAACACAGCAGCATATGTTTAGACCATTGCTTGCATTTTAAGGTTCTTCATTTGTGGGCACTGCTGGTTTCTTAGTCCCCCCACGGCCCACCCCCTCTCTCTTTTCTGATTCAATTTCCAACATATCTTTAATGGCCTATCCCATCAAAATAAAACCACCCCAGCAAGTCAAGCTCCCCCACTTTCTTAGGGTAAAAAGTGAAAGTATCACTGTTTCTTACTTTATCAACTTTCAACTGAGCCTGCCAGGCCGATACTTAATTGCTTTGCTTTGTAGCTTCGTTCTAATTATAAAACTACCTTCCTGCAGCCGACTCACACTTACGTATGCACATAACATATTTACGTGTGGATCTTTTCCGCTTCAGCTTCTATATATATAGATATAGAGAAATTATCACTGTACTATGTTTTATTTTATTTTATATTTATTTAATTATTAAAATTTTTTAATATGTTTTCTGTATTATTTTTTATTTTAAATTTATATCAATTAATTATTTTTTAATTAATATTATTAAATAATTTAAATAAAATGATAATTTTATTCTTAAATAAATAAAATAATAATTTTTATTTAATTTAGATTTTACAAAATTTTAATAATTATTTTTATTAAAAAATTATAATTTTCAAAATTTTAATAAAAATGACTGAATTTATTTATTAAAAATTATAATTTTAGAAAATTTTATTAAAATAACTGAATTTACTTATTAAAAAATAAATCTCAAAATTTTAATAATTTAGAAGATTTTTATTAAATTCCAAAATTTTGTAATTATAATTTTTATTAAAAATAAAAATTCTAATTTTAAGATTGATCTTTTTTTATTAAATTTAAGAATATTTTTATAATTATAATATTTTTATTCATATATATATATATATATATATATATTAATACGCACGCATGCCCACATATACACAAACAAATCAACATTTAATTGTATAAAACACATTCAGAACAAATGATATTAACCCATGAAACCGATAAAGTAGAAACTGAAATACAGCCGGCAATACCCTCCAAAAAAGGGGAATTCGTTGGGCTATTATTGTAAATTAGACAAGTTTTTTTTGGCTATATCCGTAAATTTACTCATTTTGAATCACTTCCTTCTTCGATTTGCCCATTCTATCTAGTCTCTCATTACCATAACAAAAATTACATAATCTATTTAAAATATTAATTAAGTCGGGAATCTAAATTTATTACAATTATTAATATTATTATATCATTATTAGTAATTTTATAATCCACTTTCGTGGCTCTTCGGCGATCGCATTCTTATTTTTCCATTTATAAATAACTTTTTTCGTTCGTTTTTATTTCATCAATTACGACAGCATTGTCATTAGTCATTGCTGCAGCAGCCTCTGCTTTTCTTTCAATTCCTTAACTCATCTCTAAGGTACGATCTCTTCCTTATTTTTTCTGTTTGTTTCCCGAGAAAAACCGTAGGAAAATTATTAATAAATTAACCGAATTAATCATTAAGATCATAAACTTCGGCTTTCGTCCACTTCACTGAGGCTAGTTTAGACTACTATTATTCAATCACAGGCAACGAAATCAACATTAACGTTTTATTTCTCTTTCTATCGTTTTCTTCCGCTTTCTCGTTAAACCAAACAGGTTTTAAAAATATGTGGGTTTTTTTTTTAATTTGTTCGGTTTAATGATAATGAAGTGATTTTCATTTTCTGATTATCCAGACACAATGTTACCCTTAGCTGCTCTTTTTTTTTTCCTCTTTTTGTTTATTGATAGTTTTATTTAGGTTATAATTTGTTTGTTTGTGTGGCTTCAGTTGAATTGATTAAAGAGCGATGGCAAGGAAGATGCTTAAAGATGGCGACCTGAGCCAGCCCAATCAAGAAGAACAAACTCATTTTGACTTCGACTTGTTTGTTATTGGAGCTGGAAGTGGTGGTGTTCGTGCTGCTCGATTTTCAGCTAATTTTGGAGCCAAGGTATACGTTGTTATGAGATTTAAATCAGTGAAAGTAAATATTTGTTGTTATTTGTGGACATGGATAGAAAAGAAGACACACTTGTGCTATTTGTTTTGTTTTAGAAATCTCTTCAATTAGTATTATGAAGAATGTCTAGATTCCTGCATGTATGAGAATTTAAATTATGCTGATATATGGTAAGAGTTACAACGTTACGTTACAATTTGAGTAGATTCCACCTAGTTGTGGTCTAAGTTATGTTTACTCGTCAGAAGAAGAGAATCAGATTGGTGAGTTTTGTTGCACTCAACTTAAGGAAAACTTTTTTTTTTCCCTCGGTCCAGTTATTGCAATGTCTTATTTTATTCCATTGGTAAAGCTGATTTCAAATAATTTGTTTTGCCAAATTCGATTTCAGTTGGTCTCTGGAAGATCAACTCTACTTTACCTTCTTGTAAATGCTTTTTCCCTTCTTGTTGACTTGATTTCTGTATGTATACACTTGCATTCATAATAGTAATGCACTAAATTATTTTGAGCTGATAGTTTCATTATGAAATGGATTGTGCATGTCCCCATTTGGTCTTTTGATTCCTCATAATTCTTAGTATTATTTAAATAAAGTTCATTATGGTTAATTATTGGCTGACCTTTTTTTAATTTCACCTTTCAAGGTTGGGATATGCGAGCTTCCTTTTCATCCGATCAGCTCCGAAGTAATTGGGGGAGTTGGTGGAACGTAAGTTGATAGACTATTGCTTTACTGTCCTTCTCAGTAGCTCACTTGCCATCATAATATTTGTTCTTCAAATCACATCTCAATTTCTATGTTTTCATTTTATATTTCTTTACTTAATTTATTTCCAGTTATACTTTGCGGTACCTACTTTACAATATGGCTGAAGTTCTCTCGGTAACTGATGAACTAGTGGGATATGGTATAATCTGCAATATAGTTTTTACCATTAGTTGGATGATAAACCACTCAGATGCTCTTTGCAGTAATTTTTAAAATCAAGATGGCCAGCCTTCTGTTAGCGATGAATTAGATTATCGGACATTTCGAAATATCTCATTATGTCTTAGTTGGATGCTAAAGCAATGAACAAGATCATGTTGTACTGGTTGTCAGAAATCCTTATCATTTACTTCAAATCACCGTGGGTCTTTTATGTAGTTGGACGCCTCATAATAGGAACTGGGGCTTTTTAATAAAGTACAATCTAAATCATAGAGCTGGACTATGTGCTGAATAAAGGGGCTCTTGCTCAGGCTTGTGATCTTTAGCATAAGTCTAATCAAGTTGGAAAATGGGAGTTTCTGTTTTTACTTGTTGCAAATGTAATTTCTGATTGTTGTCTCATGGATTGAGAGGCTTTGGGGGTCGTGCATGATCACTTTCAGTCTGATCAAACTATAAAAAGGACAGTTTCTATCTATACTTGTTTTTGGAGGAAATTTCTGATTGTTCTCCCTCATGGTACATTGAGAGATTTAGCAAGTGTCTTAGTGACGAATTTAGGTGTTCTTTTGGTGTCATCATCTTCTGACCATTATAGCCTTTTCATGTTATATTAGTACATGCTGAACCAAGAATTAGGTGGCTCCCTCCTTCACCCAAAAGAAAATGATTGGTGCACTTTAATTGAATTAATTGAGAGACACCTTTCAAGTGGTAAATAGTGGGTGCAGGTACTGATTTTTATATTCATTTTGACTGCGGTGGGATGCTGATAAAAAAAAAAATGAGTTACATGTTTGGGGGGAGAAAAATTCTAAGATGAGGTTGACAATGAGATGCAGTTGAAATTTTATAGCTAGATAAATTAATGTATGTTGCTATTGACTCTGAATCATTTTTTAAAATTTTTTTTTTCAGTTTTTCATAGAATGACCTGCAAAATGAAATGGGTAAAGAGATTGAGCATCAGCAACTTTGATTGTCCCGTGTAATGACAATATATGAGCAAATATGACTTGTAATTTCTGAAAGTAACTAGAGTTGTGGTAAGTTATGAATGAGCTAGATGTTTTCAAACATTAACGAGATGTGGTTCCTGGCATGAACGTGAGCATTCGTCAGTATAAATGTTTCCTTCAATTGAGTATGGAACCCCCCAAAATAATAATAATAATAATAATGGGAGAATATCATGTGGGGTCTTTTATTTAGGGCTGCTTGCTGGTCTCTGTTGTTAGCAGTCAAGAAGCTTAATTGTGTTAAATTAGGAAAATTTATTTGTGGATATAATTCTTTTAGATATGGTGCTGCTGTCTTTAGGTGAATAATGATTTGTTTGACTTGTTGCTCAAAAGCAATGTTTATCTATTAGATGTTTGAAATGTGATTGATTGTTTGTTGAGTATTAACGGGTAATAATAGCGACTGAAAATTAATTAACCTATAGAAGTAAAGTGCTAATGATCATGATATCTCTCAACTTCTTATTTTTCAGCTGTGTCATTCGTGGTTGTGTACCCAAAAAGATATTGGTCTATGGAGCATCATTTGGAGGTGAACTTGAGGTGAGATGAGATTGTATTTCACATAAGGATTAGATGGTAAACTTTGCTGGGGTTTCAGGGATTGCATAGCTGAAACTGAAGTTCTTTCTTGATAGCAGCAACTAAAAGTCTTTCACCATCCTGCTTTTTTGTTTTATTTTTGGGCTCTCCTGTGGAAAAAGATTCATCTTTATATGGGCCTTTAGTAGATGTGATCATCTGCACCTAAAGATATGTATTTATGTTTTAACACTGGATAATCACATAATAGGAGAGTTTATTTAATATTTTCATGAAATGGATATGAAATTTACTAATGCATTCAATTGGGTCATCAAATTTTGGTTTTTGGTAGTTGCTAAATTTTTGTATTATGTTTTAAGAAATTCTTTTTTCCCCCCTTTTATATGTTGATTTTAAAGTGATTTGATGATTCTGCTGCTTGTGTTTTAGGATGCAAGGAGTTATGGATGGGAGGTACACGAGAAAATTGACTTCGACTGGAAAAAACTTCTGCAAAAGAAGGTTCGGATTCATTTATTTGTTCAAAAACCTTTGTATTTGTGGTGTCATAGTCTTCCATTGCTCATGCTTATTTGCCCAATAATGTTATTTGTTTAGCAACAAGTTTGGAGAATCAAATGAAATTGACAACATCTGTGTTGATGTTAGAAATTAAGTGCAGCTTTCAGTTGATTTATATTTGGATAAAATAGGTTTGTATAAATTTTATATGGATTACGCAAGAGTAAATGAATGTGATGAAGACCTTTCTGTTTTAATTTTTGTTCTTTTGTTGTTCTTTGATTCAGTTCTTCTGAGAAAAAAAAAAAAGACAAACTTTTTTTTTATACACAAACAACCGCCCCCCCCCCCCCCCTTTATGCTACAAGAATACATCTCATGGGTTTCGAGGAATGGATTGGCATTAAGTTTACAGAATGTAGTTGTTCCTTTTGTTTCAGTTCATTTATGGTTCAGCTATTATGTTTGAGGTAAATGAGTCATATTAGTGTTAGTCAGAAAGTTTCTCTTACAAAACTGCCTATTTTATACTTATGTTAGCTCGCATTTTTTTCCCTACCTCTACTTCCTTTAAGAATTTTTTTGGTTAATTTTTGCTTTTTTTTTAATAAGTCAGATTAATACATGGATGTAGAATTACTCTTCGTTTTTGTATGTTTCGATTGCTAATTTTTCCTATTTTTTGAAATTGCAGACAGATGAAATACTCAGATTAAATGGAATTTACAAGCGATTATTATCTAATGCTGGGGTAAAATTATATGAAGGGGAGGGAAAGATAGTTGGTCCAAATGAAGTTGAGGTCACACAACTAGATGGCACTAAGTTAAGTTACTCAGCAAAGCACATATTGATCGCAACTGGAAGTAGGGCTCAACGTGCTCCTATTCCTGGCCAGGTAATCTTTTGGTTTTCAGATATCGCATGATTGGAAATTAATTCATCACAATATTCATGCTGGCTGCTTTTTCACGTATTACAAGTAGGTTTAAAATGCGAAGTGATTATTATCAGTGTATATGTTAGTTTTTGCGATGTCATTAAGGATCTATTGCCTCTGTCGTGAATAAATAAAAGCTATAAGCTTTGGAATTTTCTGATATATAGAAACCAGTTCAGTTTGTTCTATGAAATTGCATTTTTGTACCATCAGAAGTCAGGCTTAACGTTTGTTCTTCTGAAGTATTTTTGGAGGAAGCATCTGTACACAAGTTTTTGAAGGAAATTGGATGAATTATGTATGTACACTGAATCACTCATATCTATATTATCAAAGCTTGTTCTGGTCATACTGGATGATTCATGTGAGGAATTTCTGGCAAGCTATGTTACACTTGTACTGTAGTCATGCGGTCATGTAACTGTGTGTGCTAGTGACCAGAAATTTTTTCTCTTCAGTCAGCAACTTCCTTTAAATTTAGATATCAGTAGCTGAATGATTTCAGCTAAGCTGGTGCATAAAGGAAAATTTGTAAATCTTAGTTCTAGCAACAGGCCCACAAGAACTACTGTAGGTGAGCTAAGAGTGAAACTATGTTTTTTTCTGTCTCTCTCTCTTTCAACATATTATTCTGTTGAGTCAGCTTCAGTTTCCGGTTATCTCAATCTGAGCTAAGTCATATTGTTTTTTTCCCATGTTTTTTGCATCATTTTCTGCACTTGTGAAAATCTTTCTAGTTTGATGGGTAGCAGATCATTTTTTTTGATTCATTGTTCCTTAGTTGTGACTTCTGTTTGAAATATTGAATTTAATTCTATGATCCAGACAAAACTATTTATTGCTTAATGACTTAGATATTGGCATTGCAGACTCCTTTTTCCTCTCTTCATTCATTCATCCTTTGCCTTTGAGTTTTTAGGAGCTGGCTATAACCTCTGACGAGGCATTGAGCTTGGAAGAATTACCCAAGCATGCTGTGGTGCTTGGTGGAGGGTGAGACTACTCTCCCTTAGTCTGTTTTTGTCTGTTTCTTTTACAATTTTTAGTTGCATTCACTTGGCCTGTTGATAATCTTAGATGATTTTCCTCTCATGTTATGTAGGTACATTGCTGTTGAGTTTGCTTCCATATGGCGAGGGATGGGTTCTACTGTGGATCTATTATTTAGAAAGGAACTTCCATTAAGGTTATTTTTCATGCTTATGTTCATTTTCACTATCTGATGCCAGGCCCTCGATCTTAGAAGTTAGCAGTGAACTTAGATTGATTGTCTTTTAGTATTAGTTACGAGGTGCACTATGCTCTTATTCAGAAATATGAATTCAAAATTTACTGTGGTATCTTAATTTTCTTGCTTTGGTATTCAGTGGGTCTGGCCAGTTGGAACTTTGGATCATACTATATCTTGTTATTGGCAAAATTTTGAATGAATCAGGACATGTAGAAGATGTAACCTCTTTTTGTGAAATTGTTATCTTTTCACTGATTGATGTTGTTAGCCTAGGGATGGCAAAATCCGGGTCCGGGTCTGGGTTTAGCCTTCCCGGTTCCGGACCCGGACGTCATTTTCTTTTTCCCGGACCCGGATTAAAACCCGGTTTTTTTCATCGGGTCCGGGTTCGGGTTCAACCCGGAAAATCCGGGTTCCGGATTCCGGGTTTTGAACCCGGCATGCAATTCAGAGCAATGAATTGGAGAATGTCCCCAATGGCTATAATTCTCCTTGTGATTCTGTTTCATGTTCCATCAAAATTTCACTAATGGAGATAAAAGGAGCACTTTATTCTAGTTCATTTCTTTCTGAAAGAGAAAGGCCACCTACGTCTCACGTATTTCACATGATCAGATAAGGAATAAAAAAATCATGATTTACTCCTATCATCACCAAACACTGCAAATAAGATTAGCCACTTGTGAGTTGTGATTAAGTTGCTGGAAGTAGAGGTGCCACTTGAAGCATCATCCCTCTCAATCACCACTGGCAGGTAATTTTGCACCGGAATCTCCTCTCCGATGTCCACCTCCTCCTCCGCAGCAACGTCCCCTTTCTTGCTCCTCTCAATCACCACAGGTGCTGCAACTGCAACTGCAACTTGGCTGCACATGTGTTCCTTCTCGGTTTTATCCTTCTCAGCTTTCTTAAAATTATCCACGAATCGAACAGTTGCGACAGCGTATCATTATCAAGCGCCTCAATATCCAGTTCAATCTCATCCCCATGGCAAGACAAACTCCCATTACCACTATTTCTCTTCTTAACAATACCCAACAACTTTCCCAATTCCTCTTGCGGCAACTCCTCCAGACTCCTCCCCAACGCCAACTTCTCTTCCAAACTCATCTTCTCTTCCAAACTCCTATCATCACCAACCATTAATATCTCCATACCAATATTAGAATAAGCTGAAACCATTAATATCTCCTATCACTCACGCCGGTGAATCAAACGCATTGAGGAACAGCGGAAGGCGGAAGGCGGAACCCAGCCGAGAGTTGTTTGACTTGCTTGCGGGACAGCGGAAGGCGGAACTGCGAAAGGCGGAAGGCGGCAGCAGCAGCGGCGGCACAGCTAGGGTTTGTCTTGTTTGGGTTTGGGTAAATCGGGATTTGTGTAGACTTTGAGTTGTGAATTAGAATTAAGTTTTTTTTTTATGTTTGTATTTATATTTACTAATAAATATAATTAAAAATAATATAAAAAATAAATCCAGGTCCGAGTTTGGGATACCGTGTATCCCGAACCCGGACCCGGACCCGGACCCCGATTCATCCGGGTTATTAAAACCCATTCCGGATCCGGATTTTTTTCCTCTCTAGTACGGGTTCAACCTGGCCCGAATTATCTGGGTTTGTCCGGATCCGGGTTAATTTGACATCCCTAAGTTAGCCCCTGGCATTGCAAACTTACCAATCCTTATGAATGGAGATGTGAACCATGTCAGAGTAAGGTGGTGTTTATTTGATAGCTGAGTTTCAAATATTCTTTGTTTTTTGGCCTCATAGTGGAGAGCCCACATATTGTTTAGCTTGTGAATAAATGTAATGGGTATGCAATTGACAATGGGCACTTTCCCTTTGCCTTTTTCTGAACTGTTTCCTTTAATTTTTTTTGACTGAAATAAAACAGTAGCCTTTTTTTTTTCCAATCTTATATTTTGGATGATAATTAGAAGTTATAGACTTGCTTTTTCATTTCCTTTATCATGAGATTATTTCTTACTGAGTCTGGCCCTTCCATTCCTTCTTGTTATAAGGATATTATGTCTGAACTTTTTGTTTCCAACTCTCTTTACTTTGTTGTTGCAGGGGGTTTGATGATGAAATGCGGGCAGTAGTTGCAAGAAATCTGGAAGGGAGGGGAATTAATTTGCACCCAAGGACTACCATAAAGGAGGTACTTACTGGAATTTTCTTGATTCACTAGGCTTCTGTTTATTTTTCTAGGGATTTTGTCATTTGTTATCATCTTCTTAATATTATACTTTTTATTTATTTAATATGATCTTATGCTGATAGCAATATCTAATCTTCAGTTGATTAAGTCAGAGGAGAGTATAAAAGTTATTACAGATCATGGTGAAGAGATTGTTGCAGATGTTGTACTCTTTGCCACTGGTAAGTACCTTCACATATAGGAGTAGAAATACATCTGAGCAACTCTTCAATGCTCATTCTAAAGTAGGCTTGTTATTACCTTTCCATTTTGAAGATTCTGGCCTTTTCTTCATGTATTCATCTGTCAGGATTTTTCCTCATTTTATTTGCAAAGTGTCCTCTCTCCTTTCACTTTACTTATGAAACATGCCCATGCTCACAAACATTATCATCTTCCTGATGGCATTTGTTTCATGGATGTTTGACTAAGTCCTCTCCCACCCTATACACACATATTCACATGCTTTTGTACATATATATGTATCATCTCCTTATGTGCATAACAGCATTTCTTTTTTAGGACGGCCAAAAGTTAGATCTTTGGTGTGCATGTCTTTCTGCTTATGTTCTTTCAGTGAAGTAAGCCAAAGTCTGTACTACCTTAAAATGATAAAAAGTGATTGAATTGGTTATCCTAGTATCCAGTTAAATTTTCATTGCTGTATGCGGACATTCCTTTTTGGATTACCCAAATTTTCTTTTTAAATGAAGTTCCATGTATTTTCAAGTTTATGAATTTTACAAAAATGGGGAGTGCTGCTGACCTCCCTTGCATTAATGTTCTTTTTATCTGTATGTCCTGTACTGTCACATAAATTCACTCAAACATGAAAGTGGCTTTTCAGAGAAAAAAAGAAAAAAAAAAGAAAAGAAAAGAACAAGAAAAAGTTTGTTTAAATTGTTTCTAGAAAATATCAGTAAACTTTTGCATTTAACAGGCAGGGCACCTAATACAAAAAGGTTGAATTTGAAAGCTGTTGGTGTGGAAGTTGATCAAACAGGAGCTGTGAAGGTCACTTCCTTACTCTTCTGATATTCCTTTTGCTTTATTCAATGTTTGTGACTGATCCAATTCATTTTTCCTCATGCATCGTTTTGTTTATCTGTTATTCTAAATTATTTAACTCTGAAATTTTATCCGGCAGTTCCTTTTTCTGTGTTTTGAGCCCTCTGAAATTTTATCCGGCAGTTCCTTTTTCTGTGTTTTGAGCCCTGAGCTGGCTCCATGCAGTGTGAACAACTAATTCTAATGCGGAACTGCAATTTTTTTTTTTAAAAAAAAGAAAAAATCTTTTGAGGTCACAAAACAGACAATAGGTGGTTCGTTAATTATAGTTGTTCTGAGTATATCCATAGTGTTTATTGCTATATATGGTGCAAGACTCAAAGATTGCATGAAATGGTTACAATGCTGATCTGTTATGAAAAGGAGTGGGTAAATTATTTGAATCATAATATCAGCAATGCTTCCCCCCTGATTTTCTTGCAGGTGGACGAGAACTCACGCACAAACGTACCTAGTATATGGGCAGTTGGTGATGTAACTAATCGAATGAATCTTACCCCTGTCGCCTTGATGGAGGGAACATGCTTTGCAGTACGTTTTTCATGTGCATTCTTTCAATTTAATATTATTTGAAAATTTAATTTTTATTTGGGCTCTCTTTTTGGCATGCACGTTAATTATCGTATGTCATTCTGAAATATTATATTGTTACACTTCCTGCAGAAAACTGTTTTTGGTGGACAACCCTGCAAACCAGACTACAGGGATGTACCCTGTGCTGTATTTTGGTAACAATTAGTTTCTTTTTCTCTTTCTTTTCTCTCTTTTCTCCCTCCCTTTCTCTAACATTTACTACTTACAATCACTTTAGCCAAACTTTATTGAAGTTGATTAGATCACACAATTTTATTTCAAACTGAAGTGTTTCAAACTCAAATGATGTGGGGCACCTTTTGGGTGTGGGATGCTCGTTTAACCTCTTAAGCTATTTGTCATTTTTCCCTCTTCCAGACACTTCACTTCTCAGATGATTTTTGCACCATAGATTTAGCCTTTAGCAAAACGTAATGTTTCTGGTCAACTACTTGAGAGGCTGTTAGTAACCACAACTAAATTCTGATGCATGTCAATCAAAGGAAGGCTTATCTTTCATTATATATTTATATTCAATAATGAAGAAAAACATGGTAAATGTTTTTGTTGTTCATTGCAGGCTTGTATAAAGTGATTGCCTAAGTGGCAATTCCCCATTCTCCTCTCATAGCATTCCCTCTCTTTGACTTCTTGATCTAATAGGATGCCATTAGTTTCATTTTAGTGGTTTTGTCATTTTACACTCTCACCCTTTTGCTTTAAGTAATTTCATTTTGATTTTTCTTTCATATCTCAAATATCCCTTCCATATAAATTGAGAGTCAAAGGATTATAAAAAGGGAAGTACTTTCCTGTGGTTATAGTATGGTGAAGCTCTCAAATTTTCAATGTATTAACTTCTCCTCTCAGATTATACCAATACATTTACAATGTATTGATTTCTTCTCTGTAATTGTATCACTTTTAACCTCTGGATGTTTAACAAATGGTGTAATTTTAAACTAGAAAAGCGCAGGGCAAATTGGTTCAATCGAAAGTGCAAGGGTTGAAAATCTCTAAGAAAATGAAAAAGTTCTTTTTAGTTTCTTTTCTTCTGAGACTGACGGTTTCGCCTATTGCAGCATACCTCCTCTCTCTGTAGTGGGTCTCAGTGAGGAGCAGGCCATAGAGCAAGGAAAGGGTGATATCCTTGTTTTCACATCAAGCTTCAATCCCATGAGGAACACTATCTCTGGGTATGTATGGTGAATTGAGATCTCATTTCAATAAATTAATATTAAAATCTTACAATGGATCAAATTGCCAAGCTATAGAGAATAATATGCATCAAAGAAGTGGGGTTCAAAAAAGCCTCTTGAATGAGAAATCTTTGCTAGTCAGCATTTGTTTTCGGCTCCAGAGAGTCTGTGAGATATCAATAATGATATTGGTATTGGGTTTTATGATAAACACAGCTTGCACATTCCATAGAAATAGTTAAGCTGAGAGGTCGCTGGCTTATGAACTCGTAAGATCTATTCTTCCTTTGCATGAGGAAATATCAACTTCGTATCTTGTGAAAAAGTAAGACAACAGGTTGAGGAGTGACAGATGACCCCTTCAAAATTTATGTAAAAAATAGCCTTGATTATGTGGATCTGCTGGTATGGTCTTTGAATGTACTGGGGTTACGCTTATTATTTTGACTTTTTTAATAAATTGGTTGTCAGCAAGGAAATTGAGGAAACTTATGCGTGTTTATATTTAGTAAATTGGTTGCCAGCAAGAAAATTGAGGAAACTTATGTATGTTTATCCCTATGAATTCTATTGATTAGTGCTATTATTTTAATTGATTTTAACCTTTTACTTATGTTTTGTAGAATGCCAGATAGTTCTGCATGCAGATCTTATGTATTAATGTTTGGTCTTTGACTGTCTAAAGTTAATTTTTGTATATTTTGCTATTAGACGGCAAGAGAAGACAGTAATGAAGCTAGTGGTGGATGCCGAGACGGATAAAGTTCTTGGAGCATCAATGTGTGGGCCAGAAGCACCTGAGATAATGCAGGTATGATCGTGCTTTTGACTTGGTTAGGTTGATTGCTTGGACATAAATTTCCATTTTGAGCTTCCTAAAATACCCTAAATAGTGAGATGAGATTCATTTTGATAGTTAATTATAATAAATTTTGGTAGTTAATAAGAATAAACAGTCATCTTGTAATTTATAAAAGGGTACTTTTGGTTATGTAATTTGATGGAGAGCGAATGATTACTACTTGCATAGAATTTTAAGAGGATGGTAGTGATTTTGGCAGACATTGTCAGAAGAGTTCTGAAATTATTCCAAAAATGTTTGTCATTTGTCAATAATCCTTGGTGCGGTAAAGTTCAAAACTTTGAATTAGCAGATCCAATGAAATTTTGTGACTCAACAACATAATTCTTGCTAGAAAATGTTTTATTAGACGTTAACCTTACCACATTTAACTTAATGGGATTATTGGTGTAAATATCCTTGACAATTGGAGGGGGATCTTCAAGCTGGACGAGTTCAGAATGGAAGTGTATGTAATATAAATAGATTAGCTTGCTTACCCCAGTTCTACAGTGTAATTTTCAATATCATAGATTAATCCAATTTCCACTCTCACATGGCAGTTGATCTATTTCTAGTCTGCGGAAATAGATAATCTCCATACAATAGATTCTATATAAATTGCTAAATGCATCAGATTAATTGGCATGGTATTATGTTTGTTGAAAATTCTTTTGATATGCATGACAACAAAACTATGTACATTCGGCCAAATGAGGAGGCCATTAAAATGATATTTTTGACAAATCCATAAACGTCTGCAGATAAACATATAACAATTTGGATTATATCTGATATAGTTCTTGATTTACTATAAGATCCATTTGGAGCAAGGTAAACTGCCCTGGTTTTAGGCTTGGAGGTTTGTTAGGATCATCCTGTCTAAGATTTGTTAATTTTTGAATCATGGTATCAAATTGGGGGTTTCTGTTCACAGGGTATTGCTGTTGCACTGAAATGTGGAGCTACGAAGGCACAATTTGACAGCACGGTATGCTTGAGTTTCTAATTTATATGTTTGCATTGCTTCTTATAATGCATATTTTCCTTGATAGGCTCTAAACATATATCTCATTTGTTCTTTGACTTGACCTTTGACATGATGTGACCAGTTAGATTTGAAGTAATAGTGTGGGGAATTCAAATAGTGGTGTCTTTGAAATGCAAAGAGTCTCAAAATGGTGTTACCTATAGAGTAACTTCTATGAATATTGTGCATGAGTTAACTATGTGATCATGTCAGCATTGTCAGGAAGAGTGTGGATGAATTTCCCCAAACTAATGGAATGATCCCAGTTTGTGATAAATTTTTCGTTTTAAGTCGTCGTGTTTCACTGATGACAAGTTCATATCACTTTCAACAATTTTTGGGCTCTTAGTACTATTATTGGTGGCTATGTTACTGTTAAAGTAATTAATGATGGCTCTACAGGTGGGAATACATCCTTCCTCTGCTGAGGAATTCGTGACCATGCGGTCTGTGACGAGACGTGTTGCTGCCGCAAGCAGCAATCCAAAGACAAATCTGTAAGGTTAATCAAATATCAGAGAGGAAGTGGGTTTGATATTTATACCATGTTGGAACATTATTTGCTTGAATATAGGTATTTCGCGTTTACCAAACACAGGAAAAAATGGAGGGAAAATGCTGGTAAGAGCAGGAGTAGCCCAGTTTTGTGGTTTTTATTTTCACCTAAATAAAAGTTTCATCGTTGAAAATATTGTACAATGGTTTTCATTCTGATGGTGCAAACAACAATGTAATTTTATTCCTTATCTTCATATCTTTTTATTTGAATAATATCTATAGTGTCCTGATTCTCATGATCATTCGGCGGATGCCATTAGTCGAGTTTGGTCTTTCCTGAATCCCACAATTCACACTAATGAGCGTGTTGCATTATTTATTCAGTTTTATTTTCATTTGGGTTTATCCTTCGATGGTTAAAGGATTATATTCCTCATGTTTTTACTTTTTGTTTTCTACCGAAGTTCCAATCCTTTGATGAAACCATCACATAAGGTCTCCCTATTTCAAGATTCTTCAACGAGGTTCATCACTCTTCATAATCATTTTCATAACCAACTCCTATGGCGATTTGTTGCTGCGAAATGCAAACGGTTATTTTTATCTTTTGAAGCCTCTTCGACTGTTCATTGTTGACAAGAATTATCAACTAGTCTTATCAGACTGAAGAGAAGTACATGGTTGATTTCACTTATTGCCAATGTCTTCGGAGATTTTATTTGTAACATCCGACTCCAGCAAGTCTCTTCTTAAGATGCCATCACAGTTGTGACCATCCAGATGATGCTAAATTGGTTGAAGAAAAGCCCTGAAGCTCTTCATGTGGGAGTTGACATAACCATACTCATTCTCTCTCTGTTTGTGCAAATGCGGCTATTAAATATAGTTGATTGTCTGTATTTTTTTTTTCAAATTATTCCTCGTTAGAAGGTGAAACTGAACAAACTAGGGTGTATATCGACAAATATAACTCATTATGAAACATATAATACTGCAAGCCACTTAGGAACCTAATGAGATAAAAATTGAAGGCCGATTGGCAATGATCAATCCAAATTTGATTATAATATTTACTGAGCACTTGGTAGAATAGTAAATGATGCATGATTGCAAGATTTGAATTCTGATGGCTACAAAACTGAATTTGAACAACCATCTCTTCGCCGCCGGGAAATTATTTAAGCACTTTTACACAGCTTAGATATCACTGGATATCATCATTGCTATCTTTATATCATGTATCATTGGGTATGATAAACCTATTGCTCAAAAAATGATATTACATGCATTAAAAATGTAGTTATGCACATTAAACCACGGCTTTTCCTTCACAAACGTCGCAAATTGTATATCCAAGGCCCTCGCAATAAGGACATTTCATTCCCTCATCTACCCATTCTATAAACTGCATCACAGAACTGACTCATATGAACCAAATCTTGACGAACAATAATGACAGTAATGAAACATATGAAAAAAATTGAGAAAAAATCCTTGTACCTGTGGTTCAATGTTGGGCTCTCCCGTTCCATCACATTCTGTGGGGACAAGAATAAAAAAATATTATTTTAAAAAGATTCGCAGGCAAGTTGGGTTACATGCATAAAGTCGTTTTGTAAATTAAATAACACCTTGACCTATAGGTCATGCCCCGTCATGGTTAATTCCGTCGGACAAAATAATGACCAATATAACCAACAAAATTTCATCGCAACTGAAAAACTTAACATCACCTAAACTGCTTCAAAAAGTGATTTGGACACTTCCATGGATTACGAAACTTGTAAAATATTTAGCATAGTTAGAGGTTTCTGTATTATAAGAAATCCTGCTTCAGAAGCAAGATTCTTTATCCCGTCCTCTGATAGTTTCATGATTTGAATTAGTTTTGACTAAAGCTGTGATCTAATTCTTCTAAGACAGTATCTAAACTATGTTCTTTCTTCATCTCCAAAACAAAAATTTATTTATTCAAAATGGAGATTCAATCTGAGCAGTGACAAAAGTACCTAGGCACATCAGACGGCCCTCCCCACGACAAGTAAGACACTGGGTTGTGGCTTTCTTGGCTTTGCTTCCAGCATCTTGATTACCCCTGCCAGCAAGTCTAGAGGGTTCTTCCCACCGATTCTCTCCAAGTAGGAAAACTCGCCTTTCAGATAAATCAACTTCTGTTGCACCTTCTTTCACAACTGTCTGCTTAATTTCCGAGATTTCAGTAATAGAAGCAATTGGAGCTCCATTTGTGCCTTCCTGAAAGACATTAAAACTTAATGAACTCAAGTTCTTTCAGGAAATTTGAAAACTTCTAAGGCAATTTTCAGTTACTTTATATGCATATTTATAATGCCATCAGCTAACCATATAAGGCAACTAAGAGAAGGAAAACAACTATTAATGAATAATCAGAATTTGCTAATATCTACAGCTGTTTGTATCAAGTGTGCACTGAACATCCACAACAAAATTAATCAACACAAACCGTTAGACTAAAAATTGACAAAAGAATGCATTTGGATTTCCATTACCCCCCTTTCCAAAATGCATATTAAAATCAAGAGCAAATTTCATTATTACCCCCTAAGTTTTTGGCTTAGTTATCAGCCAGGACAACTTAGTAATAGGCAGAGACCTTCAACCCTAGGGCAGGATTCTGGTAAATTATAAAATTAGAGGGATCTAATGGAGATTTATGACAATTTTCAAAATTCCAGGACAAATTTTAGAATCAACATGGTCTACCCATGTTTACAGAATGTCAGGAGTGGTCAATGAAACACAAAATCCAAGTTGGGTTTCTAGCTTCAACGATGTAAGTAATATAACTAAGGTTTTGCACCAAAACATTTCTATCTAATTTCTTGCGGTAGATTAGATAATAGCATTGTGATTCAAGTTGAGCTTCTCAATCCTAATGTCTAAGTAAAATTCTGAGACAGCTTAAGACGCACATATGAGCCAACTTCTTACACTGTTGTCAGTGAACTAAAGGTTCTCAATCCCCTGGATGAATCAGATGTACATGTTCTATTTTGGAGGTAGTGTCCCCTATGGTATATGCCATTTCAAAATTTAACCAGATATACATAGATAAAATGATTAACAGAAATACAGCAACACAATCCCTCTCTTAGGAGGGGGCTCTATTGGTTGGTAGGGATATTTTCTGTTGCACCAAATTAGCAGACTCGAATAAAATCAAAAGCATATCTGCGCGAACATGAATCCATAAATTAAAATGGAATGGCCTGATTGGCATCTTAGCTAAAAGCACACAAATCACATTGAAGCCGCCATATATTAGCAGCCTCACTGCAATTAAAAGGCGAATTCACCAACCAGATAAGCAAATGATCCAACAAAAACACACAAAAGTCATAATTGCTAGGATGTTGGAAACACTGTAACTTAACCTTACCTTTGGTGGAATAGTCTGAATGATTCCTTTCTGATCAGCATTCATGTTTGTGTCAGTATCCTCAACTCGATGCTGCATATATAACCTTTCAATGAGTTCTGAAGTCATTATTCCATCTTCAGTGACACCTATTGCTGCCTGTTAACCAAATATGATCTAATAAGTAATAATTTTACATATATTGCAGTATATTGGGAATGTTGAATTTATGGTAATTTTGAGGATTTTGCATGAGCCGTGTGATATAACCTTTGGAAAAATTTACAACTTACTTGCCAAGTCTTCACAGCACGTTCAGTTCCAGTCGAAAAGCTAGAATACTCCATGTCCTCCTCGCCTGAGAAAAATCCCAACTTTAGCAATTCTTCCTGTCATGGTCAAACCACGGAGCAAATCAAAACCTATGACACATCAACTTTAAAAATCATTAATACAGCTACTAATGAACAAATACAAAAGGAAAAAGAAAAAGAGAATGGGAAAGTCTTTAAACTAAATAACCTGAATTTGGTATCAAATTTACACCCAATATATAAAGGATATACAATTACAACTGCCTATAGTTAAAAACGTAATACAGATGATCAGGAATATATATTAAATGCAAACACTTGAAAATATTAGAAGTATACAGCAAACTTTCAACATGTCACCTTGATCCAGGAAGCTTCACATCATAATTGAATTAAAATTAGTACCTGAAAACAACATATGTGATAATCAAGGAATGCTGACATAGATTTCTACAAACAAAAGAGGTTCAATTTACATCAAAATGCATTTAATTTGTCAGCCTTGTTCCCAGAAATTTAATACAATTTTCCTGAATTTTACTATCTAAATTGTCAAATAGCTTCATCAATTTTAAGGCTTCAAATTCAACTCTTAAGACTTTTAGATTTCTTTCATGTCTTCCAATCATTTTTTTCTTCTGTTTTGATTTATATTTTGTTCCATGCTAGAAGCTAACCCTTGAATATCAACACCAATGCTTTTGATGCTGAATCATGCATATTAATGTCCAGAACTTAGAGCCAAAGAAGCCCTTCCATTACAGGATCTTGAAATGTTGATCTCAAGCATGAAATAAGTTCACTCATCCCAGTCTTCACTCTCTGCCTAACAACCTATTCCTCCCTACTAATCCACTCCCCTAATTTAGATATTTTAACCCATTAAAATGCCTTAAATCCAAAATGACATATGTCGATGCTTCAACTTTGCTGAAATATGAATATCAGACATGATGTGAATGCCAGTTAGCAAAGTATCCACTTTTAAGGATTATTAACTTATTTCATCAAAGAGTTATGCTCGTTCCTTGCAACACAATTAAACAAACCCTGCAACCCAGATACCTCATTATATCCTAGTAAATTATATGTCTGCATCAATACAATTAAACATACACTCTACACAATTCTAAAACAATAATTAAACAAAAAACTCGCCTTTCCAAAAATGCTAAGCACACCTGCATCGCTTTGACATCGTCTCCTTCACTGCCTACCCTCAATGCCTTCCTCCTCTTTTTCTCACCTTCCAAAACCTTAACCATTTCCTTTTGTTGTTCCTCATCTTCAAATTTTTCCTTCTCGGCTACTGTTGCTCTCTCCGCAATCATATTTTTCTCCGTCAACATCTGCTTCAATAAAAAAAACATTGATACCTTCATTTAAACTAATATAAAACTCAGATCATTAATCCTAGACATCAATGTTATCTGCTAAGTTGTTCCCCCCCCCCCCCCCCCAAAAAAAAGAAAAGAAAAGAGAAATTCTAAGTGAATTTGAAATTTTTAACTTCCAGAATCATTCTATTAAAAGCATAACTATATTTAAAAATAGTCATTTTTCACAATTTGTCTTTTATATATATATCAAATACCTAAACAAGATTACAATATTCACCTGTAACAAGCCGGCGATGTTTGATATGGTATCGGAAACAGAAACGGAGGCTCCATCACTTATATTGCGATTCTCTAGAGCTTTAATTTGCAATTTAAGTTCCGAAATCTCGCGGAGCAGCGTCTCGCGCTCGCGGAGCCACCGCTGCTCCTCGCGGAGCCACCGCTGCTCTTCACGAAGCCACCGCTGTTCCTCGCGGAGCCACCGGATTTCTTCGTGATCAGAGCTCGAAGAAGTGGCGCGGATTGGGAATTTGGAGGCTCTGGAAAATGAGATTAGAGTAGGAGGACTGCTTGTCGTATGATGAAGATGAAAGGAAAGAAGAGGAAGATTGAGAGAGAGAGAGATAAGAGAAGACGACATGTCGGTGAATCGAGATTTGATGGAGAAAAAGTGCAGAGACTAAAGATGAAGAAAAAAGAAGAAGAAGAGGAAGAAGATAATTTGCGTTAAATGTTTGAACCACACGATTCTGTTACATGTGGCGGGAAGCTAAACTACGGTAGATATTTCAGAACTATTTATATTTTATTATTAGGTCCTTGTAATTTTCTAAACTATCAACGAGATCCAAAATTTTTAGTATGCGCGCCTACTCCTAGGCTGCATTTGGCGGCTGCCTGGTGGGATAAGGGCAGGACAAGATTAATTTTTAAGATTAAAATTTGAATTCCAGTTATATTTTTCATTATGACAAAAATAAAAATTAACTCAAAAAATTAAATATAACTCTCACCTAACTCCCGTATTATCTAAAAGTTTAAAATTTTTTTAACCCTTATAATTTCATGTAAAATCCTTCATGATTATAATTTCAAAAAAACGCCTCTATTTATTAAAATTTAATTAGTAGTGATAATTAACAATTAACAAGAAAGATTTGTTTACTTGTTTATATTTCTAGTAACTAGGGAAAAACACTGTACATCGAAGCTAATATGCCTGTGATATTTATGGATTATTATTAACCAAATCCTTGTAAGTTTAAAAATATCAACAAATACATAAATTTTGCTCTTCTACGAAAGAGGTCCATGGAAAAGGAAATGTAACTCCATTTGAGAACTGTTCTTGGATTACTTACAGGTTCAGGTCGATTTTATATCCGCCTCTTCATTCAGACTTTGAAAAAATTAAAAAAAAAAAAACAAATTGAAAAAAAAATTGTGTTGTAGTTTAGAAGTTGGAGATAAGATATTACAGGAAACTAAACAGAATGTAATTTCATTATGCTAACTTGTTTAGCCGCCTCTAATTCTTACATACAACTTATAAATTAATAATTCCATACAGAACTCGTGTTGCAAGGTTAAAAGCTAGGGGCAAGATATTGGAGGAAACAAATAAACATAATGTTTTAATGGACATGTCTGTTTTGGTCCTCCAATTACTTAGAACTTCATTTTTGCGTTGTATGGTTTAGAAGTTGGAGATAAGATATTGGAGGAAATTAAACAGAAAAAGAATATTTCGATCTTACTATTTACTAGTTAATCTGTTTAGTTCCATCCAATTTCTTACATACAACTAATAAAGAAATGCAAATGAAGAGGAGGAGTTTCTCTAAACTCTTTTCTTGAATTATTCATGCAGCAATGGGATATTTATAAGCATGATAAATGAGAGGAAGAGGCATGCAATTTGTCACTAGTGGCTTGGAAAGCATGAACTTTCATGCTGCGGCGAAGCAGATTGTGCAGTACATCATTTAAGATTTGCTTTCTGTTAAAAGGGCAGCCGTATAGGTATTTTTTATAAATTGAAAAAAAAAACCTTGAATATAGCTCTCAACACAATACAATTATTATTATTATTATTATTATTATTATTATTATTATTATTATTATTATTATTATTTTGAGGTTGATTTTCAAAATTCATAAAATAACTGTTTTCAAGTATTAAAATTAAATACTAAATCTTGTGTGTGTTTGTGAGAACCAATTAGTTGACTTAGTAAAATTTCTTCTTCAAAACAAGAAGTCAAACATGGGTGAAATTTTAAAGTTTTTGAATTAGCTTTTTCAAATGTAATAATCTAATATCAAATATGTTTACCAATCCTAGGAATAAAACTATAAGTACTAAGTAGTACAAGTTTACATAAAACCTTCCTTTTACTAAGTTTACATAAAACATTTTATGGCGTAAACTCCTTACGCCTTCATCAAATCCAAAAATTTGTTGACAACGCATAAGGGGGTTTATAACGGGAATCTTGGCCTTTCAATTATTCTGAATCTGATCTGAATACACAAATGTTTTCAAAATCATTCATTAACTCAACAACCATCATAAGCATAATCACCCAAAATACACATCATAACTTTTATCACAAATTACACTTTCGCTCACCCCTACCATTGATATATAAAGAGATGACTAGTGATTCTTTATAAGCCAATGCCCCTCGTCGATGCAGCTACTAACAACTAAAAGAGAGCATGCGACTAGAGAGAGAACGCTGTTCAAGGAATTGGCTTCCTAAAAATGTAAAAAGAGCATCACTAATAACAAGACATCTACAGATAAACCCACAAGTAAATGAGTTCAATACTGTCCTGAGCAGCTTCTCAAAGTTGAAAGATATATTAAGTTGCTTTCTTCAACTTAGTCGAGCTTGACATTGGAGTACAGAAGAGTGTCCCTTGTAAGTGGCATGTTCAGAAGGAAGTAAATCTACAATGACAAAGCAAGAAACAGAACTTATATAGCCGGCCACAGCGATAAACAATTAACGCATTAATCCATGTAAAAAATTCTAATGGAGAGTGCAAAAAGCCTGTATATATCAGCATTATCATCTGTGTTGCTGCATCCAGGTGTTAATCACAACTATAGAGATCTGATGAGTTCCTAATGAACCTTTATAGTTTCTACATATGTTGTGACTGATGAGCCCCATCTCTCAACAAGTCCTATGAACTAAATTGCACTCACGTGATAAATGTTCATGCTAATTTGCTTTTCAAATGGCATGTCACTGTCTCAAAAGTCAAGACAATCTAATGTTACTGTTAGTTAACTTCTTTCTCCAGGCTTTCCTTTCAGAAGTGACTTACTTGTACAGGAATAATTTATCATGTTGTATACAAGAACAAATATTTTTTTTGGAAGACAAAAATAATCAAGGTCCCAAGTTTTGGAATTATAATGAAATTAGTTAAATATAAGACATGTATTTCTGCAGCATACCAACAAACTTTGTTCTCAACTAAAAGCCTAGTTAAATCAACTATCATGCAATAAAACTCTGCTTAAAACTAATTAATATTACTAAATATTGCAAGTTACAACACATTTTGTAGATTTCATGTTTGTCAAATTTTGGAAATTTCTTTAACATTATTGCAACTGCTACGATTAACCCTCTATTTAAACATATGCCACAATTTCTTCTAAATATAAATAAATACAAAGATAATGAAACAAAAACTGCAATTGGCACCATACTTTGTAGCATTAATCAAGCATCAACTGCTATCTTTAAGTTAGAAAATCAGAAATAATGAAATGCTGTTGACCTAGAAGGAATTTTGTAGGAATTACTATGGCATGTTAAAAGCTAGTCTCAAATGCAGGACTAGTTTTTGAATATACGAATAATATCTTATTAGCAAAAGAATTCATATTTGACAATATTCTATTCTATAAGAATATTTATATATAGAATTTAAAAAAGCTATTCAGTTAAAAATATATATATTACTACATCTTCCTGGCACTAAAATAAAATTTTTATTTTTAAGATGCAAAACAGTTTCTAGGTCCTTGTCAACATAGAGTCTTACCCCAAAGAGAGTCGCAATAATAAGAATAATTCCTGTTAGCCAAGCTAGAGTCCGTCTAACCAATAAAACTTCAGCAGCAGCCAAGGTAGCGTTGCGTGAGCCTTCTGTTTCTGCTAACATTCGTGGAGATGGCCTAGAAGTATACATCAAATTTAACACAGATTCCGACTGTGGAGATGGTGTCTCATTAAAGAAGACAACTCCAACAATTTGACCTGCCCAATCATCAATTACAATAAACATTCGCAATTATGGAAAATTTAATTAACAAATTAAAATATATAAACAACAATAATTTATAGGAGAGCAAAAGACACAATACTTGATCAACAATGTCGCTAATTTTTTCCATAAACAACAGTATCTTAAAACTCCTACACATGGCAACTGCTTGAGATTGAAGGCTAGAACTCAAATACCAATCTCTATAGGCAAAGTTTTCAAGTCATCATGCAAACCATAAAACAGATTAAAACTGTTAAATCCAATGTAGTAGACCAGGTTTTTTCAGCAAATAATTTTGCATGAAAATTCATAATAATGCGGATAAAAAATAATAAAATATGATCACATGGTAAAGGAAATAAAAATGCCGATGGTCCATTACTCCAGCAGTTATGCCAGACATAAATTGAGGTCCACATTTTGCACAAAAAGCTAGTAGGCTGGCAGAAAAAGAGGTTATTCCTCTTTCATAATAACTTGGTATGATGGAGGACTGCCATTTTAAAAATGATTTTATCATGCCAGGCAGACTACACAGTAAATAACAAAAGCATACCTTCATATGCTGTTTGCAAGGAATCAAATATCCTGGAAAGTGTTGCAAGTAGTATCTTCATTCCTTGCTGACCTAACCCATACTGCTCTTGCAAAGCCTAAAGAGATATAAAGAGAAGAAAATGGTAAAGCATACTAACATCAATAAAATGGTAATGAATACAAACATCAAGATAGTTTATACACAATCAACCAAAAGAGAGTATCCTTAAATTCATGCCAACCTTGTACACATGCATTACTTAACCAAACTTAAATGTTTATATGCATACACAGAAACACTCCATGATCCCTTTCAGCAACTACCATTTTTTTCCCCTCTGGATTTCCTTGTTCAGTATAATTTGTAACAATAAAAAGCACAGTACAATTTAACTTCTAATGCCAAGAGAAAGTGCTCTCACCTTAATGCCATCAAAACTACCCATCATTAACTCAGCCGGTCTTCGAATACTCTGAGCTAAATGTTCGTGTACATCCACTGCCCTTTTAATATTCTGGGACAGAACCAGAAGCTTCAATGCAAAATCCTTTTCTGCTTTCTGCAAACAACTGAGATATTACTCTTCTAATTCAAGCTTAAATGCTACAAAGTAATATCACCAAGTGCATTAATAGATAAACACAATTTTGAATTTGGCGTAGAACCTTTGACATGTGAAGTTTCACATGGTCGCCATCAGCCACAGGGATGATCAACTCTCCATTCAGTGGTTCCAAGGTATCAGCAACATATGATCCACCCAACCAAGATGCCTATATACATAAAGGAAACTGATAAATGTATAGATTGTGGAAATATAGAAGGATAATTTAACCAACTATTGTAGAGGATGAGATTGAGTGATGACTAACAAAATTGCGAATTTCCTTGTCAGTGCGATCTTCTGATAGTTCATCCAAAAACACTACTGAAACTTGATCTTCATCTGAAACAAGATAAAGAAAATTAACAATCCTCACCAAGTTTTGTGCTAAAATAATCTTAATACAATGAATGGTCAATATGCATATAAGAAACCTGCAAATACACATGTTTACAACAGCTAAGCTACCTGGAATTTGAATATCAGCTTTTCTTGGACCAGGAATAATCTTGCTGTGATAGGCATCAAATAACTGAGTGTTATCAAGGTCATCCGTGAGCTTAGGATCTGAGCAAAGAAATTATTCAATTCATCATCAAGTACTACTAAAAAATGGTGAAAAGAAGTTGAAAATTCATTATTCAAAGCAGGGTCAGTACCACCAACTCCTCTGACTTCCAACATGAAAACAGCGCGAGGTCTATCGAATGGATTTGGCACGAGAACCTCATTCAACTGAGAAAAACAAAAAAACAATTTCTTAAGGTAAACGTCAACTAGACAAGACACAAAAAACAAAGGCTGAAAATGATAAATATAAAAAGTAGCATAGAATTTTGATGACCTTAGATGAGCCATCAGCTGAAAGTGAAGCAGGCGGTGCAAAACCAAGCAAGACTGACACAGCAGCACTGACTTCCAAAAGTGACATAGAACGAGACTGAAAGTGAAAAGCCATAGGACAACAACATATTTAAACAATAAAGGCAAGAACAATAAACCTTTAATATCAAATAATAACAAAACTACAATGCATTGCTTTTACTCCAGAATCTAATTCATTAAATGTAGAAAACAAGAATGCAAGGAAAACTATTGAAATCATCAATTCGAAATCTCCATAGATTCATTACATATCCATAACTAACAAATTAAATTAAAAAAAAAAAAGCACTCATAGAGTCGATCTGATGTGTGCTAATCAAATGCTCACATACTAATATTTCAAAATTCAAATCCAGTCCTTGCCTAACATTGTGAATGACCAATTTCTCAGCCTTAAAATAATCAATTAAACAACCAAAATTTCATTAATTGTTGAAGGTAATATGGCAATATCGAACGAACCTGAGCGACATCGTTTTGTGAAGGAGTGCGAATAAATTGACGCGTCGGATTATCGATAAAGAACACAGAACCGGAAGGTTCAGCCTGAGCCTGGATAAAAATGGAACCAAAACAGACTATAAAATCGTACGATTAAAAATTCATATTTACACTGAATAATACAAAAGCACAAAAGAGAAATAACAAACCCTAATTTGGAAGCAAAGGAGAGAAGAAAAAACAATGAGATGGAAAATTCTGCGAGTCGGAAAATCCATTGTGACGAAACACACAGTCTGATCTGAGGTTTCACGAGGAGGAGGAAATTTCTATCTATCAGATTTGGGTATTGCAGGCGACGTCGTTTCGTTTTTTTTTCAGTATTATTACTATTATTTTTTATTGAAAGACAGAATTGGGCTGGGCTGTCTGCATTACTGTTAACTAGGTTCAGTCGAGAACATTAAAATTTTAAAAAGACTTCTTCTATAAACTTACACTAACTCGTATTAGAGAATGAGGTTCATTGTTTTATGCTGGGAACGGTTGTATTTAGGATATGAAAGGGTATACTTGGAGTCAGTTTAATGTTTTATGGCTTGGAACACCCTTCAGTTGGCGCATTGACTCCGCCTAATCCCTGCTTTTCCACACGAACAGTAATGAATAATGACATGATCAGAAACTTCTCGTAAATCCTCAAACTCTTTATATATCTTCAAATTCTTCATCTTTCCTTGCTTTTAACATGTAGCCCCACGTTGAATCCAGTTGATTTTTGCTTTGTGACCGTCCACCGACTCATGGATCTGCTCTTTTCTTTTATTTGTTTCAAACAAACTTTACTTTAATCTCTTTTTGCTTGATATCCCAAAATATACTCATACTAACAAAACACAAAAAATGAAAATAAATAAATAAAACATAATTTAGCATAAAATTAAGTTAGAAAGATACGTGATCCAATTTAGAACTCTCTGTTTTTTAGGTCAATTTTATTGGGTAGGCCATTTAATTAAGGCCTTCATTAATGTCACAAATGGATAAACCTCCTTCTTGAATGTTCTCTTTTGAGAGAAAGAGAACAAGAGAATGGAGTAGGTCGGAGTTTTAATGGCTTCATATCTCACTCTTTAGAATGAGTATTTAATTTTGTCAGGGGTGTTAATTCGGGAGAGTGCATCCAAGAGAGTGGTCAAAGGTGAGTGAAACACTGGGAACAAACACGGGTAGTTAGTAGGTAAAGAGTTAACTTGTGTCCAACTCTCATGGACACAGAGGAGTTAATACATAAATGCAAAGCAATTTCTATACAAGATAGCAGTGAATGCAAGCTATCACTCATAAGTGGAATGTAAGGAAAATGAGGTTGCATAATGGCAAATTCATTAGTGGGAAAAATCTTGTTGCCAAGAAACATCCATATGGAAGGGATCAAATTACACTAACTCAAGCATAGAAAACAACAAAAGAGGTGAAAATCGAGAGCTTGGGTAATAATATATTTTTGTTCAAATTTGGCTAAGAAGTAGATAAACGAAAACTAATGGCTGGAGGGCCATGGCATTTCGATAGGGCTTTGATTGTGTTTAAAGAATCTAGTGGAATCAGGAATATGAGGAAGGAAGAATTCACACATGTTGTTTTTTGGGTACAAATTCACAATGTATCTATAATGTACATGGAGCAAGAACATGTTCAAAAGCTATGGGGATTGATCAGAGAAGTTCTAAAAGTATAAATTAATGATGATGGGAATGTATTGGCCTATATGCAAGAGTCAAAATATTAATTGACATCACAAAGCTATCAGAAAAGATGGTGTTCTTGGAGCCAAAAATATTAGGCGTAAGAGAAGAAAGTAAAAGATGCAAGCTTGAAGTGCAAGCACCAAAGGGCACATAAAAGAAGGGTCAGTCTAGGGGAAAATGGTAGGTTGTGAATTACCAAAGTCAAGCCCAAATTAAAAGAAAGCACAGATCCTAAGCCTTTATAAAACCTCTACAGCTAAAGCAAGCACTTGCAATATGTCCCCTCACAACTATAAAATAAACTAAAATGGCACAAAAATGGTGGAAAATGGTTAAAACACTCACAATGCAATTCAATCAGCGGAGGTTGAATATTAGCCTCATTGAAAGTTATGAAAATGTTAAGTTGGAATGCACGAGGGATAGGGAATAACTGGATGTTCGGCTCTTAAAAAATTCCTCTAATTATATAGACCTTAGTTAATTTTTTTATATGAAACTAAACTGAAGTATGTACAGATGAATAAAGTTGGTACGAAATTGAAGATGAAAAATTGCTTTGTTGTTAGCACTACTAGTAAGCGTGGGGGTTTAGCCATGCTATGGAATTCTGAAATAAATGTGAATATCACATTTTTCAACAACCACCACATTGATGTTGAGGTAGAAACCGAAACGGGGAAACAAATGAGATGCATTCGTGTGTACGAGCATTCAGAAACGAGTAAAAAAAAAAAACACACTTGGACTCTACTAAGAAGACTAAGAGGTATGTCTTTATCTCATTGATTGTGTTTTGGAGATTTGAATGAGATTCTGCATTTGGATGAGAAAAATTGAGGAAATGATGGGGAAGTTAGTATGATTGGTGATTTTAGAGAGGTTGTTTAGGACTGTAATTTGAGAGATTTGGGTTATTTGGACAACTTTTTCACATGGTCTAATAGGAGATTTGGTTGCCATTTAGTTGAAGAACGTTTGGATAGATTTTTGTGTAGTGAAGACTTGACAAATTGTTTTCAAGACCAAGCTGCAACAAACATGGTTACTTGGTGTTTGAATCACAATCTAGTATTGATGGAAACAATAGACGGGGATGATAAAAGGCAATACAATAGAAGAATATAATCAAGAACTCATTATGAAGATATGTGGAGTTCTTACGATGAATGTAAGATCATGTTAAGGAAGAATGGGTCACACTTGGAGAATGGGTAGGAGGTAAGTAGTAGAAATTTTTAAACAAGTTAGTAAAGCCTTGCTAGCTTAATTAATGCACTGGAGTAAGAAATTTTTTGGGGGCAGCAAGAGGAAATTGGAGATGTTGATGAATAGAATAAGGGAGCTCTAGTAGCAAAAAAGACAGTATGAAAGTGGTGAAGAGTTAAAAAGCATAAAAAGACATATCCACAATCTTTTACTAGATAAAAAGATTTTCTAGAAGCGGAGGTCTAGAGCAGACTAGCTTAGGAAGAGAGATAAAAACATAAAATTCTTTCACCAAAAAGCTTCATCGACAAAGAAAAAGAACACATTTAGGGGATAAGAAATGCTCAAGGAAATTAGGTAGCAGAGAATGAAGGTATTGATAAAGAGTTTTGTGAGTACTTTGCAAAATTATTTTCAACCTCTAATCCTACTCAAGATCAAATAGAAGAGGCACTAAGAGGAATGGTTCTTAAGCTATCAATATAAATGAATGAATACCTGACTCAACTATATACAGAGAATGAGATAATGGAGGCCCTAAACCAAATAAGTCCAACTAAGGCTCTAGGGCCTGATGGATTACTAGGTGCTTTCTATCAAAAGCACTGGCCATTTGTCAAGGAAGGAGTCATCAACACATGCCTTCACATTCTAAATGAAGCATGTACCATTGCCCCCTTGAAGCACACTTATATTCTTTAATTCCAAAGAATGTGAAGCCTAGAAAAATGATTGAATTTAGGCCAATAAGTCTTTATAATGTCATTTATAGAATTATTGCGAATAGAATGAAAACTATCCTGCATACTGTAATTAATTGGTCACAAAGTGCATTCGTCCCTAACACTTTGATAACCGACAACATCGTTGTTGGATATGAATGTCTCCATAAGATTAGGCATAGCAAGGGCAAGAAAAAGGGCTTAGTTGCTTTGAACCTATATATTAATAAAGCTTCTGATAGGGTGGATTAGGGTTTTTAAAACAGACAATGCTTAGATTAGGCTTTGCCATGAAGTGGGTAGACTTAGTTATGAATTGTATTACCGCTTCATCTTTCTCTATAATTATAAATGGAATACCTAAGGATATGATTATCCCTCAAAGGGGATTGAGGCAAGTATGCCCTTAATCCCCTTATCTGTTTATAATATGTGCATAAGCCTTTTCTAATATGTTAATACAGGCCAAGAGGAAAAAATGAATGCAAGGGTTGAGATTCGTTCGATATATTTCCATTTCTCACCTTTTATTTGCAAATGACAGCATGGTCTTTTCTAGAGCCTCGCCTAAAGACTACCAATATCTCAAAGACATCTTTGATTGCTATGCTATTGCCTCGGGAAAAATCTTCAATTTCGACAAGTCGTGCATGTTCTTCAATGGCAATGTTCATGTAAACCAAGTTTCAGCCATCAAAAGAATTTTTCAACTCAATATGGTATTAAAGCATGACAAATATCTAGGGTTACCTTCGATGATTGGGAGGAAAAAGAATAATTTTTTCAATAAGATTAAACTGAAAGTTGAGAGCAAGATTGCCAGTTAGCAGTAAAAGCTTTTCATGGAGGGAGACAAGTTCTAATCAAAGCAGTGGCACAAGTTGTTCCAGCCTATACCATAAGTGTTTTCAAGACACTTATTGATTTGTGTGATGATATTCAGAGATCTATATGGAGATTTTGGTGGAGCAAAAAAAAAAAAAAGAAGGGTATTGCCTGGACCATATGGGAAATGATGAGTCAAGTTAAGATTCGAGGAGGAATGAGATTTAGAGACATCTCGAGTTTCAACTAAGGCTTGGTGGCTAAGCAAGGTTAGAGATTGATTCAAAATCCAATCTAGCAACAACAATTCTAAAGGCTAGGTCCTTTAAAAAGACTAATTTTGTTAATGAACTAATGGGGTTAAATCCATCCTATATTTGGAGGAACATACTTTGGGGATGACAAGTAATTCTTAATGAATACAGATGGAGAATTGGTAATAGGGAAAACATCACAGTGTACAAAGATAACTAAATTCCAATACCATCTACATTCAAGCCTTTTTCTAGCAAAAAAATGCCTCATGATATCACTGTATCAATATTAATAGATAATGAAAATAAGTGGAAGACTTATTTCATTCAACAGATGTTTCAAAAGGAAGATGCAAATGCAATTTTAAGCATCTCATTACCAAGGAGACAGAGAAAGAACGAAGTTATTTGGCCTTATGATAGAAAAGGGAAATATTCAGTCAAAAGTGGATACCAAGTGGCTTTAAAATATGAAATTCCTGGATTCACCAAAATGCTCTAACATTAAAAGAAGGAACTGGAGTATCATCTGGACCCTTATCCTCCCTAAAAAAAATTAAGATTTTCATATGGAAGGCAGGAAAAAACTTACTACCACCAGCTAAGAATTTGTGGAAGCATAAAATTGTTCAAGAAGCCCACTACAATCAGTGTAGGAATAGATTGGAAAATACTTTGCATGCTCTAATCACTCGCAAAGCAGCGAAGAAGGTCTGGCAACTCTCAACTATGGCAAGTGCAATTCAAAAGATGGGAAATCCAGACTTTTTAGGGGATTTGATGATGTTACAGGAAAAGCTTAATAAAGCTAATTTAGAGCTTGTGGTGACAATGTGTTGGGCGATTTGGCGTGCTAGAAATTGATTTGTTTTTGAAGGGTTGAAGTTAGACCCAATTTTGGTAATGACCAAAGCTGAAGCAGTTAAAGAAGGTTTTAGAAGAACAAAATATCTAGAGCTACTAAACTCAGAAATAATGCAAAAGAAAAAACTAAAAGTCTGGACCCCTCCACCCCAAGGATGGGTAAAGATTAATGTTGATGCAGCTATTAATACCAAAAGACAATGTTCAGAACTAGAGACTCCACAGGAAGGTGCTTAGCAACAGTTAAAAAAACTACAAAGTTTGGTGGAGATGTGGCATATGCAAAAGCAAAGGCAGCTAAGTGGGTATCAATATAGCAAAGGAAGCAGACTTTGCAATAGTAATCCCAGAAATTGATTGTCATCAGGTAATAGAATTGATAAACGACAGAGAAGGCATCTTAATAGAGATTTATTAGATCATCTAAAAAATTCAATCCTCAAAGAAGAATTTAAAGCTGTTGAAGCAAAGCATGTCCCTAAATCATGTAATGAAAGTGCTTATTCCTTAGCCATAATGGGCATGGAAAATCTAAAACTTTTGTCTCGGTGAAAAATTTTCCTCCCAAAATTTTGCATGTATTCACTTTGTTGAATTAATGAAAGTTTTACTTTCTCATAAAAAAAAAGTTAGAAAAATATGAGTATATTTTATAATTAGTCTCTTGGGCGTAACTTAATTAGTTGCTTGTGGATGTGCTTTGCAGCCACAATCACCTAAGTTCGCGTGACAAATAAACTAAAATATAAAGTCGCATAAAATTAAGTTAGAATTATATGTCAAGAATGCATAAATAAAAGTATATCATAAGCCATCTGTGCATAGTCCATGAATGCGTTTTGCGCGCATGATCATTTGAGTTCAATAATAATAAGACTAAGAATTAGTGTTTAAAGGTGAAATTTGCCGTCCCAAAAATAGTACCGACATCAAATTGTTATATCATTTTCTAGATAACTGGAAAGGCACTTATATTGTACAATTCCTTTAGAGTTAAATAAGATTTCTTTAATCCAGTATTGTATTAGAGGTGAGTCTAATTAGCTCCAATTTTTCACACTTGATGACATCATGCATAGAGAATGAATATATCATCCTTGCGAAAGTTGAACATTATATTATGAGCCTTACTTAAAGTTGAAAAGATCACTAAATAAAGCAAAAATAAATTATGCTTTATATGAAACTTCTTATGGAATAAATAGTCAATTGCTCTTATGTCCGCACTTTTAACAAACTACCGAAAATCGTGCAATTAGCTTTAGGCTTTTTGGAGCATGAATTGAGGAATACAAATTGGCATCGTTTGGTACTTGGTAGCTAGGATTAGATTAGAAAATTAAGGTAAAGTTATTTTCATAATTCTTTCCCAACGAAACTATAGAAGTAAAAGTAGTACTCTTCCAATAATTTTTCATGTGGCAATTTTTTTAAATAGCGTGGTCTTTTGAGTAACTTTTTAAGAATAAATGTTTATTTAATTCTTATATTTTAATTTAATTTTTTATTTTATCTCTATATTTTAAAAGTACCTCAAAATATATTTGTAATTATATATATTAACATTCTTGCCCTTTGCTTTTTCTTTTCTTTAACAATTATACCTACCAACAATATTCTTAATATTAATTAACTTATCTATAAAAAAATTAATTAGCAAATTAATTAATAAATATTAGTATAAAAGAACTAGTATTTTTTTACATGGTCAATAATTCTTTATTTGAGTTGATAAGAATAGGTACCTCCTTAACTTTTCTTTGAGATTGAGGATTCAAGTCTCCTCACGGTGTGAGAGTTTATTTATTTGTGATTTTTCTTTGGTTTCATATTTTCAATTCGGAGTACAAATTTGATACATCAAAGGTTTGGGAATTGGCATAAGTGGATCCACCTCATGATCAGTAGGCCAGGGCCCAAGCCCTACGACACAAAATAATTTCAAAAAAATTAAAGAAAAATTACTTAAGTTATTAATTAACCCATTAAATCTATTAAAGAGTCTCGTTAAATTTATAAACCATGAACTCATAAAATTTTAATTTTGAGAATTATAAAAACCACACTTTAATAAAGTTCACAGTAATCCATATGGATGGTCTTAATTTTTTTTTCATTCAGTCTATATTAAATTTATTAAAATAACCTCTATAAAATCATTAACCTATAAAATATTAATTTTCACGTGTTATCATTATGTAATGTAGTCCTCGGTAAATCATTTAGATCCTGACAAACATATACTTGCTATATTTATTGTTATTTATAACAATTTTTTGATAACTTACGTAATTTTTATAATTTACTAAATACTTAATTGTACAATAAATTTTATTTCTATTCATCAAAAGTAAGTGAGATTAACTTTATTCAGAATAAAGCAAAATAATTTCATTAAGAATAAAGCAAAATTCTTTGACGGCGGCACAACGTAGATAACTTATTATATATATAGTCATACTCATATAATTCAGAGATAATATAAAAAGAAAACGAATGTTTGGGTGGGGCCTTGTTTGGCCAACAATATCGTTGTCGTTGGATATGAAAATCATGTGTGGTTAAATGTCATATCTTTTGATTATGCTAAAGCATATATGTTGTTTTTTGCATGCATATTAATTATTGTTAACTTTGTCAAAGCTGAACTTTTGCTTTTACATTTGACTAAAGGTTAATTTTAATTATTTCTTGGTGAATTAAATATTTTAAATTATTTTTAATTTTTAAAAACCTTAATTTATCTTATTTTTATTAAGAAAATTAAAAAAATTCATTAGCTCACGTCATTTTCCTTTTTTTAAATCAAATATAAAGATAATTTGAGATTTTTAAAAGCAGTGAGATAATTTAAGAACAGTCAATTTACTGAGGGGATAATATGAAATTTATCCTTTGACTAATTATACCATATATATTCTACCAATTTGATAATTTGCCTAATAATAAGGTTAATCAAAGGATTATATTATGGTAGATTTATACATTAATAAAATAAAGCAAATCTCATATATCCCTAGCTAGATAGAATTCTACTCATATTATATACGCTGTAAAACTTTGATAATTTGCCTAATAATAAGGTTAATCAAAGGATTATATTGTCGTAGATTTATATATTAATAAAATAAAGCAAATCTCTTATATGCCTAGCTAGATGAAATTCTTCTTCCCCATTTGTCCCTAGGTGATTTGTTTTATTTTAATTCAGGTGGGCCACATAACTATATGTAATCATGCGTGCAAATAATCTTTCTTAATCAAACGTTGTTATCACAAAATAGAACCATTGTGCTTCTCGTTTAAGATTTGTTTCTCTATTAATGATCATAATTTGGCCTAATTTTAATCACCCAAGAGATTAGGCCAATAACACCTCGAAAAACGATCTCCCACAAGCAACAATTCTTAGGTTTAGTTTTTCTTTTTTTCTTTTTTTTCTATTTGATAATTAGCATAATGATGATCTAATTCTCTCCCACTCATGCCAATGAACTTTTACAATATATAAATGATTTTAGATGATAGATTCCTCAACCATTTCCAAATGGGAACAGAAGCAAAATGAGACGGCATTAAATTTCATTCGAAAATGATTGATCAATATTTAGCCGGCCCTATATATTTGAAACCTGTACGTCGAAGTATACATTGCCTTTTGCCAAAGCATACATAATCGAATGGAATCGTTCTTTTTATCTCTATTTCAAAAAGTATTAATTTATTGGCAAGTCACACACCTACCTACCTAGCGAGACCACCAACAAAATAGCGTGAAAGGCGCATCATGACTCAAATTTTCATAAGCATATCAATGTCAATCCAATCCAATCATCAAGGACCAATTATATATATATATATAGGGCAAACATGAAAGTCGCAACCACACCGCTCTTGTTGCATGCTTATCTTAAATTAATGACTACCGATTTGGCTTTATATTAGGGTTTACAATTTTTTTTAATCGTTTGATTCTTGAAAAAAAAAATCATGGGAAATGAGGAAAAGAAAATGTCTAAGTATACTTATCTAAAGTAAAAATATATATATATATATATATATATATATTTATATGTATGTATATAAAGATGTTTAGAACAGGATGTCTGAATTTTATAAAATCTAAATTTAAACTACAATCAGAGACGTATTGCATTGTAAAATAACTCTACACTCAGGGGCATATGTACTTGTTGGCTAGTGCGGGCAACTATCCCCACTAGAAAATCTTTATTTAAAAAAAATATGTTAATTTTTGGAGAATTATTGTTCATTGTGGGAATTTTATAAAGAATATTTAATAATGAATCAATTTATTTTATAAATTATCTTTTGCAATTGGGGCAAATTAATTAATTTTTTTAACTCAATTAAAATATTAACAAAATTGTTTTTCTCGCCATTGATTAAAGCAGCGCTCTTAATAAGTTCTCCCTTCTCATCCTTGATCAACAAAGCCCTTTTCAGCTCATCAAAATTCTTCCTTTTTCTTTGTCTCATTTCATCAACTCGAAGGCACAATTGGAAGTTTAAAGATTTAGGGATAAAATTATTTGCTTTAGTAAGATAATTTTTTTTCCTTAACTTAATAGTATTGATAGTAAGACTAGTAATGAATATTTCCAAAATATGAGAATGCGAATAATTATAAAAATATTTTAACAAGTATCAATGGATATTAAACTTTGATTGCATATTTTCATAATTTTTTATTATAACATTGGCCCCAATGACGGCTGTAAAATTCTTATCGCGATTCAAACCCAATTTCTACAATGAATCTGAGGACAAGAATAGATATATTATTAGCATGAAAGTCATAATCCAACTTTTGCATGGGAAATATATGTTGAATTTGTGGTAGATACGGCTAAAAAGCAAAGAATCGTGTTATACCAAATGACCAAAATAACCTTAACGTAACATGGAACATCCCATGAATTGCAGGCTGTAAAGGACGTGGGGACCCAATGTATCAGATTATGGCGACAACTGCAGGATTTTCACAAGCCAAAATAAAAGCAGTGATTGAAGATATGACGTTGCGGCTTTTGCTTTCTTTCTTTCCTTTTTATTTTTTTCCCTTTTCCTTTTCCTTTCCCTTTCTTTTGTATGTTGTGCCTTTAATTCAAATTTGATTGATAAAATGTAAAAAAGACAAAAGCAAAAATTATATAATTTTTATTCATTTTCCAAATTAAAGGTCAGGTTTTCACCAAGTCAAAGAAGAGAGATTTCTTGCATAAGCAGCCAAGTAGCAAAAAGCCACCAACCTTCACCTGCTTTAATTTCATTCTCCTTCTATGGCCATCACTTTGCTTTTTATCTTTTCATATTCTCTTCTTCTTATATGACCAGATTGCCCAAGTTTAATGTTTCACCTGGTCTCCATAATATTATTTTATTTTTTTTAATCCCCTTTCTTAAATATGCCGTAAAAATAGCATAATTTTCACTTGCCCATTAGTTTATTTATTTATTTTTCGGCCATCTTTGACCAAATGAGGAGAAATTTGTTAAATAAACAAATAATTCTCTTACTCAAATAAAATAATTTACAATAACAAAAACAAAAAAAAGTCCTTTTTTTAGTATTTACTTTGTTGTAAAATTTAGAATTTCATATTTAATAAATTTTTGGTTGTCCTCAAGATTTTGCAAAAAATGATGTTCATACACACAAGATTTTTCATCCAGATGCTAAAACACGAATTCCATCCTTATCCTATTAAATTATAAGAAAAATACATATTTCAATGCATTGTTTTATTTTAGTGTCTAGAGTCCATTTTTCTAATATTTTCTCTACATTCACACGAAGTCTTCATTTTAACTTCCGTGAGAAGTTCTGTACATATATAATATAAGAGCCTAAACTCAATTATTGGTCATATGATTTTGAAAAGTTTCATTATCAAGGTGCATAGTCATATATAGGGATATAAATGTAATTTTGTAAAAAAGAAGAGGGCAATAATTGCACTTCATCACCAGGTGATAATCCATATAAATTAAACCTATTATAAGTTCCAAGAATACATCAGCAGTGTGGCTCAAAATTTTTGAAACCTCTTCCCATTTAAAAAAATTCGTCATCACTCTCTTTTTCTTTCAGCTTCTTGATTAATTATTAATTCTTTGGTGCTTCAGCTGGTTAATGGATATTGATCCCTTCTGGATACTGGGGGGGAGGTTTCTTATAGATTCTAATAATAATTATAATTATTTCATCATGGCATCATCATCAGCTGCTTTCGAATCCTCAACAAAGCATCATGCTAATGCTTTGTTGCTATTTTCTGTGCTTGTTCTCTTGTTCCTTCCTCTCTTTGCTCGCCCAATATTTTATTTTAATCCTTCATCATCACCATCATCAGCGGCCGCAGCCACAGCAAGCAGGCAACTTCTCTCAGCAAAATCAACAAAGCATAAAGCTCCTGCTTCGTCTTCTTTTACAACAAGTGCTGCCGCTGCTGCCAATAATGCTACAGATCGAGAATATAGAGCAGCTGCCCACAATGTTCCCAGTGGCCCAAATCCTGAATCCAACTAGTAAGCAAGCATTAAAGATATATATGTATGTATGTATGTATGTATGTATGTATGTATGCTGGTTATTATACCATAATTATCAATCTACAGTTTGTTTTCTCTACTTTAATTTTCTATTTAAAACTGGATTAATATTGTGTAAATAGTAAGTAATTAATACTATGATGTTTCATATGATTTTGAGGTTTATATAAGTTATAATATGCATAGCCATTAATCTATGTGCGTACAAATTCTCAATATATATATATATTGAGTTCAGGAAAATATAAATGGTTTCATTAAGATATGTTTCTTAATTTCTGTATTTTGTGATTGACAAAATTAATTAAAATTTCCCATGTGAATTATATTTGTCTAGATCTGGTATTCGTTTGTTTTTCAGGGTAAGGTAGTCTGAATTTAATTCTGATTAATCTTATATTTTGAATTTGTGTCAGAATTCAGATGGATGTGTCATTTTTACGTGCAGTGACTTGACTATACGACTAGCTTTGGTTTTGTGTTTGGAAAATTAATTATGCAGTTGGTCATGGATTTTTTCGTTTGTCTTATCAAATAAATATATGGCCCAGCAAATCTGGCGCCAAAAAAGTCATAAGATATGATTTGATAATCATATCTTAGTAGAATTACAGCATGATTAGTCTACATATCTTTAATCATGTAACCAGTGATGATTATCTTATAATTGTTTTCTATTTAGCTTCGACTAACTTCACTGGCAGCAGTTTTGCTGACCCTGGAACTAAAAAATACTGTATACCAGGATACTTATTAAGATTCGAAGAAATTAACAATGAATTTCTTCTTGTATTAATTACATGATATTAGTGTTAATGTGATTATGCTGTAATTTTTTTCTACTTCCATTACGCTTTGTGATTTTATTACTATTGAATAGATATAATTAAATTTGTTTCTTACTCAATGGTTTATAAGAGACATTAACAATAACCCCAATTTCCTCCCTGTATAGATAGAGAATAGGGATGGGCAAAATTGGATTCGGGGCAAACATTGATTCGAATGTAGCCCTAACTTACAACTCAACCCGGTCCGATCTGATATATATTTGGATCAGTTCGGATCGGGTCAAAAATCAAGTTGAATTCAGGTAGGATCGGGTTCGGCTTAAAAACGGATCGAATTGATTTCGGGTTAGTTTGAGTCAAATCAGGTCGGTTGAAATCGGGTCAAATCCGGTTAATGCAATTTTGAAATTTTTTTCCTATTTATACGGTTTTTAGATTGATTTTAAGACATTTTTCTTAATTGTAGTCATTCTTACTAATTTTTAACCAAAAGAAAAAAAGAAAATGCTATGAAATCAAATGAATAAAATTAAAATGTTTGAATAATATTGCCTATTGCCTTGGGGGGTAGAATAGTATTGCCTATTGACTAGGATTATTATTTGCTCAACCAACAAAATCCAAATTTAATAAAAGTTAAAATTAATATAAACTTACAAAGTTCAAAGTTAATAGTCTATTAATCTCCGTTCAAAGCACAATTTAGAAATACTAATCTTTGAAAGTTTGAAACAGAAAGTCATAAAATTTAAACATAATTAAATTGTTCCAAAACACAAATCACAAAGTTCAAACATAAATACTGAATAAGCTTCCTTGCTTCCTCCACCGCTCCACACGAGCATTTTGACAAGGTCTAACTTCAAATTCGTGCACTCCAAGTTGAAGCACTGATCTCCTAGAGAAGAATTGAAGAAATGTACAATAACTATTTTCTTTAAGCCACGTTGCAAATGAATAAACTCAATTTATATAAAAATTTGGGCAACTTAACCAAATTCATATCTTTGCACATCAAACACAAACACAAATAAATAAATCAAATTCATATCTTTAATTGAGCTAATGCTTATTTTATTGGATTCATCCCCAAATCAAGTTAATAATAATCTAGACAATATTATTCTATCAACTACAACTTGTCTAACTAAAACAATTATAAATTTACAAATTACAATGTTACAAACTTACAATTAGACATAAAAATTTAGAACTATAACAACTATAATTATAGTTTAAATTACAAGCTAATAGTATAATATTAAATTATAAATAATAATATATATTAAAAATTACCTTTTAAATATCCATAACACCAATATTGGCGCTCACTGTTTCTATTGTTGAAATTTGTGATATTATAAACTCTTTAAAATGCAAAAAAAAAGGAAATTAGTAAGTAATTCAAGTACATGTAGATGTTATATATAAAGTTATAATGCGTTTTAAATATATTATGTTATAATGTACGATAAAACTATTACCTTTTTGTAACTTCATATGAAACATTTGCTGCTTCATATCTTCCTGAAGGTTGTTGGCGGGATTGTCAAAACGTTTAGATTGCAACTAATTTTCAGTACATATCAATATCTCAACCATAGCTGGGGTCAATGAACTCCTATACTCATCAATAATACGACGCTATATATTGAAGGCAGACTCAGATGCCACTGTGGAAATAGGAACAAGGAGGACATCCTTTGCAATTTTCTCCAGAATTAAATACTTCGATCCATTCACCTTCCACCAAAGAAAAACATTAAGTTTGATATTGATGGGATCTTCAACTGTGTCCTTTAAGTATCTTTCTACCTCAGATACTATTCTTTTGCCCTTATTCTAAACCAAAAACCTTTTAAGCGTATACAAGGAAAGGGTGAGCAACTCGAAAAGTGTCATCTCCTTCACCACCAGCAACATCCATCAAACTAGTCTCAGCTGTAGCACGTTGAGAAAAACTTGTACCACCATAGCTACCATTAAGACCACTCTCACTACATATAGATGGTGTAAAACTAGATGAGAATGTATTATATGCATCATAAAACTCATTCAATAAGTCATTCACTGCTTTGGTAATTTATTCAACCATTGAACTATCATTGCCAAAAATGATCTCAAAAACATGTTTAGCGAAATTCATTTTCACTCGTGGATTAATAGAGGCAACCATCAACATTTTATTTATTTTCCCTGTAGACTCCCAATACTTATCAAAATTTTCCCTCATACTATAAGTCATAGATGACACCCAAGGATCTATACTTTCTTGTAGTGCAGTCAATGAATTCTCAATTAAACCAATAGCATTATAACAAATATTAGAAGTCACACTCTCCCAATATGGCGTCATAAAATACCTTTAAAAACTTCACAATTCATTCAACACTCTCCCAATCCTCTAGTTTAGGCAGGCCCACCCTCTTAACATTATTTTCTTTCTCAACAAAGTATGCCTTATAAGGTTTATCCACTTCTGCCATTCTATCAAATGCCGCTTGAAATTTTATTATAGTTATCAACATTAAATAAATGGAATTCCACATAGTAGGACAATCTGAAACAACAATTCCCTTTGGATCATTCACTTGTTTAACACATTATTTAAATGTTTGCAGCCTCGTAGTGGAGGATCTCACGTACTTCACAGTATTCCGAATAGCGGCAACACTAGCATGCAACTCACCCAACCTTGAAACAATAATCAAATTCAAAATATGTGCATAACAATGCACATGCATAGATTGTCCCGCCAATACAAGTGTATCATCATTCTTCTAAGCAACCAACTGCATAATGACATAACCAATGGCAATATTATTTGTAATGGCATTATCAGCAGTTATTATAAACAACCTCTCTATCCTCCAATCCTGTAAGCAAGCCACAATCTTCTTGTTAATCGATTTCCCTCCATGATCTTCGATCACGTTAAAACTTATAGTCCTCCTATTCAAACATCAGTCACTATCAATAAAATAAGTCATAATCACCATATAACTCATATTTTGAACGGAAGTCCATGTATTAGTCATATAACTCATATTTTGAACAGAAGTCCGTGTATTAGTTGTAAGAGACACCAGCTGCTTGTTGTTGCAAATCAAACTTTTCAGCATTGCCTTTTCCTTCAAAACTAACTCCATAACATCCCGACCAATAGTTTTTCGAGATGGCATAACGAACTGTGGGATACCTATACTGCAGAAATGCCTAAACCCTTTATTATTTACAAAACTAAGCGGCAACTCACCCATAATAATCATTTTAGTTATTGCCCTTCTACACTCGTCTTGACTCCATCCTTTAGCCAAAACCAGATTACTTGCATTTTCTTTGCTGCCCTCAGTTGTCAAATTTTGTTGACTTCCACCTTGTTGTTCCCGAAATGTCTTGTATGCTTCACATGTCTTTATAGGCTTTGTCATATTTGTAATCCTATCATGTCTTGAATGACATTGATATTGTCTACCATAATAGTTATACTTGTATTTGTTTGGATTATCTTTGAATAAAGTGAAATGATTCCACGTCTCCGATATTTTTTCATTGGCGGTCTTTTCCGCTTTGCCTTTTACTTTCCTCTTTCAGCTCCTTCCATTTGTACATTTTGTTCTTTATCATCACTTATCGAATTCGATCTTGAGTATCCAAGCATCTGAATATATAAAAAAAATTAATAATCATTAATTAAAAAATCAAAACATAAAACTATTATTAACATAATCTAATTAGTAATCTCAATTCAAATATTTATTAATTTAATTTTATGATACTTGTTTAATTCAACATTTCCATCGTAGTATTTTTTTATGATTAGGTGTATAATTGTATATATAAAAATTCAAAATTGTTAATACTTCATAAAGAAAAAGTAAGAAATTAATGATTCATTAATTAATTTATAATATCCAATTATCCATTTCCCATAATAATAGAATATTTTTTGCCTATCCATGTCTTAATTCTTATTATAAAGTATAAACCCCTCAATTTCAAGCCCAAATTACTTGTACTTAATGACTTAACGAATGACTAACATAAAATAAAATATTAATTGAATTAGTTATTTTTTTAATGTTAAAGTCACTGCACAAGTGCACATAATCACATAACACATATTATAATTATAAAATATTTGTAACGTAATACTTAATTTTAATATTTAATCTACCTAATGTCCTAATCTATTCATTTAAAAAAATCAATTATTAATTGTTATTAACAATTATCAATTAACATTATTTCAATTATTAATAATTAACAAAATTTTTAATAATTAACAATTACTAAAAATCTATTCATAAAAAAATCATAAATACACAAATTTTCTTGATTTTAATACTAACATCAAAAAATAAATAATTACAAGAATCAAATACTAAATTTTAATTTGCTATGTAATAACCATATATACCATGAAAGCTTCAAAATTCAAAACACAAAGGGAAGAAACTCGGGTCAAGTTGTAGGCTTGGGCCTTGGAGCAGTAGATCGGTGGCCACGGCAATTGATCACAGATGGATTTTCGGCAGTAGATCGGTGGCACTTGGCAGTAGTAGATCGGTGGACGCGCAACAGCAGATCGTAGGGAGGGAGAGATGGCCGAACGCAGCACAACAATAGCAGATTGCGAGAGGGAGAAAGTGTTTTCTTGCTTCTTGAGGGTGGGTTGGATGTTGTGAGTCTTGTGTTTGTGTAACTTTGTGAATCTATGATTTCTGTGTGACTGTGTGTGATGTGCATGTGTTTAGCCATTTTATATTTAGTTTTTTTTAAAGTAACTCGATCGGGTTTTCGGATCGGATCGAGTTTACAAGATTTCATCCATTCGAGTTCTATTCACAACCCGATTCGATTCAAACCCGAAATTTTTCGGGTCTGGTCGGGTATTTTGCCCACCTCTAATGGAGAGTGAATTGAAGAAAAAATTATATAGAAATGTTTTTGAAATCAATCCTTCCCAAAAGTAATACAACCAAGGATGAAATTAGAACCCCGCTGAAATATGTGACCTATATTTGTATATTAGGAAAACCTTGTCCTTAGGAACCTAGCTAAACAGTTTTCAAGTAATTTCATTTGGCTGGCCAAATATGTTCGATTCTCTTGAGAAGTAAGAGGATAAAATTTGATATGACTTGCTTATCCCTCTATCTCTTCAAAATGAAAAACTACGGAAACTGAAATACAAGTTATGCAACCCAATAGGGGGGGTGAATTGGGATTTTAAAATTTATGCAATACAATTCGTTCAACAATTTAATCTATTGCCTTAATCAAATCAAAACAATAAATTCAATCAAGCACAATATTAAAAGAGTAAGGGAAGAGAAAAATGAACACAATGATTTTTACATGGTTCGGCTATCCGCACCTACGTCCACGCCTCCAAGCTCACCCGGCTTGAGGATTTCACTATTCAAACCTCCCAAGGCTTCAAATGTTTACAATTGACTTCCAAGGTGTCAATGAACCTTTACAACAACAGATTATATCCCCAATCTCTTCACCCCAAGTATTTCCCACACTTGTACACTCACAATTTGATGAGAAATGAAATTTACAACAATGAAACTCTCTTTAAGAGTAGATAAACAAATTATAGCTCAATGATGATTCAACAAATGATGATTTACAAAATGGAAGCTCAATATATGCTATATGATATTGTTTTTCGTTGTATTCAATGTTAGAATGAAATTTGATTTGAGTTTTTATAGTTAAAGCCCAAAAACTAGCCATTATAGGCAAAATTCCGTGCTCAAGCGGTTAGCCGCTTGTTTATCCGGCTAGCCGCTCGTTTATTCGGCTAGCCGCTCAGGAACAATGATATTACCGTTATTTTTGAAATTGCTACAGTAACACTGTTCTGTAAAATTACACTTTAGCCTACAACTTTTCATAATTATACTATAACACAAAACGTCAGAAAAATTTACAAATAGGTCCAATTTCAGAACCTCTTAAAACTAGTTATCTTTCCGAAACTTTATACAATTATGATATGGCCCCAAAGCTTTTATTATTTCTCACTAAGGTCCTTTTTAAATTTAGCATAATACTTATATTTTTTAAAGTTCTTAAAACATTTCACTTTAGTCTAAAAATAGAAAATGTGAGATTTTCCTCAGGCGGTTAGCTGCTTCCTCTCTATCCAACTTTGGATTTTAAGTGTCTAGTTACATTGGAATCCTCAAACTTTCATAAATTATAATATGCTCTAAAATGTTTCAAAACTTTGCAAATAAGTCTAAATTTGAATTTCAAAATAATATTTATTAAACTCAAAGATTACAAAACTTTTTCATTTTAATCCAAATTACTCAAATCCACAAAATACTTTTCTTTATAGAAATAAAACTTTTAGTTTATGAAAAGTATTTAATTAAATTAATCTATTGAGCTTCTCAAATGGTAAATTATGCATTAATTAAATCATACCGGCTTTACAAGAATTTATCGCAATAATTTATCCGTTGAGCTCCAAACTTTATTCGTGATGTCGCCGTTGTCTATTGAGTGTCTTCAATCTTGATTTCACTTGTATAAATATTATCCTTCAAAAACTAGTGAAAATGTGAAATACAATATTTATTATTTTTACTCAAGGCACATGTTTGTTATCATCAAAATTATATTAATATAGCCTTTTAGGCTAACAGAAACATCCTCTTTTTCCATTTGAATTTGGATAATTGCCCATTTTTCCCCTCACATTTAAAAAATATTTGGGTACTCCACCTGGTTGTAGAAAGATTCCATTTAACTTTTTAAATTTTTCTTACCATTCTACCCTTGAAATAGTGTTCACTTGAGGGGTAGTAATAGATATATAATTGTCATACCTATGGCACCGAGACTCCTATGAGCTTGCTATAACATAATTATCCTTACTTAGGATAGAAGATGTGTTTCTTGAATAATTTAGAATATAATTATTGGAGATACATATCGAAAAACTTTATAAAAAAATATGTATATACTTTTTTTTGTCCTGAGGTATGGGTATTTGTGTAATAGCAAGCTTATGTTGATCTCAGTGCCATAGGTTTGACAACAACTAGCGAGCTAGGCCTACATATTAAGTCAATATTTAGGGGATAAAATGGTAAAAAAAAAGTTAGTGTCATCTGGGTGACATATATGTTTTAAAAAAATTAAAAAGGTGATACAATTTTTAAAAATAGACAGATATGTGATAAATAGTTAACTTTTCCATTAACTTTAACAAAATTGGTTACTTCTCAGTGAAATATATCATTTCTGCCCCTATGACTTTATTTAAATATTAGGACTAATGTTACTTGGGTGACACATATTTTAACATTTATCACACAAGTGACAATTATTTTGAAAATACTCTTACAAGTGACAAGTTGTGAATTTCCACCATTAACTCTAACGAAAGTAGTCAATTAATTATGAAATAATGTTTCTACCCCTTCTCAATGACTTTAATTTTCTTTTATGAAAAATATAAATTAAATTAAATTAAATCTAGGCTTTTCTTTTATCAAACTAATATTTAAAAAAAATTCTCATTGAATCAAACTAATTTTTTAACATATAGAAGAAGCAAATCTCCTATGAATCCTGATGCATAATATTAGACTCAAATCTTTAAGAATCCGATATGTTGGATTAGTTAACATTTGTTCTTTCAAAATCCTATTCATGGCAACCAAATTATCTGCTCAGTCTAGTAGCGACAAAGATATCAAATACATTTTTCAACAAAGCTCTATCAACATCTTTCCATCATGTTCTCTATCAATTACAACGTTAGAGTTACGACAAAAGTTAATGGTTTGTTACCAGGAGGAGTATTTTTTGAAACAATTATTACCTGTGAGATAAAGCTTGATATATTTGTCACCCAAGTGACATTAATCTTTATTTGTATTATTTGTGTCAATTGTTCCCATTTTGCCCTTACATCATTACAATTAATGGAAAAAGTTAATAATTTGTCACTTGTCTACTTATTTTTAAAAATTGTATCACCCTTTTGACATTTGTTGAAATATGTCACCCAAATAACATTAACCCCAAAAATAATTAAAAAGTTAAACTTTAATATAAATTTCTAGGATATAAGGTACTTTTAAACATCAGAGAATAAAATGGGCATAATTGCCCAAAATTAAGGGAGGAAGATAGGTGAGAGTTTTTCCCTAGACATTATAATATGTGCACTATGGTATAAATTTTCTATATGAGACAATTACAAAGACGTAGAGGTATACTTGGAATTGAGGCTTTGAATTTAAATGCATAATTATTGTTGAAATTGAGTTAATATCTATCCAACAATATAAGTAAGGATTCATTTGGGATAGTTGTGTTGCTACAGTGCAATTACCCCAAACACACCCTAAGTCCACAAGTGATTTAAATATTGACCAAATACTTTAAATTTTGTTTCAAAGTAAAAGTATAACCATTACAAACATACACATAATATTGGCTTAAACTTTCAATATTAAATATTGAACACTTACTTAGTGGTTTTAAGTCTTTATAGTAAAACTTATAGGCATCTCTTAGATGTAGGGGGTGGATCTCATCTCTAGTGGGTAATGTAGATAAATCTACGAATATAATTTTTTATTTAATAAAATCAATAGAAGTCAAGATCTTTTTATTGATTAAGTTGTTATTAGGCTAATAAAGAAAAAAATCGAGAAAAATTCTAGAAAATTATTTGAAATCAATCTTTTCCACAAGTATGCAACCAAGGATAAAAGTAGAACCTCATTGAAATGTGTGATCTTTGTCTATTTATTAGAAAACTTTGCCTTCAAGGACTTGAATGAGTGATTTTCAAGTAATTTTATTTGACTAGCCACCCGAGTCTTCTCTTTTGAGAGATTGGGTAATACAAATTTAATTGAGCTTGTCCATCTCTCTATCTTTTCAAATTAAAAAACTAGGGAAACATGCATTTTTTTCCCTTCGAATTTGGATAATTGCCCACTTGCCCCTCATATTTAAAAAATACTTGGATACTCCACCTGGTTGTACAAAGATTCCATTTAAGTACAACCTTTTAAAATCTTTTATCATTTTACCCTTAAACGAGGGATAGTAATAAGTAGTTGTACATTTAAATTTGGAATTAAGGCTTTGGCTTTAGATGCACAACCATTATTTAAATTGAGTTAATAGTTGTCAAATAATTTAAGTAAGTTCATAAGTGATTTGGATAGTTACCAAATACTTTAAATTGTATTTCAAAGTAGAAGTATAACCATTACAAATGTATAAATAATCTTCGTTTAAACTCTCAATACTAAATGTTGAACACTTACTTATATTACTTGTTTAAGTTTTTACACTAAAATTTATATATATCTCTTAGATGTAGGGGTGGTTCTCGTCTCTAGTTTGCATTGTTGGTAAATCAAGCTTAGAAAATTTCATTTAATAAAATCAGCGAAAATCGAGATCTTTTTCTTGATTATGTATACATAAATAGAATTAAAGAAATACCTTAGACTTCCTAAAGATTCAAAAAAACTACTGTAATCTTTTCCACCACTATTGTTGGCATTTGAAGATTATAAATTGTAATCTTTTTTGCTATCCTCTATGTAAGAGGTGAAAACCCTAGAAAATTCTTTTTCCTTTTATAGAGAAAAATTATGTGTTTAAAAGAATTTCTCTATTCCAATTTCCTCTTTTTTATAAGACACTTATTAGAGTAAGAGTTCAACTAGAAATTGAGGTGGCAGAAGAACTGTAGATTCATGGACTTCCTAACTCTAATTTAATAGTTGAAGTCCAGACATTTCATAACACACCAAAGCTACTAAATTAACTTGAGGCTATTCCACTGAAATTCTAAAGATACACTCTAGTAACTCATATCATAAATAGAAGCCCTATTAATTAAAACTCCTTTTAATTAATATTAGGCTTGATCTTAGACCAATAATAATTACTTAATTAACCCTTTATTTGATGCTCGTGATCAAAGTTAGGACCCACGATAAATATCTTGCCTAAGTAATTACATATTTATCCCTTAATTCAATTTTGATTCTAATAATCACTTTTAATATATCTATATTTGTGAATATATTACTAATAAATATTATTATTTAATAAACAATTTATTGAATAAACTGCAGTCATAAATTTAAATGATCAAGTACCACAAATAAGTTAGGTAAGCATTATATATATAGATTCTATTTTGTAAGTATATGCTCCTAAGATTAGGGGTGGCAATTTGTAGGCTTAGGCTGGACTTTTGCCCAGGTCCAACCCCACATTATTCAAACCCAGACCTTTCAAAAGCCCGTCCAAAGCTTTTTTATTAATTATTAAATATTTAAATTAAAGATAATTTTCTAATACACAATAGAATAATAGTCCAATGTATAAAATATTAGTAATACAACCTAATAAATAATAAATACTAATATAAAAAATAACCCTTGTGGGCTGGGCTTTAAGCCCGCGGGCCTAGACCGGGCCGACCCGAACTTTTTTACCATCCCTAATTTATAAGGTGCATGTGATATGCTTTCAAATGTTCATCCTTTTATCGGTATGTCAAAGGATAAAGGCATAGGCAAGTATAAGTTCAATAAAAGCATAGGCTAAACGATATCATTTTACCATTATTTTAATTAAAAAAATATCGTTCTTCCTATATTTATGTCATTGCATTAACATTTTCTTCTTTCGTTTATCGGGAAAAATTCAATAATATAAGCCCAATTAATAATGTTTATGGTATCTAATGCATGTACATCTTTTTTGTTCATTCTTTAATGTGAAAAATAGTAAACAAACATGAGCCCCAAATTTAGTAGAGTACAGCTTTAATTTGAACAAATTAAGCCTTGAAGGCAAAGAATTTTGAAATAGATTTTTAATTAGTATAATCAGCCTTCAATGTCAGCTTTATTTTTTAATAGATTATTTCGACAATCTATTCTTTCAATTTCCCATTACAATGAAAAGTATGTGATCTTTTTATTACTTGACCTGAGGTTTTAACTTCTATATTCTAACAGTGTTATTCAATTTTGATCTGATTTTTATGCTCAGTTTTTTTTTAATCTATGTTTAAGGAAAATTCTATGATTACTATAAATGTAATACATTTAAGATATATAATTACTAAGTCTTAGCCAAATTTAATTAAAGATTAATTTAATAAATTACCGAAAATAATGAAGTAAATGAAAAATAAAGCACGCAATTAAGTAATCATGCTTCTAAAGGGCTAATTAACCATAATAGGCATAGATATTAATTTGACTTCTATGAAAGTCCCTTCTAGTTTCTCAAAATTCAAAAATTACAATAAAAAGCCAAATAAAAACTCATTGCTTCTAAAGTAGAAAAGTTTGAGTTCTAGATAGGCTGCCCAAAATACATTTTCATTACTCACATATCTCTATAGAAAGTAATTGTTTTTTAAAAAAAAACCTATTTGGCTAATATTCAGTCGTCTTTTTTGTTGATAGAATTATCCTCTTAACAATATTTTAAAAAGTTTACATGAATATTCCTTTTTTTAAAAAAAAAATTAATAACGTGTATTATTAGGATAAAAATGATCATCAATACGTATGTATATAGGCACAAATATATGAAAAAAATCAAGTTTAAGTACAATGTATAGGTCAATGCCTAAGAGTCAAGCCTAAATTAGGGCAACACATAACTACAAAATACAATTTCGTACACTACAAAATTTTAATATCAGAAGTAGGGATATAAAAAAATCATTGTTGCCAAAAAACCAAAAGCTAACTAGAGGTTTGGTTTTGTTTCAAAAATTAAAAAAACAAGTCAATTCGTAAAATCAAAAACAGAAAAAAAAAACTACAAAATAAAGAGGAATTTATAGTTTAAAAAGAAAAACCAAGCCAAAACGAAATTGAATCGAAAGTCGAACCAACTCAGTTCAGTTTGATTTGAATTTTATTTTATAAAAAAAATGATCGGTTTAGATCGATTCGAAAATCAACCATGCCTCCCCACCCCAACTAGAAGAAGACTATAACAATAAGAAGAATTTACTTTTTGAATTTCTAAACTATATAGACAGGGCAAAACTATTTCTAATGGGATAAGTAATTCCTTGTTTTGTTTGATAAAAATAAAATAACCAAATAGTACTTCTAAATTTGAACACATAAGTCTTGTTCATTTTAATTTTTTTTTTACTTATATCCTTGACTACAGTTGACCACTAAGGAAAGTTCAATAGAACGTGGAATTGTTATTTTTACCCTTACAAAAAAAATCAAACAAAGAGTGAGGATATTTACCACCCTTTAATTGAATAATTTATATCATGAAAATACTCATTCATTAAATTACTATTAAGGACAAATGATAAATCTCTATAATTTACACTTGTTTATTCTCTATGTATATTATCTTTTATTCAACACAAAAATGGTAATTCGCATAAATTAAAAAAAATTCCCGAGAAAAGGTTTAGTTCAAGAATTTTAAGAGAACGTGATGACAATTGACAAGTTTATAAATAATAAAATTTCAAGAGTTATATAAATCTTATATTTATAGCATCTACGGAAAAAATAAGAATACTTTTAAATCATACCACTATGCAGACCAAAGAATCAATGGTTAGATTGCAATTGATGAAAAAAATTATTTCTAAAATATATTATTTTATTAAGTACGAGTTTATGAAAAAAGGAAATTAAAAAAAAGAGAGGATGAGCTCATGGGTGCTAAATTACTAATTAAGAATAAAGAAAGAAGAGAGATGGAGTTCGGTTATTGTACATATCAAGATATTAATATTAAAATAACATATTTAATTAAATACAATTTAGGAATTACGAGACATGTTCATGAATAATATTATTGAAAACATTTAGTTTAGGCATATATATGCTCATTTTGGTTAGAAATTATTATTATTGGCAAATTAAAAAAATTAAGTACTTTTTAACTAAGATATTCAAATAATTCATTATACATTAAAGAGATATTAGATATAAAATTTTTTTAATAAAACATATTAATTTTTTAATGTATTTGGAAATTTTTTCATGATATTAAATTGTTGCGTCGACACTCATGTTAATAGTCAAACTAAGTCAGTGGATTTAAGAGTGAAAAAATTTGAAACAATCTGGACATATATATCAACATTTAGAAATTTATGCCTTTTCTGATTTTTCAACAAAAATTAGGGATGCCATGTTAATAACCATGGAACATATCTAGGTCGTTGCGCAGCTCTTTAGTTAGATCAAATCGTTAAATAACTAAATGACAAAATAAGGACACCGAACACCAATTGTACAATAACTTGACCACAGACATTATGTACCGATATAAAAAAGCAAAACCTTCTCTAGTTTTATTCAACCACTTTCTCTCTCAAAATCAAAAGGGCACGAACAACCAAAAATCTGAAGTTGGGGTACATTTTAGTTACCTTCTGAACTCAAATCTCTGTTCCACCATTGCACCTGAGATTTCTAATACGCACGTTCAATTTCAGCCCCATATATTTTGAAGCAATGATCCGCTTTATGAATTTAACTTGAAAACAGACTTAGAAATGAATCGTCATTAATTCCACTGCAAAATTATAAATTATAGTAGGTGGCCATTTGTACAACAACAGACATAAAAATAAATTGTGAGGGTCATCTCATTAATTGATGGAACCCTTTTCACCAAGGCCATAGATCTTCGGATCTATCATCTCTGTGTGTTTGATCAAATCCCCTTGAGGTTGCATGCAAATTGCAAGGACTTTAATTTCACGTTTATTTTTTCAGTATTAATTTCGTAGCCTTTTGAAGGTTACAGTAATACAGCTCCTCCCCAGTTCCCATGCATGATGCATGGAGCGGGAAACAAGACGAGAATAGTTTTACGTAAACAACAAACCTCCATGATAATATAAGCTATAAACTGAAAAGAGTTGAAATAACGAGCAAGTCTTTTGCCTAAATCATACAAAGAGAGAGAATATATAGTTTAATAATAACTCATGCAAATTAAATTATCACTAAACACAGTACTAGATCACTTAGCAAGTATAATATAGCCTTGTTCTTGATCGAGCTTTAATTAATTAGTCGCCACCTCCTCCACCAGCTCCAAGCCCGGCACCGCCAACGAAGCCAGCACCACCACCGGCACCAAAACCACCACCACCGCCTCCGCCTCCGCCTCCGCCGAAACCTCCACCACCCACACCTCCACCTGCTCCGAATCCTCCCCCAACTCCGCCTCCGACACCACCACCAACCCCTCCCCCACCACCAAATCCACCTCCGCCTCCTGCACCACCACCAAGTCCTCCACCGGCACCCCCACCAACGCCTCCTCCTAAGCCTCCGCCAGCGCCTCCACCGAGCCCTCCTCCTCCGCCAGCCCCACCTCCAAGTCCACCGCCTAGACCGCCACCAGCTCCTCCACCGAGCCCACCGTGGTGGCCAAGGCCTCCACCTCCACCTAGACCCCCGCCAGCTCCTCCACCTAAACCACCATGATGGCCAAGCCCTCCTCCAGCTCCTCCACCTAAACCACCACCAAGGCCTCCTCCAGCTCCTCCACCTAGCCCACCACCAGCTCCACCACCAAGGCCTCCTCCAGCTCCTCCACCTAGCCCACCACCAGCTCCACCTCCAAGACCACCTCCAGCTCCTCCACCTAAACCACCATGATGGCCAAGCCCACCACCGGCACCACCACCTAAGCCACCCCCAGCTGCTCCACCAAGACCACCACCACCACTACCGCCTAAGCCGCCACCAGCTCCTCCGCCTAGCCCACCACCTAAACCACCACCAGCTCCTCCACCTAGCCCACCACCTGCACCACCACCAAGGCCACCTCCTGCACCTCCCCCTAAACCACCACCACCGCCCAGACCACCTCCTGAACCACCACCAAGACCACCTCCTGCACCTCCCCCTAAACCACCACCACCGCCCAGACCACCTCCTGCACCACCACCAAGACCACCTCCTGCACCTCCCCCTAAACCACCGCCCAGACCACCTCCTGCGCCACCACCAAAACCACCTCCTGCCCCACCACCTAAGCCGCGGCCGCCACCTAGGCCTCCACCACCGCCTAGACCACCACCACCGCCAAAGCCTCCATGTCTAAAACCCTTTTTATAAATGCCATGCCCTAAACCCCCACCTCTGAACAAATGCGGATGATGATAAAACAAATGCTTATCATCTTTAACGCCTTTGACATTATCATGTTCAGCTAAAACAAAACCGTTCACAAGAAGAACACAAAATATAGTAACCGCAACAAAATGTGCAACAGAACCCATTGTTCTTATCATATTTTGCTAGCTCACTGTTTAGTGTGGAGATACAATGAGAAGCAGTGAAGTATATATAGTGACAGAATTTGTGTTAAAAAAAAAAAAGGAAAAACTCAACTGCCACGCTTGCATGAGTAAATGAGGCTCATCCGTCATTGTGAGTGAAATTTATTTGTCCAACTGCCCTTTCCTATTCAATCTCAAATCATTCAAGAATCAAGATACTGTTTCCACTTTGCACACAGCATCAGAGAGACTTGGGTGGTGACTTGCATGCATGGGGTTTCTTCTTGCTTATTTTTAATCCAAGAAAATATTCGACTTTATTTAAAAGTTGGCTCAAAATAGAGATCAAGATTGAATGAAAATAATGTAGAGAAGTTGAACCCTAATTATGTGATTTCATTTAATGCAGTTTCCCAATACCATTATTAATGGTGCCCGCCAACAGTAATGCAACAGAATGATTCGCTTACTCTCTCTTTGTCTCTCTCTCAGCCCATGCCTATATAGACAGAAACGCGTAGACACATTTTTTTTAATTATTTTTTTGCTTCTATTGTCCGCGTGAAGGTCAACTTGAAGAGGGATGATATCATCGTCATCAAAAGTGTTGGTGCTGTTAGCATGCTTGGATTAACTCATCCTGCGTTCAAGCCTTCTTTATCTAACATATTAGAGAAATTCTGAAACTTAAAGATGAAGATCAAGCTAGTGCATGCATTTGAAGCATTGGGTAAAATTCACCTTACCTATAATGAAGATTTTGTAGCTCATACATAGTGTATTAATGGCCCAAAACCCATGAAAAATATAAGCTTGATAAAAATATTTTCAATGAAATAATTTAAGTGCATACTTCATAAGATTGACCAAGGTATTTAAAATCTTAAGAAAAGTGTCTAAATGTAAGATATGATAAAAGTATTATTTAATAAAGAATGATCTAAATCTATTTTTTACAAACAATGACATGAGTTTATTTTTTATAAAGAACGACTTATGTTTACTTCTTATAAAAAATGACCTGGAAACTTAATAAATATTTCTAAGCAAAATGCCAAAGGGGTGAGTTTTTGACAAACCGTCGAATGAGTTATTCTTGAAATAATGACCAAAGTCTCTTCTTAATAAAGAATAATCTAAGCACTTAGAAAATATTTTTACATAGAATGCTCAAAGAGCGAGCCTTGGAAAAAGAGTCAAATGCATAATTTTACCAAGAACCTAGGTTCATTCTTTAAAAAGAATGAGTTAGGTCCACTTCTTACAAATAACAACCTATGTATATTTTTTTACAAAGATGACTTTGACACTTTTAAATATTTATAAGTATGAGCCTTCAGGCCAACAAGCATTTTACATAATACACCTATGGGCAAATATACATTCTATGGAATGAGTATATGAGAGTTAAAAAAAAACTTACAGAATGCATCTATGAGCAAATAAATATTTTAAGGAATGAGCCTACTAATAAATAAGCATTCTACTGAATGCGCATACAGAAAATATATATTCTACTAAATGCACCTGCTAATGAAAATTTTTGTTCAATGGATAGTGATTGATTTTTATTTCAGACTTTCTTCTAAATCAAGTATTTTGAGTTATCTTTTCCTTAAGGCGAGTGTCTCAAATCACTTGTCTCTTTATGGTTAATTATTTTACAAAAAGGAACAATTGTCAAAGGGGATCGATGTGCCTGTGATAATCGTCCAACACTCAAATCAGTTCCTTTTACTCAACTTTTAGAGAGATAAAATCTAAAGTGAGATGGGTAGCTTTTTTATACTCATTTTATTCCCTTTTTTTCTCTTACACCAATAGTTGTTAGTCATACGTCACTAAATTTTTTAGTAACCTCATTGTCGAATCTATGCAACCATACAAAAAACATTGGCAAAATGAGGTGTCATTAGATGTTAAACAATTGCAAGTTAGGTGATACCACCACCACCATCCGCTTAAGATATAATGTATGTTGTGATAATAATTCTCAACTTGCTGCCATTTAAGGGTAATGAATAAAGGAAGCCAGTAGTTTATAAACTGTTTTTTTTTTGGGAAAAAAGAACTTTTGCCAATGTACTTTTTATGGTTGTGGAGAACTTGCCATATATGAGAATTTTAACAATAAATTTGATTAGAAGCCTAGAACTAACTCTGGCAAGCAATGAATGGTGACAACAACAATAGTCGACAACATCTGATTGGTAACCAATGGCTAATTAAGTGCTCTATGGGGAAAATAATATTTTATAAAAACAAATTTAGTCACTAAAGATAAAAAAATTAATCACCTTATATTTTCTATGACGAAAAATAAATTGTCATATGTTTGTCATGGAAAGACCATTTTAAAAGGTTCTAGCAACCAAAATTATTTTTATCATGTTTTTGTAACAAAAATGATTGAAGTAAATTAAGTTGAAATTGTTAAATATGCCAATATTATTAATACATAATTAATTAACTATAAATAAATAAGATTAAAAATGATTTATTGATATGCATAAAAAAAGTACATAATGCAAACTATACTTAGGGGCTTCTTATCAAATTTATGATTATTTATCTAGATTTGTTGCTCATAAATTGGTACCCAGTACAATGCAACAACTTTAATTTTACCATTTTTTACAATACAAACCATTATGTTGAATTCATCAAGTGTATATTTACGATTATGTGTCAAATTATTAGAGAATCTATTCCTTAATTATATTTGTATTGTTAAATTATTTTAGTTTTTAATGAAAAATAGTCAATATAAGTTGCTCTTTCAGTTCATATTTAATTAGTACTAAGGTTGGTCAGTTGTAACTTAAAAATTATAGTATTAATGTATTTAATAAATAGTAGTTAGACTTGCAAGCTAAGTTGTTTCAAATCCACTACTTGTATGATGAAAAATTTTATATATCTTTACTCTTTTTATTAAAATTATTATTCCGTTATAGTTACAATATCTCAATACCAAATAAAACCTTAAACTTAATACATTTTACAATCACCAAATAATTATTAATTATCAAACATATTTTGAAAGAAAATTTTCAAACAAGTGATTGAAAAATCCAACATTGTTGTAATTATTGATAGTATAGGAAGTATAAGATAAATAATAATTGAATTAAAGTAAAGGGAGGTTAGGGAAATTTATGGTTGGACTACAAGTAAAAAATAGAAAAAAAAAAGAGTTTGGCTAAAGAAGTCAATTATGCATGGATTGCTTCTTTCCATTTGGCTCAATCACATCTCAATCTAAATTCATTGACAGATTGGGCTTCAAAATTTTCGTATATTAAATTAGTAGCTATGTAAATGCGAAAACATAGTGGATGATTGTTTCTTTATAATGTCATCCTTCCTGTGTTTGAGCAAAATTTATAAACTTTTTTCATACTAATCACATCATTAGCTTATCAAGTTAGCAAGCTCGGTATTATTGCCTATAGAATCATGTTTGAAGAATGAAATGTTGAGTACACATTCTTCATCGATAATTTTCTTTCTATATATCTTTAACCATATTGTAATTCTATAAAGCTCAGAGTTGTAATCATGGATTAACTTGAAATCTTACTATCGAAATTGATTCCACTTGGGTGAGATATTTTATTTTCATGCATTGGCTTCATATTAACTGGATGAGATTGAATGTGTTATCGAGTCTTATGGCTTCCAGATGAATTACTGAGTCACATGGCTTCTGGTAAATTATTAAGGCAGAATTCAAAATAAATAATTTTCACCGAAAATATTGTGGACTTCAAATTCAAGCTTAATAAGATTTGTCATCTTCAATTAATCTTCACGGGCTTAAGAATCTTCAAATACAAAGCTTCATATGGGTCTAAGAATATTGAAAGGCTTCAATCTTGATATTGATGGCTTCAGACTGGATTTTATATACTTCAATCTTCATTAAAACTTTAATAATACACTTAAATCTTGTATGCTTCAATCTTTGTTCTGTAATATTAGTAACATAAATAAACAAGAAAAATATAATAACTAGCCTTATTTTTAAATGTAGAAAATTTAAATTAATGGCAACCGCAAAAATATTTATAAGGCTAGTTTTATTAAATAAACAAATAAAATAAAATTATAAGAGATGAGATGCCTCCAATACTAGAGATATGCGCTGATAATATGTTGTAATTATTGAGTATAGGAAGTATAAAATAAATAATAATTGAATTAAAGTAAAGGGAGCTTAGGGAAATCAATGGTTGTAGGATTCATGTTTTTCTTACTCAGATTTTGTGTCTATTACAAGCAAAGCACTCTTATTTATAGTGCAATTTAACCAATCTTAAATTGCCAAGCTTAAAAAAAGAACAATGTACTTAAAAAGTTTTCTCCTAAAGGTTTTCTCTAAAAACCGAAAAGGATGAGAGGTTCTTTGAGTTGTCATAACTCCGTTTTTTAGTCACTCCTTTGTGAGTGAGTTTTAAGAGCCAAGGCATCACTAGCTCCATGTTTATTAGTTTAGTTTTACCAACAGAAACAAGAGTCTTTTAAAATCATTTACAGTGGTTAGTATCCAAACCAACTACCCACTTTTATTGAGGTTTTTTTGCCAGCCTTTCAGAATGGATTCAGAGGAGTTAATAAAGCAGTGTAGATCTATTAGGCTAAGCGAGGAGGAAGAAGGGAAAGTGGTGTTTAAAAGTAGAATGAAAATTAAAGGGAAAAAAATTTGACTGGCTGCATGGTAAGGAAAGTTCTTCTTTCAAGAGAAGTCAAGATAGAGAGGTTGAAACTAGCAATGCAACTAGTATAGAGAACATGGCAAGAAGTAAAAATTGAAAGTCTTGGAGATAAGATTTTTAATGTTTAAGTTTGGATTGAATAAAAACAAAAGGAGAATTTTAGTAGGTGGACCATGGCACTTTGAAAGAGCACTTATAGTGCTTACTGAACTATTTGGGATTGGAGATATAAAGAAGCAGTACTTTAGCCATGTATCTTTCTAGGTACAAATACATGATGTAGCCCTGATGTGCATGGAGAAAGAAATGGCTGCAAAACTGGGCTCGACAATTGGAAGGGTAGAGGATGTTGAAACGGACTCATCAAGGGAATGCATAGGCAAATTTTTAAGGATGAGGATTTCAATAATCATTACGAAGCCTTTGAAAAAGATTGGTATATTGGAACACAAAGAGATGAAAGAGGAAAAAAACAAAATGCAACAACGAAGATGATATTCCAATGGTGGTGTATTACGAAAGGCCCCCTGATTTTTGCTTTAGTTGTTGGCGCATTGGCCAACAATACAGGGAGTGCATTGTTGTGCAAATTTTATTGAACTCGCAAGCGCACGAATCTGTTGTAGTGTAGATTAATGGTGACGAGTGTCGATCTCACGAGGAGGTGGATTTTAATTATATATAAAATTAATTTAGTGAATGGGTGATTAGATTTAAGGTGAAAAATGATTTAGAATATGCTAAAACTTAAATTAAAATTACAAGAATAAATTCTGAAATTGGAATTGAAATGACAATAATAAATTATAGAGAATTCTAATAAAATGACGTACTTGGGTATCTGGATCCGTATCAACATGCATCATGGGCTAAATATTCCTTATTAATACCAATTAAATCATGAGAGGGGAATCCACACCTCATGAACCACGCTTTAATAAATATGGTGCTAAGGGCTTATCGTGCCAAATAATAATAATCTTATACTAGGGTGCCGGTGAAACCAGGGCAGTACTAGACAAGATTAGTATTATTTGTCAACGAAAAGTCAAAACATCCACAAAAACTAGAGGGGAAGAGAAAATAAATTTACCAAATTAAGCCCATGACACATGTTGAGATTTCACCTTCAACCCAAGCTTAAAAGAAAATTAACCACTCATAGTTGAACTATGGGCAAAATGGAAATTTATTAAAATACGTAGAAAATACAAGATAGAGAGAGAATTACAGAAAATGAACCCCAAAAATGGATTCAGAGATACCAAAATAGGGAGGAGGCCCCCTTTTTATAGATACATCGAGTAAATCATGGCCATCGGATTAAAAACACTTTGGACGCTCAGGATTTCGCCACGTCATCAGTCAACAAAATGGATTCGATACAATTATTTGTACTTTTTCTTTTCACTTTAAAAAAGAAGAGTTCCCATATCTCGGTAATGGGGTCTGTTGATTCGGAATCACGCTCTGTAAGATTTTAACCTACGACATTGGGTTTTGGAGACAGTCTTCCTTCCTTATCCCGCTATTCCTGATTCTTGGGGTAAGCCAATGGGATACCAAAGGGCTAAGGGTCAGCATTAAGAGGAATCAAGGTTGTGAAAGAAGTTGCAGCCTTCCAAATAGGAACTGGCTAATCCATGGGTATACCATGAAGTTACAAAGAACAGTAAAGTCAACAGCCACTATTTGTACAGTAACGCAGTTCAGCCACTATTTACACAGTAACTAATCCTCTGTGTTGTATGTACCTTACCCGCGTTTTTTTGGTTCACTAATATGCTGCCACGTCATCATAAACAGTACATAAGAATTTTAGCCTAATAGGATCATGACACGTCATCAGTCAATGCCACGTCATCGGTCCGTCTATGTCAACAGTACCATGAACAGTAAAGTAGACGGTACCCGTACATGTGAATAGTACCGTATATGTGAACAGTACATTTTTCCTTTTATGCTCCTCTTTAGGTTTTCGACTGTTCTGAGTTAAAAAATGATGTCCGTTTTGCCATCTGATCTCTCGTTTATTGTGAAATGACTATAATACCCTTAAAATACATAAAATACTTAATTAAAATAAAACACACATAATTAAATTACAAGAAACTTAAATACATAAAAGTAAGGGTTGTTAGTAATACTTGATATGTAAAATAACGATTTTCTCCTTTATAAATATGCACTTTCTAACACTCAACATGCCCCACAACCAGCTTATTGCTAGTCCCTAGCAAATAAAGCGAAAACAAATTCAAAAATAATTTTTTTTAACACTCTTGTTTATTCAATCAGATTAATGATAACAATCAAATGAAAGTATAAGCATTATCTCCAGTCTAAAGTAACATCACACCCACATCAACCATCCACATGAATCAGCCTAGTAGACTTTGTCATAGCTACATTCAAGAATGACATATCAAACCCCCAAATCTCACTGGAAATAGTAACACTCTCACAAAGAAATTAAACCTAATAAAAATCCGGATTATAAAAAATAATTCCGGACCTGGATTATCCGGGTTCGTCCGGGTCCGGGCCGGGTCCGGGTTTTTTTGATAACCCTAAGCTTAACCACTAAATACTGCAGGGACAAAGCTAATGAGAGGATGAAGAGAATGAAGCTTTGGAGGAAACATCACTAGTTGTTATTGAATCATCGGCGGTGGTTAGAGACCAGCCCCGCCAACAACCATGAAACTCGTAAGCTGAAACGTTCGAGGATTAGGGAAGGACCAAACGTTCGGATAAGCTCAGGAAATTCTCCCTGAGCATAAACCCTAAATTTTGTTTCTCTGTGAGACAAAAATGACGCAAAAACAAATGAGGAGTAAGAGTAATGCTTGACATTTTCTGAGCTATTTTACTGTAGGCATAGAGGGAATGGGAGGTGGTTTGGCGATGTTATGGAGTCCTAAAGTTGTGGTAAAGATTAAGTCATACAGCCTTCACCATGTCAATGTTGTGGTTTATGGTGAAAGTGGCAGTTATTGGCAATGTACTAGTGTATATGGGCATCTGAAGTTAGGTCAGAAACAACACACATGGGAATTATTGAAAAGGTTAGCAAACTTGTCTTCCTTGTCATGGCTATGTTTTGGGTATTTTAATGAAGTCCTCAATTTAAATGAAAAGTTATGAGGAAAAGATAGGCAAGTAAACATGGTAGCTAATTTTAGGAAAACTCTAAGAGAATGTGATTTGGTGGACTTGGGATTCGTTGGGTATCCATTTACTTGGTAATACAGAAGATTTAATGCCCAACTGATTAAAGAGCGACCAGATAGATTTTTGTGCAATAAAAGTTGTGGTAATTATTTCCAAGAAAATACGGCTTAGAACTTAGTTACTTGGAGCTCTGATCACCACCCAATTTTGACGGAAGTTGTAGAAAAAGGAAAGGGGCTGAGATGCATTAGAAGAGCTTTTCACAGAGTCTACTACGAGAACATGTGGAGCCCATGCAAGAGATGTAGGGAGATTATCAAGCATGAATGGAAAGACGCCAGCTGTTGGAACAGAGGAAACCCTATTGATTTGTTTAAAAAGAAATCAAAAGAGTCACTAGCTGAGCTAAAGTTATGGAGTAATGATAAATTTGACGGCATAAAAAGAAAAGTGAAGCAACTGAAGGAAAAGTTGAAGATAATTAGAGAAGATTTCAGTCATTATGAGGATATGAATGAGATTAAAAAAATAGAAAGGTAGATTGATAGCATCTTGCACAATGAAGAAATTTATTGGAAACAGAGATCACGGGTTGGCCAGTTGAGAGAGGTAGACAAGAACACCAAGTTTTTTCATGCAAAGGCCTCGACAAGGAAAAAAAAAAGAATATCAGGGCTAGAAAACAAAGATGGAATATGGACTAAAGAAGCAGAAAACACTGAAAGATGATTTTGTGCATATTTTAAAAACATATTTGCTACGACCAACCCATCCCAAGCTCATCTTGATGCAGTTTTGACAAATCTCTTAAGATGAGTAACGGGGCGAGATGAAAAACTTCTTAAACCAAAAATTTATGGAAGAGGATGTCTCAAATGCCCTTACTCAGATGTGCCCCACCAAAGCTCTAGGGTCAGATAGTCTTCCAGCAGCCTTTTTTCAAAAGCATTATAGCTCAGTCAAAGAATAAGTGCTCACTACTTGCTTGAACGTTCTCAACGAAGGAGGTAACACAACTCCCTTAAATCACACTTATATTGTTTTGATTCCTAATATGCAAAACACTAGAAAGGTGTCAGATTTTAGGCCAATTAGCCTTTGTAATGCTATTTATAGGATTATGAAGCAAAAAACAATGGCAAATAGGCTTAAACATGTTTTGAATGATAATATCTCCCCAACCCAAAGTGTATTCATTCTGAATAGATTGATCACAAATAATGTAATTATAGCCTATGAGTGTCTCACTAAAATTAGACATAGCAAGGGGAAAAAGATTGAGCGGATAGCTCTTAATTTAGATATTAGCAAAGCATATGATAGAGTCGTGTGAAGCTTTCTAAAATGTATTATGCAGAAACTAGGTTTCTCCCTAAATTGGGTGACTTTAGTTATGAAATATATCTCTGCAATAAGTTTTTCAGTGTTGATAAATACTGTGGCCACTGGTATAATCTACCCTTAAAGAGGTTTAAGGTAGGGATGCCCCTTCTCATCATACCTCTTCATCATATGTGTAAAGGCTTTTTCAAATTTACTTATGCAGGCAGAAAAAGACAAGTTAATTCATGTATTAAAGTTCAATAAAGCTCTGTCCATTTCTCATCTTTTGTTTGCAAACGACGGCTTAATCTTTTCAAGAGCTTCCAGTGTAGAGTGTAAAAACTTAAAAAAAGGTTTTTGATGTCTATGCAGCAGCCTCGGGTCAAATCTTCAATTACAAAAAGTCCTTAATGTTTTTTAGTAGCAACACTGATAGGTGGCAGATAAAGGAGATCAAGAGCATTTTCAACCTGAATGTCGTATTAAAACATGAGAAGTACCTTGAACTACCATCCATGGTGGGGAGAAGGAAGATCATTTTCTTCAACAACATTAAGCTAAGAGTTCTTAGTAAGCTAACCAGCTGGAAAAATAAATTTTTTTCTTGCAAGGGGAAGGAAGTTCTTATCAAAGTTGTAGCTCAAGTGGTGCCAGGGTATGGTACGAGTGTTTTCAAAATGTCTCTAAGCACTTACGAAGACATTAAAAAAGCTATAGCTAGATTTTAGTGGGGAGGCTTGGAGGATCATAAGAGCATTCAATGGGCAAGGTGAGAGCGATTGTGTCATGTAAAAATTATAAGAGGCTTAGGGTTTAGAGATTTTTCCAACTTTAATTGCGAAACAATAGTGGAAGATCCTACAAAATCCAGAAGCATTGGTGACATAGATTCTAAAAGCTAGATATTTCAAGCATTCAAGCTTTATGGAAGCAAAATTAGGGTCAAATCCTTTGTTTGTTTGGAAAAGTATTTTATGGGGTAGGCAACTTCTTTATAGAGGATTAAGATAGAGGATTGGAAATGGAGAGCGAGTTTTTATTTATAAGAGCAACTGGATTCCACAGCATGAAACGTTAAAACCCTTTTACCCCTAGATTTTGCCCTCATGCTCAGTTGTACCTAACTTGATCAGTATCCAATAATGGGGGGAGGATGTTGTTGTTCAAAACTTCTTAAAAGATGATGCAGCCAGAATTCTAAGAATTCCCCTACCAAGGGTTCCACGGTTGGATTAGCTAGTATGACACTTGCTAAGGATGAAAGCTATTTAGTCAAGAGTGGGTATCAAATAGCATTAAATCTGAAATTTTCAAAGGGTGCCGGCAACTTAGATAGCTAAAAAACAAATTGGGGAGTTATTTGGTCTGGAGAGATTCTAGAAAAAAATCAAGGTGTTTATTTGGAGAGCAGCTCAAAACTTGCTGCCAACAACTTACAACCTATGGAAAAAGGAATGTCGTCAAGGAACCAATGTGTTGGAGATGTCAACGTGAAAGGGAAGATATTTTTCATGCTTTAATGCGATGCAAACACGCTCAAAGGGTCTGGAAATTTACTAACTTCTATCAAGATATAAAGCCTCTGACTCAGCACAATATGTTAAGTATCCTCCAATAGCTAATGTCAAGTACAAGTGGGAAAGATGTGGGTCTGATAATTGATGTGTGCTGGTCTATTTGGCTCTAGAAATCTTCTCTTTTTTTAAGGCAAGGAAAAAGATCATCAATTAACAGCTGCAAGAGCTGTAGCAGTAGTGGAATCATATCAAATGATTAAATCTCCAGTTGATCAAACAGTCCTCAAACATCAAAATAATAATCAGCAAGCTTGGTTTCCTCCTCCTAATGGGTGTTTCAAAGTGAATATTGATGCTGCCATTAGATCATCAAACCAAACAGTAGGGTTGGGTGTAGTGATTAGAGATTCAGAGGGCATAGTTGTTGCAACAGCAGTTCAAAGGATTCCATATAAAGGGACGGTAGCATGCATAGAGGTAGAAGTAGTTAACTTAGGCATTCAGGTAGCTCAAAATGTCAAGCTTCTGCCAATGATTATTGAGTCTGACTCCAAAGAAGTTGTTGATCTTGCTTAAAATATGAATGGGAAGTAAGTTTGAAATTTTTTAGGTAATAGTTAAAATTTAAGCTAGTTTGAAGAGCTTAAAATAGTTTGGGAAGTAAGTTTGAAATTTTTTAGGTAATAGTTAAAATTTAAGCTAGTTTGAAGAGCTTAGCTCGATCTCAGATTCAGTATATCCCAAGAACTTATAACTCTACTGCTCATGCTTTAACACAAAAAGCCTTAGATTTTGATACACCAGCTATATGGCTAGGAACTTTTCCAACTAAAGTGATAATGTTATTATCTATTTTTCTTTAATTGAAAGCCTTACTTGCACAACCAACAAAAAAAATTGCCAAGCTTAAGGGCTCTTGGCAGAATTAAATAACTCATTACATTTATAACTCGAAATTGACGAATGAAAAAAAAATCGAAGAAATTGACAATCAATGCCAAAATTCGGCCAATTACGCTTTGCCACGTTATGATCCCATGGGCATGACTGCTCACCATTGGGCCCCATAAGAAAAATATCAAGCCAGCACTAGAGCACTACACCGTACGTACACCGAAAACAGTCTTTTGGGCTTAACTGGGCCTAAATCTCGAACTCCCTTCAGCCTCGAATTTCAAGCCTCAGCTTAGTTCTCCGAACCTACGCTTCCGGACACGAACCGGTGTTAAGCTGAGCATTCATTCAAACACCAGAAGCCAATCCTTTGGGCTTAACTGGGCATAAATCTTGAGCTCCCAACCTCAGCCTCGATTTCAAGCCTCAGCTTAGTTCTCCGAACCTATGCTTCCGACACGAACCGACTTTAGCGAGCATCCATTCAAGCACTCCCTCTCTCCTGTTAAAAAAAAAATTCCAGCCGTTATTCAGCTCATAGTTGATTTACTCAACGCAGGTCCAGGTCCTCATTTTCTTTTATTTATGTTTGAATAAATTGCATTAATTTCGGAGGTGAGAATTTTAGTTTTCGCTTTTAATTCTTCAATTCTTCTGAATTTTTATCATTTGAATTAGTTTTGTTTAATGCAGTACCAATGCTTGATCAGCTGAGATCGTTGTAGAATAAAGCTTAGGATTGCTAATATTTGCTTTGATCCATCTAAAGCTTTGAATTTGAGGTTAGTTTTTCATTAATTGATTTTTCTTCGTTTCAATTTCCTTTCCAATTTTGCTTCTATAATCTTTATTTTCTTGAATTTCTTTTTTTGGCTCTATTGATAAGACTTCATGTAATTAAGTTTGAAAATGAAAATTTGATCTGTGATTGTTCAATTTTTGAATTCTGTTGGCGGAATCATGACTTTTTGATTCTTGAGCAGTTGGTTTGCTTCTGAATGTATTTTGTTTTTCTTTTTCTTTTTTGAATTAGAATTTTCTAAAGTTTGCAATTCACTCACAATTATGGTATTTCTGAGTGCCGAGCAGTTGTTTTGTTTTCAGATGGGGATTTCTGAATTTTTAAAGTTGAACTTTGTTTGAAAATTGAACTTAGCAATTTAGCTTGCTTTTGAATTTGGATGCAAAATTGAGTTGTAATTGCTACGTTCTTTGAGCAGATAATTTGTTTGATTGAGTGGAAACAATGGCGCAGCAAAGCAGTAACTGGGAAGCCGATAAGATGTAAATTTACTGTTATTAACGATATTCATTTGCTAGATGGTTTATAAGTTCTTTTGATTCCTTTAAATAAATTGGGTCTTACTTCTTTCATTTGCTATATTGTTAGGCTTGATGTGTACATATATGATTATTTGGTGAAGAAAAAATTGCATAACACTGCAAAGTCCTTCATGACCGAAGGAAAAGTCGCCCCAGATCCTGTAGGTAATGTATTTTCCAACAGAATCTTAAATCTTCTTGACATTTGATGTAAATTATTTAGCAACATGCAGCTCTGCAAATAAGAAACATATCTTGCGTTTTTTCAATGTTTGAAACTAAATTTGAGTTTTCAAATTTATTGACAATTCTGAGAAATTTGGTGCATTTCTGTTATCATCATGGTGTTACACTTCCTTCATTTAAATTTTTATCATTTCCATCCCATTTTGATCTGTTTGATGCCCCACTTAAGTGGTTCTTACACTATAGTGTGTAATTAGGTTGGAGTATGATGAAAGAGTGTTTGGAAGGTTTGCATGTCTGAAACAGCTAATTTACTTTTGCAGCAATTGATGCCCCTGGAGGGTTTCTTTTTGAATGGTGGTCTGTATTTTGGGATATATTTATTGCAAGGACAAATGAGAAGCATTCCGAGCCAGCTGCCTCATATATTGAGGTAACTCCTTTAATTTAAACAGCCATTGATGTTACTACCAATAAAATAGCAGCTTATGTTGACTTATACTACCTTTTTCTTTTCTTGCTATGATTTTGGCATGTAGGCACAACAAATCAAAACAAAAGAGCAGCAGCAGTTGCAAATGCAGCAGTTGCAGCTAATGCGAGCTCAGATGCAACAAAGGAACCCAAATCATCCTTCCATAGGTGGAGCAGTAAATTCTGTGAATTCTGAAGGAATGGTAGGGCAATCAAATGCTAGTGCATTGGCGGCAAAAATGTATGAAGAACGCATGAAGCATAACAACTCAATGGGGAATTCAATGGGCTCAGAGACATCCCAGCCACTTCTTGATGCTAGGATGGCCCTTCTCAAATCAGCTAACCATCCTGGGTAAATTTGCTTGTGAACTTTTCTGACAGGCTTCAATTTTGTTCTTTTTATTTAGTTATTTATTTTGCTCATTATCGTTTTCTCTTACTGACAGTCAGTTGGTCCAAGGAAATCATGGAAGTGTAAATGCAGCACTGCAGCAAATTCAGGCACGGTCCCAACAGACTCCCGTAACTACTTCAAAAACATGTTGCTATGTTCGGTGCTACTTTTAGTCTTGATATATTTTTCTATGTCAGTTTTGTTAATCTGTCAAGCTTGTATTCTAGGACATCAAAGGTGAAATGAACCTGGGTACCAGTCAGAGATCTATGCCCATGGATCCCTCTTCACTTTATACTCCGGGAATCATGCAATCAAAACCGGGATTAGGAAATGCAGGTGAATATAACCGATCCACATGGGAAATTTTTTGTGCATTATTGAAAGAGTTGATGGAACACTAAAGAGGCATTTCAATGATCATTCGCTATAACTGACCTCTTGGAAAAGGCAATAGACAGTTGGAAGCCTCCATACCCTGTAGCATAAATGGGAGATAAAATTAGGCAAAATTTCACTGGAATTATGTATTCTTGAAATGTAGTGGCTTACACAAATATTATGTCTAATTGACTTTTAGTTTGACCCTCTATGTCTGATGGTGTCACTGCTGAAGATTTGGTAGCTCTCTTCTTCATCTTTCTCCGCTGGAGAGTACCAGTCAAAGTGTAAACATGGTAAAGCTGATAAGTATTAAGAAAAATAGAAGGAAGTAGAGGAGTGATATGGTAGAGAGTAGAGAAAAAGTGGTAGTCATATAAAACAAACACAACTGGATGGATTTTCTTTGTAAAAAAAAAAAAAAAAAAGAAATCTCCAAATAATTTGTTTAAATTTCTTTATGGGGATTTCAATTATATGGATTGGAGTTTGATGTAGGAGCTACATTTAGAAGCTTGGGCTAATCAGTCATCATTGTTCTTGCAGTAGTCATGCGATGATAGGCTTGTTTTTTTTATGAAGAATACTCTTAAATTTAAGCAATTATTTTACTAGAGAGAAGAGTCGGGAAATTTAGTGAGTCAGTTTATGAGGATGAGGTGATATCTAGAAGGAATGTCATAGTTTCTCAACTCTAGTTAAGAGAATGTGGAAGTTAACATAATGTGGCAGCTTGCTGATGAAGTCTCAAATTAACTGTGTAAAGAGAGAGTATGTTACTAGTAAACAGGGGAATACCTGCCCACCCATGTATGTGATCCTGGACAATATTGACAGGTTAGCAAAGGACACCTAGTCCTCTCAACTTGTACACACACTTGAAGCCTCTGCAAGTATGTATCAGGCACTACAACCACCTCGATTGTACTAAAATATGTACAGATATAATTAAATTCGATTATGAGTATGTGATACACTGCAAGTTATGTATTTGAAATCTTTATAATTTTATGCCTTCTTTTCCTCTTCAAGGATTGAGCCCTGGAGTTGGTGGTCTTCCGCTGAAGGGTTGGCCATTAACCGTAAGTTGTAATCAACTTCATATGTCCTTGAGTCTAATTTAATATGTATGACTGGTTGTACGTGACCATGGCATTTTCTGAATGCTACAGGGTATTGACCAAATTCGGCCAAGTTTAGGTGCGCAAGTCCAAAAGCCCTTTCTACAAGGTGGAAATCAATTTCAACTACAGCAACAGCAGCTCATCGCACAGGCTCAGGCACAAGGCAACCTTGGTAATACAATGTATGGAGAGATGGATCCTCGTAGGTTTGGGGGATTACCTAGGAGCAATTTAAATACGAAAGATGGCCAATCGATCGCAAATGATGGCTCTATAGGTTCTCCAATGCAATCAACGTCATCAAAAGTAAGCATTTCTCTCCAGAACTGGTTGATTTGCTTTAACTTTTATGGTATATGCTCAAGCATCACGTTATTGCACTGAATGCCCTTAATGCATGGTTGATAATTTCTCCTTGAATTATCTTATTGTAAGGCTTGATAGAAGTCTATAGAAGCTCAGTTTCATCCATGAGGAAAGTTAGACTTGCTCATAATTGTTGTTGTCAAAACTTGACCGTTGGCTGGAATTAATCTTGGGCATCCTTGTTAATACATAAAAGCTGTGTGTATCTCATCTTTGATTGTTTGTACAGGCGTAATAGAGCCCCTCTAAAATAATGAAGCCCAGCCTCATAATGAGATTGAACGCACACACCTTACAGTCACTACTAATCATTATATATCTGCAGTTATTTTGATACACCTGCATAGAAGATTAATTTTTGGTATGGAAGTCCATTCTTGAAATTCTATGTTATGAGGTCCAAATTCCGTAATTGGCTAAATTAGCTAGCTGCTTTTATGTAGAATTAGGGAATTAAGGTGTGTTTCTTGTAATTCATTGTCTACGAAGCGTTTGAAGACTTATTTTGAATTACTATGCTATCTTGGCTTATGGGATTGCAAAACAGGCTTTTACAGCTACTTGTGCTTATTCAAAATCCTTGAGGTTTTAGAGCATCTTCTCTCAAGTAACTAGATATATCCAAGAATCATTTGTTTACTTGTCCTAAGCTGGAGAAGCATCAAACCCAAAGTGAGTCATTATTATAGACTGAGAAAGAAATGGACTCAACATTTTAGAAACGTAAAAAAAAAAAAAAAAAAAAAAAGCTATGAAATTTTGTCAGCAATTTTCCAATGGTTATTGTGGCTATTGTTATTCTCCTATATGGTTAAGAGTACTCAAAGCTCATTGTGATGACTATTCTGAAAACTTTGATGTTAGCAGATGAATATGCCACAGATACAGCAGTCTTCCTCTCAACAACAAGATCCTCTGCAACCACCGCAAACCCAACAGGTTGTTTTTTCTTTTCACAGTTATTGTGATTTTATATGATATAATGTTTTTGGTTCATGAAAGATCTTATAATTTATTGCCACTTATTTGCATCTTGTGTAATTCTCTTTATGAACTAGTACAATAACAATCCGACCTATTTTTTCCTTTTTAATCCTGTTTGCCTGATTATTGATGACTTGCATTTCACGATGGAACAGAATAACAGAAAAAGGAAAGGGCCCTCTTCTTCTGGAGCTGCTAATAGTGGTTGCACTGGAAACACCGTTGGCCCTTCTCCAAATTCCCAACCATCTACCCCATCAACTCATACACCTGGTGATGCCGTAGCCATTTCAGGCAGTATGCAGCATGTTAGTAACATGCCTAAAGGTTTGATGATGTATGGTTCTGATGGAACAGGTGGTCATGCATCATCGACAAACCAGCTGGTATGTATATAATAAATGGGTAACCTAGTTAGTAGGCAGTTATTATGTCGAAGCAAACAAAACAAAATAAAAAAACGAAAGAAATACAAAGAAAGACTATCAATATGAAGGGAAATCTCTGAACATGTATTGCTGGTATCAATCCAAGAGCTTGTTTGCCAATCAAGTTAGTTTATGAACCTTGCCTGATGTTAAAAGACAAGTGGCCTTGTGTCATACTAAAGTTGTACTTCATGCTGAATATCATGTCTGAGTGTTGGGAAATTTAGGTTTCCTGTTTACTTGATTGCAGGATGACATGGAACATTTTGGAGATATTGGCTCCTTAGATGATAATGTGGAATCTTTTCTCTCTCAAGATGATGGAGATGGAAGGGATCTGTTTGGCCCATTGAAACGGAACCCTTCCGAACAAGCTACTGAAACTTCCAAAGGTACTATTTGATCTAATCCTTCTACAAGTGATAATTGTTTATATTGACAACAGGAATGACTGTTTTCTTCTTTCAGCTTTCTCATTCAACGAAGTTAGTTCAATACGTAAAAGCAGTAGCAAAGTTACCTGTTGTCATTTCTCTTCAGATGGAAAGTTATTGGCCAGTGCTGGGCATGACAAGAAGGTATAATCCATTTTAGTGTTGCAAGGAATAAAATATTTTTATGAAGCCTCCGCAATAGGGAAAATATCGATGTTGCTATAGCGCTGATGATTCTCTTTGTTAATCTTGATCTCCAAACATAAAACTCTTAAAATAATGTTTTCAAATTGTTAGATGTTATAAAATTTGGTTGTTTGTAATTGGATGTTTTACTTAATATAAAATGTTCAATAGATATTCACTTCTATAGAAAAATAACCAAAAAAAAAAAAAGAGAAAACGGCTATCAACTCAGTTGATTAACCAATATGATATGTTGAGGATCACAAATAGATGAATGAAAGTTATGGAAAAGACCCATGCTTTGTTGTTCAAATTTATGGGTCTCAGTAGCCCAAGAATCAACAAAAGTTTGAAACAAGTTTTAAATAACAAATTATCTCAGTTTAGCTCAAACAAGGACCATTTGTTTGTCAAAGTTTCAAGGTTAAAATGAAAGAAGTTACTCTGTTAGTATTCCAAATTCCTGATTTATTTATAGTGCTTGTTCTATGATATTCCTTACAAAATATTCTTTTTTGAACACGGAAGATGATGTTTTGAGAGGTAAAAGAATTGAAGAAATGAAAAAAGTTGATCAGCATAATCTATTTGCCATTAGATAAAAATCTAGGCCTCCCAGCATTCCCACCTGAATAATTCTTATAAAAGTGAAATAGGTCAGGTGGACCATTCTTGATTGAGATACAAGATAACTGGTGCGATAAGCTGTTGTAACCATTGACCTCAAAACTATGAAAAGGTTTAACCAGAATTACAGCCCTTTGATCATGCAACTGTTAAATCATTCAGTCTATAGCTGATATATAAAACATTTGAATGTGACTCCTCACAACTCTTTACTTTTATGCCAAGTGATGGTATTTCTATTGCTGCCTGCATACCACATGATTCAAGGTAAATATCATATATTTATGATGTACATTTGGGAGATGCTCTTATACTCTTTGGTATTTAATTGTTTCACTTGCTTTTATGAGGAACATTAAGGTTTAATCTTCAATGAATTCTCCTCATTTAACAAAAAGTTAAATACAAATGCCTCCACAGGCAATGCTTAAATGATTAGCTTGGATCTTGAAGTGCATGTCGACTTTTTGTACTTATTTGCGTAACATCATCTTCCTTACCTTGTTTACCACATTCTTTAATTTTGTCATCGTATGGTATGGTGTGTCTTGTTATTTGCCTTTGGATAGGAGATATAATCACAAGATCATAGATGATGGATCACTTGAAGGTCCTCCTAGTTGTAAAATGAAAAGTTATAATTTCTTTTTTATCCTTGTTTGCTTTTGGTCCTGGTTGAGTACATGAGTTGCAATAAATATATAAAGCAGCAGAGACAAGTGTAACACCAACAGCACCCAGACAGGAACACTAAGTACGCAGCTCATTTGGGGAAAGAAATAAAGAAATGATTATGAAAGTAAATCATTTCCACTCCACTCTTTATCCCTCACAATGCTTCGGAAAACATACCACAAATTCATTTCTTTTGTGGATTTAAAATAGATTTTGCTAGGCCATGTTATGGATTTCATGATCTTTTAAGGGATTCAATTACATTTCTGGAGATCCTCTTTATGTGCAACATGACATAATGAGGTGACTAAGCATTTGCTTGTTCATGTGTGGGGTAAATTGTATATGAAAGTGTTGAAAGGAAGTAAAAATGTGAAAAATAATTTGAAAAAGTCGGAACCATAACAATTTTGATTTTTCAGAGTTGATAAATCTAATTTGTACTCACTCAAAATTACAAAAATTTTCATGATCTTTTCAATAAATTGTTGGAATAAATATTCTTTGTCTAAATTCTCTTTATTTCAAATACCAAAATATTTATTCCTTTCGGCAGTCAATTCTTTAGTTTCTGAGTAAGCACATGTAGAAATTCAGTGACACAATTTTGGTTGTCATTATACATACATATGCCTTATACAAATTTGGTTATTGAATTCTTGTATGTATTTTTTTTCTTTTTGGGGGATAAATTCCTCTATATATTTAAGTTTCACAGAAGAATCTTTCATTGGCCAAAACATTATGAACCATTTTTTATTTTATAAGAGTAAAAATGATATGGATGCTTATTTTTATTTATGTCAGTAGGTTGTTGTTTGGAACATGGAAAATTTTCAAACTGAATGCACTCCAGATGATCACAATCATATAATTACTGATGTTCGCTTCAGACCAAATTCAACTCAGCTAGCAACATCTTCATTTGATAAGACAGTGCGAATTTGGGATGCTGCTAAAGTATGTTCTCTACCTTTTCTCTTTTTCTTTTTCTCTCTTCTTCTTCTTTTTCTTCTCTATCTCTCTCTGTTTTTTCATGCTTTGGTCGAATGTGCTGCAGAGGCAGTATGAGAGCCTTTTCTAAGTTCTGCTAAACTATTCTTTTCGCATTTTGACCGTAAATTTTAGAACACTCTTCTCCTTTCTGCATCATAAAAGTTGCAATTCTTGCCTCTTTTCTAATACAAGGTGCATAAACAGTTTTTGTAAATGTTTTTGGGGTTTTGTAAAAGTGCCATGTAGCTTACTGTTTCCTTTCTAAGCTTACCTTCTTTGAAAAGTTTCATAGCTCTTAAAGTTTTGCTTTTTTTTTTTTTTCTTGGAGGAATGCTCTACATATTCACTCTCTTCCTTCTTTTGACCCATTGCTATGCAATGCAATCTTGAGATGCCAATTCAACTATTTTGTTTAAATTTTATGTTTAGACCAAATATGATAGGCACTTATTTTGGTGTATCCTTGCAGCCAAACTTTTGCTTGCAGACTTGTACAGGGCATAACAATCACGTGATGTCCCTTGACTTCCACCCTAAGAAGAATGACCTTTTCTGCTCATGTGATGGAAACAGTGAGATTCGCTTCTGGAATCTAAGTCAGTACTCCTGCGCTCGTATTTCCAAGGTTAGCCTTGAATTTCATCTTTTATTGCTTTATGTTCTTGAAGGCTTATCAGATATATAGTCTTCTAATCTGAATCGCTTGATGGATCAGGGTGGTACTGTGCAAGTAAGATTTCAGCCGAGACTTGGACTTCTCTTGGCAGCAGCGTCCGAGAATGTTGTGTCTATCTTTGATGTTGAAACAGATAGACTGACACACTCTTTCAAGGTAGAAAGGCAATTGTCGCATCAGGGGAATTTAAAAAATACAATTCTACAACATGCTTTTCATCTTAAAGTTCCTTATAAACAGTACAATCTTTTGATTCTCAGGGACACTCCACTGAGATACACTCTGTGTGTTGGGACACAAATGGAGAATATTTGGCATCTGTCAGTCAAGATTCTGTCAGAGTGTGGTCATTGGTCACAGGAGAGTGCATTCACGAGCTTAGTTCCAGTGGGAACAAGTTTCATTCTTGTATTTTTCATCCAAGCTATCCCACCCTCATGGTCATTGGAGGCTACCAGGTGATCTTCTTATCTTAACTTAAATTTCATTGTTTTGTTAAATTAAATTGCAGAGAATTTTGATTGCTGTGTTCTTCATCTAGCCCAATATATCTTAGAAGATCCATAAACATTAAGCTGTTTTGCTAAGTTTTGTCTGCAATTGCATTTCCTGAAGGAAAAAGCATTTCGTTGCTCTGATGCTGCATTGGGAATTTGGAATTTGGAATTGAGCTACGACTGTAAAATTTCCAATTTAACTTTTTGGCATTGCGTTTATGCATGATGCAACAAATCTAGCATTTGAAACTGTCAATATTTTGTGTTTGTTGGCAAAAACTTTCATCTCTTGTGACAGTACAATAGGTCTGGGGAGATGATTTCATTTTAATTCCAGAGGACAGATCATTTTTTAACCTTTGTGGGTTACACAAATCCATTGCATGATTTAAACTGGCCCAATAGTTGAGACTATAATGGTGTTTAACGTGTCATAGATTGCTAATCTTGTGTTCATCATTCCATACCATTCTCTCTTACAGTCACTGGAGTTATGGAATATGGCTGAGAATAAGTGCATGACAATCGCGGCACATGATTGTGTGATATCAGCCCTAGCACAATCTCCAGTAACTGGGATGGTTGCCTCTGCGAGTCATGACAAATCTGTTAAGATCTGGAAATAACCTGTCGCTTGCTTTTTGTTGCTTCAAATCCTCCAGTATAAAGGCCGCTGACTTTTCACGCACATCATTCAACAAAAATTCAAACACAAGAAAAGATTATCTTCCCTTGTATTTTATTTTGCTTTATCTATTTATCACGATATTGTTGATGATCTTCCCCCCCCCCCCCCCCCCCCCCCCTCCCTCCTTTTCTTTTTTAATTACTTCATTGTTGATGATATTGATAGCCCTCTTTGTGTTGGGTGATTGATTGGCTCTAAAATTTTCCGTTGCCAAGGACAGCTATACACGGAACATTTTGACGCTAAAACCGCATGGTTTAGCCGGTTCTTGTTTTAATGGACATTTGTCTCTTCTCATTGCTTTCCCATTATAAATTAAACTCAAATCTAGTAGGTATAAAGAAGGGGTAATTTTTGGATTACTTCTTCGTGAAATGATAATTTTGAAAATATTTTTTAAATTACTGTAAATTTTAATTTATTTTTGCTTTCTTAGGATAAAGAAAAAAATGAAGTTTTTTGATGAAAATTTTGGTCTTTTTAATAAAAATAATGGAGCAAATTAAAGTTTACAATAATTTTTAACTTTTTGTGAGTATTTTAAGCTTTTCATTACTTGAGGAGTAGTCTAAAATGAGTTCATATCAAAGTTTGAAATTGACCTCAAGGAAGTTCCCCGAAACTATAAGCCTAATATTGTATTTTTAAGTGAAACCAAACTAACAGTGAGGCAATCTGAATTTATGAAATATAAGCTTCAACTCTCCTGTCTGTTTTTCGGTGCCTTGGCATGGATTGGGTGTTGGTTTGGCGCTCTTTTGGACTGCAGATATCGATCTCAAAATTGTTTCGTACTCCAAGCATCATATTGATACCGTGATTCCCAACGGTAATAACTTGTTGAGATTCACACTCTGGCATCTATGGCCATCCCGAGCAGGTGGAAAAGAAACACACCTGGACCCCGTCGCGTAGACTCGCTCCACTCTCCTCTATTCCCTGGTTATGTGGAGGGGATTTTTAATCAAATTTTGCACAAGGAAGAAAAGCAGGGGTGTCAACTCCAATACATTGATACTTTGCTGGAATTCCAAGAAACACTTAAGGTGTATGACTTTTCTGATTCGGGCTCTACAGGATATACTCACACGTGGACCAATAGAAGAGAGGAGGGGTTGGTTCAAGAACGACTTGATAGATTTGTGGCCTCTTCTTGTTGGAAGGATTCCGTCTACAGAGCTGTATCAGTGACAAATATTGATGCTTGGGGCTCTGACCACTCTCCAATCTTAAGTTGAATTTTGGAAGCGGCAAACCTCTCTTTTTTAGAAAAGACAACATTGGGGAAAAAGATTTCTTTTTGAAGACTATTGGAACAACTATAGTGAATGTAGACAAATAGTGGAGCAAGCGTGGAATGCAAGCCACAATGAAGCTAATTATAATTCCATCTCCATTTATTTGCACAATTCTACAGCTGTGCGAGCTAAATTGCAAGCATGGAACAGACAGAAATTTGGGGATAGGAAACGTAACCTGCAAATGTTGACCATAAAACTCACTTGCTTAAAATCCGACCCACCCACGAAATTAGAGCTGTGGAAAAGCAGCTAGATGATTTTTTCCGGGACGAGGAAAAATATTGGAGGCAAAGATCTAAAGCTCTTTGGCTTAAAGAAGGGGATCGCAACACCAAATATTTTCACGCCAAGGCTTCAGGTAGGCGGAAACGAAATCTTATTGTTGGCCTATTGGACAACAATAATCAGTGGATAGAGGACATAAGCGCCATTGAAAATGAATTCTCTGATTATTTTCGGAATTTATTCACATCATCCAACCCTTCCGCACAGTCCGTAGAGCTGGCACTTCAATATATTGAGCCTAAAGTTACTGCAGAAATGAAGATGGAGCTGGACAAGATGTTTTCTCCAGAAGAGATTCAAGTCACTTTATTCCAAATGCATCCTTCAAAGGCACCAGTCCCGGATGGCTTATCACCAGGTTTCTTTCAGAGGCATTGGAATATAGTAGGCCATTCTGTAACTGCAGCTTGTTTGGAGATGTTGAATGGGGATGGAGACTTATCCTTAATTAATCATACATATGTGGCCTTGATTCCAACAGTGAAGGAGCCTAAGAGAGTAACTGAATATAGACCAATTGGTTTGTGTAATATTATTTATAAAATTATCTCCAAGTGCATTGCTAATCGACTAAAAACTGTGTTAGAGCACTTAATTTTCCCTTACCAATCAGCCTTTATTCCTCAAAGACTAATAACAGATAATACCATAATTGGTTACGAGTGTCTCCATAAAATCAGATGCAGGAAGCAGGGCAAAGAGGGGTTGGTTGCTGTAAAACTTGATATAAGCAAAGCCTATGACCGAATTGAATGGTGTTTTGTAGAGGGCATTATGCGTAAGCTCGGGTTTTCAACCTAGTGGGTAAGTCTCACAATGAAATGCATCACGTCACCTACATTCGCCTTCCTGCTTAATGGCAAAGTTCGAGGCCTCGTCAAGCCTCAAAGAGGGTTATGATGGGGATGTCTTCTTTTCCCTTATTTATTTATTCTATGTGCAGAATCTTTATCTTTTTTATTGGTCCACCCTCAAAATCATAAATTCATTCATGGCATTAAGTTTGGTGTCAAAGGCCCTACTATCTCTCATTTATTTTTTGCTGATGATAGTTTGGTGTTCTCCAAAGCATTGATCACAGAATGTAATCAACTTAAAGAGCTGTTTGATAGTGGCTTGACTGAGTTTGCTCTCCAGTTCGAGTCGCAGGGAAGTCGTCTTTGTTGGGAGAACATGTGCTTCTTGGTTTGAGCATGGACTTTTACTCTGGGTTATGGTACAAGCTTAAAGGTGCCTCCCATAATTGGGGCCCTCCCTAGGAAACCTTGTGGTCAAAACTAAAAAAAAAAAAAAGAGTTGTTTGATCTGTATAGCAATACATCTGGACAAGTTATCAACTTTCAAAAATCATCTTTATTTTTCAGTCCAAACACTCCAAGGAACATTAGAGAGGCGATTAAACATATCTTCAACCTTTCTGTCATCTCTCATCATGAGCAATACCTTGGTCTTCCATCAATGTTGGGCAGAAGTAAAAAATTCTTCTTCAATACATTGAAGGCCCGACTTTGGCACAAGATTAAAGATTAGAAAACCAAATTATTCTCAAGCGTCGGTAAAGAGATATTGATCAAAGTTGTTGCTTAGACTATCCCCACATATGTAATGAGTGTCTTCAAGCTCCCTCTCAGCTTTTTTGATGATTTGCAAAAAATAATCACACAGTTTTGGTGGAGTCATAATTCATCCTCCAGAAGCTTTCAGTGGTTGCTGTGGCTAAAACTTTTCCTTTCAAAGAAATATGGGGGCCTTGGTTTTAGAGTGTTGAACTCTTTTAGAATAGCTCTTATGGCAAAACAATACTGGAGATTAATTTCTTATCCACATTCTCTAGTCTCCAAAGTTCTTAAAGTTAAATACTATCCGAGAGGCAACTTCATGGAGAGTAAATTGGGTAGTAATCCTTCATTTATATGGAGAAGTATCTTATGGGGGGGAGGGGTCATTGAAGCCGATTCGATATGGAGAATTGGAGATGGTAAAAATGTTTCTATTTATCACCACAGATGGTTTCCCTGCCCTAGCACATTTAAGTTATTCTCTCCTTAGCTTCTGCCTTTTCAATCTAGAGTAGCCATTTTGATTGACGAGGAAGGATGCTGGAAGAACAGTTAATTAGAAATCATTTTCTTAAAGAAGATGCAACTCAAGTCTTGAAAATTCCACTACCCAAAAGGCCATTGGAGGATTCAACTAGTCTGGGCATATGATAAGCGTGGCCAATATAGAGTGAAGAGTGGCTCCTATGTGGCCCTTGAAATACAAGTGTGCAATCCAAGAGGGGGGTGAATTGGAATTTTAAAACTTATCCTAGGAAACCACACAACAATCCAATCTAATGCCTTAATAAAATTCGAAAACAATAAATTCAATTAAAGCACAATAATTAAAAGAGTAAGGGAAGAGAAAAACGAACTCAAGGATTTTTACGTGGTTCGGCTATCCCCGCCTACGTCCACGCCTCCAAGCACACCCACTTGAGGATTTCACTATCCAAGCCTTTCCAAGGCTTCAAGCTTTTACAATTGACTTCAAGGTGTCAATGAACCTTTACAACAAAGAGATTATATCTCCAATCTCTTCACTCAAGTGTCTCACACACTCAAACTCTTACAATTGAGATGAACAAATGAAGATTACAATGAAACTCACTCAATGAGTAGATATTCAAAAATGAAGAATAAGAAATGATTTAATCTTTTGTGTTTTGCAAGTTGAAGGCTCAAGATATCTCGTGTGCTTTTTGATTTTGCTTGTTGGAGAGCTTGAAAATGAGTTGGATTTGAGTTCTTATAGTTTGAGCTCAAAAACTAGCCGTTATGCACTTTCTGCCCGAAAACGGTTAGAGGTTAACTATAAACGGTTAACCGTTTGCGCTGTTCAAAGTTACCGTTGGGCTAAATTTCAAATAAACGGTTAACCGTTTTCTGTAAACGGTTCACCGTTAATTTCCAGTAACCTGCAAAAAAAATTTCGCTTAACCTTTCTCAATAAACGGCTAGAGGTTAAAATAAACGGTTAACCGTTTTCAGTAAACGGTTCACCGTTTTGTTCCAGAATCATCATTTTAACAAAACTGGACAAAACAAGCTTTCTGGACGTTATCGGTTAACCGTTAAAAAATAAACGGTTAGCCGTTTTGCTACAGTGACTGCTACAGTGAAATTATTTTCCAAATTCACAGTTTAACCCCAAAACTTTATCAAACTATAGTACGGCCCAAAAAGATAGAAAACTTTGCAAATAGGTCCAGTTTCAGAAATTCTAAAAATTACTTTATTAACTCAAAACTTTCTGAAATTATGAAATGACCCCAAATAGTTTATTGTTTCGCACAAAGGTCCTTTTCAACATAATACCCATATTTTCAAAGTTCTCAAAACCTTTCACTTTAGTCCAAGATATTCATAACTTATAATATGACCCGAAACATATAAATAGATTCAAATAAGTCCAAATCCGAAACTCATAACAATATTAAAGGTTTAAAATACATTTATTTTAATCCAAAACATTTTGATTTCATAGCCTCATTTTCTTATTATAAAAACACAATTTGTAAATCTTTGTTTAATCAATACATATAATTTGTTATCATCAAAATCAATATATATAGCTAAATAAGCTAACAATCTCCCCCTTTTTGATGATGACAAAATACATTATAAAGATTTAATCTATTTATAAAAAGCTCCCCCTTAATCAATGCAAGGTTAAAAATTTATTTAAAAATAAAATAATTTGAGCTTAAAAGATTAACCATTCATAATCTTGTTTGTTATCATCAAAATCAATATTACGGAAACATATATGTTAACAATCTCCCCCTTTTTGATGATGACAAACATTTCATGTATTTAAAGAATGATTCCACAAATTGCTTCCCCTAAATAAAATCTTCTTTTACAAGTTGCCAATTTGCTAAATTAAGAAATTTAAATACATGGATTTTTCTCCCCCTCATCATCAAAAAGAAAATTTAATTGGCAAAGAAAAAAAGGTAGTAAAACTTTATAAATTTAAATACATGTATTCTTCTCCCCCTTCATCATTAAAAAGAAAACTTTAAAGGAAAAGAATAAAAAAAGTAAATTTATTACTCATGTTTATCCAAGTAGAAATTTCAACACATTCTCCCCCTTTGGACAAAAAAATTCAAAATGCATATTATCCAAAATCATATTAGATGCTCCCCCTAAATATATGGCCAATTTAAAAAATTTAACCAAAGTGAAACATATTACATGCTCCCCCTAAATATATGGCCAAATTAAGAAATGATCAATAACAAGATTTTTGCTCAAGTAAGCATTTTCAAAATCTTCCCATTTATAAAACATCTTCAAATTCATTCTTAAAACTCCCAAAAACTTCAAAAGTATTAAACTCTCAAATTATCTTCCCCTTCATCATCAAAGAGAGAAAGAGAAAAGAAAGAAATACAAGTTCGGTTTTTGGCGAGCAAAAATTTTGGCAGAGTTTTCCCTTAAAAAATAAGTAAAACCATTTATACACATAAGAGAAAAAACACTTCCAAAAAGGTTTGTCAACAACTCCATCACCAACCCAACAACACCATTAGCAAACCAACAACTCCATCAATTCATCAAGCAACGCATACATAATCATGAAGCATATAAGCATTTAAAACTTAATAAGATGCAGGAAGGTCAAATTCGGAATAAAAACTGTATTGATTGAGCCAGAAATAATGTTCAACCTATATGCCGTTGGAAAGATAATTAAATTAGCTTTCCAATAAATTTTACAGAGCTATATTTGGAGTTCTCTAGAAGGAGTTATGACTAATTCATTACAGCTCGCACAAACTTAGGATTTTCAATGACTCCTTTGTTTCCAAACAATTTTAAGACCATTTCTTGATCCGAACACTTTGAAAAAATATTTTAATGCATGGATCAATATAATTAACTCAAATTATAAAACTCAAATTTATAACATATTCATCATGCATATATTTTTAGCAATAATTAAACGTATATGCATTTGAAAGTTAATAAATCAAGCACACCACTTATCTATCATGCTTAAACACTTCATAAACATTAACATCAAACAAAACCATCATGTATATATTTTACTCAATCATGAAACATATATGCACTCAAATATTAATAAGCATAACACTCATTCCTCATGTTTAGGCATTACATAATCATCAAAATCAAACAAAACTATCATGATGAGTTGACAAGCTATCATCATATATATATAACCATGCATCATGATAATGCACTCAATGTTAAACAGAATGATAATTCAATCATGTAAACGTACAAGCATATTATCACAAACTCAAGCTACTATCCATTTATCATGATCTACTCAACAAAACTAATATAGCAATAATTGTTACCAAAAAAATTAAATCATCTTGCCTCATCTTTTTCTCCTAGATCATGCTCAAATGATTATCCTTACAAGCTTCATCAAGGAACTTTCCACCATTCCTTGTTTGTGGTACCTACAAAAGAAATTCAAGTTGTGTGCTTTGGTACCCAAATACTCTTGGGTCCTTGAGTGTTAGCAATGGTTCCTTTTGGAATCCAAATACATTTTGCTCCATAATACACATTTCTTTTAATTGGACATTTATTCTTCATGTGACCATTTCCATTACAATAATGACAAACAATCTTATGATCACTTGTGGAGGTAGCCTTAACAAAATAATTCTTATAATATTTTTGTTTCAAGTAAGGTTTATATCCAAGTCCTCCTTTATCAAATACACATTTTTGAGAGTTGAGCAATTTTTCTAAGTTCTTTTGACCATTTGTGAATTTTAGCACAATTTGATTTAGTTCATTACTCTTCTTCTTAAGCACTTCATTTTCTTTCATTAATACATCAACATGTGATTTTTCATGCTCATATGAGGTACTTTGTTTGCATTTAAATAACGCAATTCTTTCATGCAACATTTTATTATCTAACTCTAGTCCTTTAATCTTTTCATTTAATGATTCATTGCATTTTTGTAAAGCATCATTTTCATTTTTCAAGTCATCTACAAATGATTATAAATGCTCATGTGAAGTGCTAGGTTTCTCATTTGATAATGTAACTCTATCATGCAATGTTTTATTCTCTAATTCTAGGCATGTAATCTTTGCACTTAGAGATTCATTTTCATTTGTGAGCTTTACCATTTTCTTTTTAAGACATGCATTCTTTTTACCAATTTTCATTAACTCATCATGCATTTCTTTAAAAGCATCATACAATTCATCATAGGTTGGATCATTTACCTCATTGAGTTCATCATCCGAATCTTCTCCAATTGCCATGAGAGCTAGATTTGTCATTTCTTGATGCTCATCCTCATCACTTGTTTCCTCATTGCTATCATCCCATGTGGCCACCATACCTTTCTTCTTGAGTTTGTTGAGAAGAGGACACTCCGGTCGTATGTGCCCGGGCTTCTTGCATTCATAGCATTTGATTACTTCATTTTTCTCCTTTCGGTTCTTGAGGTCTCTAAATTTTCTTCGCTCACCGGATTTCTTAAAGAGTTTTATGAACCTCCTAGCCAGCATATCCATCTCCTCCTCATCCAGCTCGCTTTCTTCATCACTCTCATGTTTCGAGGCTTTGAGAGCAATGTTTTTCTTCTCATTGCCTCTTTCGGCTACCATGTCTTCCTCATAAGAAATAAGAGAACCAATTAAATCATCAATAGGTAAGATATTCAAATCTTTAGCTTCCTCAATGGCAGTCCTTTTTTATCTCCATTCCTTAGGTAATGACCTAATGATTTTCTTAACTTTCTCGCTATTCGAAAAGGTCTTTCCTAGGGCTCCTAGAGTGTTCACTATGTCCGTAAATCTAGTATACATGGAATATACACTCTCATTTTGTTCCATTTGGAACAATTCATATTGTCGAGTGTACGTACTAATTTTAGCCTCTTTTACTTGATTCGTGCCTTCATAAACAACTTCAAGTTTATGCCAAATTTCATGAGCACTTTCACAACTAGACACTCTATGAAACTCTTTCTTATCAAGTGCACAAAACAAGGCATTCATGGCTTTGAAATTTAGAGAAACTTTTCTCTTTTCCAAATCATTCCATTACCGTGACGGTTTTGGAATATCTTCCCCAACTTCATTTTTAGTTAAAGGCATAAATGGACCATCACAAACAATTTCCCAAATTGCATAATCTAAAGCTTGTAAATAAATTTTCATCCTAGTTTTCCAATATGGGTAGTCATTACCGTCAAAGAACGGTGGTCTAATTGTAGATTGTCCTTCCCTAAAGGTTGAGTCACTATGGGTTGCCATGGATGTTTAACTCTAGACGGTTAAGTCTACACAAGAGAACCTTGCTCTGATACCAAATGAAATACAAGTGTGCAACCTAAGAGGGGGGTGAATTGGAATTTTAAAACTTATCCTAGGAAACCACACAACAATCCAATCTAATGCCTTAATAAAATTCGAAAACAATAAATTCAATTAAAGCACAATAATTAAAAGAGTAAGGGAAGAGAAAAACGAACTCAAGGATTTTTACATGGTTCGGCTATCCCCGCCTACGTCCACGCCTCCAAGCACACCCACTTGAGGATTTCACTATCCAAGCCTTTCCAAGGCTTCAAGCTTTTACAATTGACTTCAAGGTGTCAATGAACCTTTACAACAAAGAGATTATATCTCCAATCTCTTCACTCAAGTGTCTCACACACTCAAACTCTTACAATTGAGATGAACAAATGAAGATTACAATGAAACTCACTCAATGAGTAGATATTCAAAAATGAAGAATAAGAAATGATTTAATCTTTTGAGTTTTGCAAGTTGAAGGCTCAAGATATCTCGTGTGCTTTTTGATTTTGCTTGTTGGAGAGCTTGAAAATGAGTTGGATTTGAGTTCTTATAGTTTGAGCTCAAAAACTAGCCGTTATGCACTTTCTGCCCGAAAACGGTTAGAGGTTAACTATAAACGGTTAACCGTTTGCGCTGGTCAAAGTTACCGTTGGGCTAAATTTCAAATAAACGGTTAACCGTTTTCTGTAAACGGTTCACCGTTAATTTCCAGTAACCTGCAAAACAAATTTCGCTTAATCTTTCTCAATAAACGGCTAGAGGTTAAAATAAACGGTTAACCGTTTTCAGTAAACGGTTCACCGTTTTGTTCCAGAATCATCATTTTAACAAAACTGGACAAAACAAGCTTTCTGGACGTTATCGGTTAACCGTTAAAAAATAAACGGTTAGCCGTTTTGCTACAGTGATTGCTACAGTGAAATTATTTTCTAAATTCACAGTTTGACCCCAAAACTTTATCAAACTATAGTACAGCCCAAAAAGATAGAAAACTTTGCAAATAGGTCCAGTTTCAGAAATTCTAAAAATTACTTTATTAACTCAAAACTTTCTAAAATTATGAAATGACCCCAAATAGTTTATTGTTTCGCACAAAGGTCCTTTTCAACATAATACCCATATTTTCAAAGCTCTCAAAACCTTTCACTTTAGTCCAAGATATTCATAACTTATAATATGACCCGAAACATATAAATAGATTCAAATAGGTCCAAATCCGAAACTCATAACAATATTAAAGGTTTAAAACACATTTATTTTAATCCAAAACATTTTGATTTCATAGCCTCATTTTCTTATTATAAAAACACAATTTGTAAATCTTTGTTTAATCAATACATATAATTTGTTATCATCAAAATCAATATATATAGCTAAATAAGCTAACAATCTCCCCCTTTTTGATGATGACAAAATACATTATAAAGATTTAATCTATTTATAAAAAGCTCCCCCTTAATCAATGCAAGGTTAAAAATTTATTTAAAAATGAAATAATTTGAGCTTAAAAGATTAACCATTCATAATCTTGTTTGTTATCATCAAAATCAATATTACGGAAACATATATGTTAACAGCCCTTCGTTTGAAACTCAAGGGCTTGCCCTCAAATTCCAATACTAAAACAGAGTGGTGGAAGTATTTTTGGAATTTGTCTTTACCATCCAAGATTAAAATCTTTTATTGGAGAGCCTTTTCCAATATTCTACCCACTTATTCAAATTTGCATAAAAGGAAAATTCTAGTTGCTCTTTCATGCCCTTATTGTCGCTTTACTTATGAGGATCAATATCATGCTTTGGTGGGGTGTAAACACAGGGATTTGTCCATGGTATACCCCAAAAATAGGGTATTTATCTAAAAACACCCTCACACTGAAAAATTCCTCGTATATGCCTTTTCCAATATGCAGTTACAAAATTATCCTAATGAAAAACCTAAATCAACCAAACTACCACAACTAATCGTGTAACAAAACCCCCAATTCTCTCTCGTGAGCAGCGTCTCCTTCAACCCATTCTTCTAGATTTCTCCTCCTCCATTTTACAAATCCCTGCCATTTTACAATAATTCTTCAACCCTCTCGCCGAAACGCAGGAAAACAAGTAAAACAACACTGCTTTTGTGCAAACCAATAGTTGCAATTCCCCCACTCTCCTTCAGCGTCTCCTCCTCCATTTTACAAATCCCTGCCATTTTACAACAATTCTTCTACACTCTCTCCGAAAAGCAGTAAAATAAGTAAAACGATGCCGCTTCTCTGCAAACCAGTAGCTACAATTCCCCCACTCTCCTTCAGCGTCTTCTCCTCCAGGTACTTTTAGAAATTCAAATTTTTTGTTTTAATGTAAAATAAAATTTGAAACTTTCAAAGCTCAAGTTATTGATTTTCCTGGAGAAAAAAATCATATGCAGCTGGTATTGAAATGTGTACAAAGTCTTGTGCCAAATGCTTAATGTGTCTAGCTACTCAGTCCAATAGACAGTATAATCTAAAGATGTCGTGTTGTTATATTGTTACATTTAATTTGATTGCAATTAGAATCATAATTATCATAAATATTTTGATGTTGTTGCGGCTGTTATTATTTAATTTGAGTTTATGAGAGATAAATAAATGAGTTTAATTCTTTTTTATGTTATATTGAATTTAACTTAATGTTATTTTTTCTATTGGTATTAGATGCTCATTATAAGATAAAGAAGTTGAGTGTAGAGAGAGGGCTGCAGAAATAAGGGATCTAAAGGAGAAAGTAGTGAGAGTTAGCAGTTTGGCTAGACAACTTGAGTCGCAGAAGGGTGAACCAATTCATCAGTTGAAGTTGCAGGTTAGTCCATTTGACAATTATGCCTTTATTCCATGTTTTGCTTTGAAAACAAATCTGCGTGGTGAGTACTAATAAAAATCACTTATGTTGATTTGCAAGTAACATCTACACAAAGATGCCTATGCATGATGGACTGTCATGCTGAATTATGTGAAGATCCAATTAATTTGTTTATATTTTTTTATTGATTTCGTTTAATTAATTGTATTCTACTATGTGTAGTCTATAGTTGTGATTTGCAGCTCAATTTCCTTTTTTTTTAGTTGTTATTATAATCTAGCCTCCAATGCAATTGTGTAAAGAATTTCTTTACCTGATTTTTACCCTGGAGTCGTGTAAAGAATTCTCCAATATAGTTGTGTAAAACATTTATTTATCTGACTTTTGCCTTGGAGTAGTGTAAATAATTCTTTACTCGACAACAGTCATGTAAAGAATTCTTTATTCAACAGCAGTCGTGTAAAGAATTAGCAGTTGTGTAAAGAATTCTTTACACGACTGTTGTGTGAAGAATACTTTACTCAACAGTAGTCGGGTATGAACACTTTACTATACTATATTCTCATAATTAAATTGTTACAAAGAACACTTTATTTCCAATGTTACAAAGAATCTATGGTTTATATAATGGACTGTAGATCAATGCATGTTTTACTCGACTATAGTCGTGCAATGAATGATTTATTCAACTGGTATGTCGTGTAATTTTTATGATTGGTTTAAAATATATTATTATGCAACTTTTCAATCATTTCACTTCAAAGCAAAGATTTCAAACCGATGATCACTATAGGCAATGAAGGACATTAAAAATAGACTCTCTGAGGCGCAGAAAAATATTTTCAGGCATTCTTGTTTCGGTCATTTTTTGGATGTGAAAGAGTTAAAGTTTTCTGCTCAGTTACTCCACAACATATTATTGAGAGAATTGAAATCAGATGAAAATGCAATGTGGTTTAATCAGACGGAAAAATATTCGATTTTCATTGGAGGAGTTTGCCTTGGTGGCAAGCTTAGATTGCAATCCATTGTATGAGCCCGATACTGAAAATAATGACGATGATTACAGAATAGTTGATGAGTTCTTATATGGAAATTGTGATAGCTTTTATAGCTATAGATATTGATTTTGATGAAAACAAAACACATGTATTGATTAAACAAATATTTATAAATTGTGTTTTTATAATAAGAAAATGAGGCTATAAAATCAAAGTGTTTTGGACTAAAATGAATGTGTTTTTAAAGCCTTTGCTATTATTTTTGAATTTTGAATTTGGACTTAAATGACAAGTTTTGAAATCTTTGATTTTAATAAGTATTGTTATAAAATTTCGGAGTTGGATATTTTTATAAACTTTTGAAATGTTTTGGGCCATACTATTATTTATGAATATTTTGGACTAAAGTGAAAGATTTTGAGAACTTTGAAAATATGGGTATTTTGTTGAAAATGACCTTTGTGCACAATAATAAAATCTTTAGGGCCAAATCATAATTTCAAAAAGTTTTTGGGATTAACAAAGTAATATTTATAACTTCTGAAATTAGACCTATTTGAAAAGTTTCATAACTTTTTGGGCATAATACAGGTTTATAAAATTTTGGGGTCAAACTGTAAAATTAAAAATTATTTCACTGTAGCAACCGGCTAACCAGCTGTGTAAAGCCGGTTTCGGGCAGAATGTATGCAAAATGCAAGCGGCTAACCGGATGTGGAAATCTGGCAAGCTGGTTTTCTGGGTTTCTGGACAGAACGGAACCAAATTGAAAGCGGCAATCCGGTTCGTGGCAGAATGCAACCAAAACGCAATCGGCTAACCGGATTCGACAAACGGCAAACCGGAAGTTCGAAATTTCAAATTTGTGTCTGTAACGGTAACATGAAGCGGCTAACCGGATGAGACAACCGACAATCCGGTTCCGGCACAAAATGTGCATAACGGCTAATTTTTGAGTTCAAACTATATAAACTCAAAACCAATTCATTTTTGGTAAGAGAAGAAAAGCCAAGCAAGCCTAAACAAGTGCACACAACATACATTGAGCTTCATTTTCGGAAATCATCATTTGTTGAAATATCATTGTTCTTCAATTTGTATATCCACTCTTAAAGAGAGATTGAGTGTTGTATTTTTCATTTCTCAAATTGTGAGATTACAAGTGTGGGAAACACTTGGGGTAAAGAGATTGGGGATATAATCTCTTGTTATAAAGGTTCATTGACACCTTGAAGTCAATTGTAATATCTTGAAGCCTTGGGAGGCTTGGATAGTGAAATCCTCAAGCGGGTGAGCTTGGAGGCGTGGACGTAGGCGGGGATAGCCGAACCACGTAAAAATCCTTGAGTTTGTTTTTTCTCTTCCCTTACTCTTTTATTATTGTGCTTGTATTAAATTTATTGTTTTCGAATTTATTAAGGCATTAGATTCGATTGTTGTGTGGTTTGCTTAGGATAATTTTAAAATCCCAATTCACCCCCCCTCTTGGGTTGCCTAGTTAGAATTTCATTTGGTATCAGAGCGAAGTGCTCTTGTGTAGACTTAACCGTCTAGAGCTAAACATCCATGGCAACCCATAGTGACTCAACTTTCATGGAAGGCCAATCCACTACTAGACCTCCATTCTTTGATGGTAATGACTATCCTTATTGGAAAACTAGGATGAGAGTGTTTTTACAAGCCTTAGATTATGAAATATGGGAAATAGTTTGTAATGATTTACTCATTCCTAGGAAGAATGTTTTAAGTGAGTTGGATAAGAAAAATTTGTCTTTAAATTCCAAGGTTATGAATGCTTTATTTTGTGCCTTAGATAAAAAGGAATTTCATAGAGTTTCAAATTGTTCTAATGCTTATGAAATTTAGAGAAAACTTGAAATTGCGTATGAGGAGACTACAAACGAGGAGGAATTTCATGAAGTGTCGAATTTGGCACTTATGGCAATTGGAGATTAATCGGATGATGAACTCAATGAGGTAAGTGATCCAACCTATGATGAATTGTATGATGCTTTTAAAGAATTGCATGATAATTGGATAAAAATTGGTAAAAAGAATGCATGCCTTAAGAAGAAAATGCTAAAACTTACAAATGACAAAGATGCCATGCAAAAATGCATTGATTCATTGAATGAGAAGATAAAGAAATTAGAATTAGAGAATAAAACAATGCATGATGAAGTTGCATTATCAAATGAGAAATTTAGCACTTCATACAAGCATATAAAATCACATGTAAATAACTTGAAAAATGAAAAAGATACCTTGCAAAAATCCAATGTTTCATTAAATGAAAAGATAAAAAAATTGGAGTTAGATAATAAAATGTTACATGATAGAATTGCACCATTTACATGTAAGCAAAGTGCTTTATATGAGCATGAAAAATCACATGTTGATAAATTGATGAAAGAAAATGAAGTGCTTAAGAAAAAGAGTAATGAGCTCAATGAAATTGTGTTAAAATTCACAAATGGTGAAAAGAACTTAGAAAAATTGCTCAATACTCAAAAATGTGTATTTGATAAAGGAGGACTTGGATACAAGCCTAATTTGAAACAAAAATATTATAAAAATTATTTTGTTAAGGCTACCTCCACAAGTGATCATAAGATTGTTAGTCATTATTGTAATGGAAATGATCACATGAAGAATAGATGTCCAATTAAAAGAAATGTATATTATGAAGCAAAATGTATTTGGGTTCCAAAAGGAACCATTGCTAACACTCAAGGACCCAAGACTATTTGGGTACCAAAGTACACAACTTGAATACTTTTGTGTAGGTACCACAAACAAGGAATTGTGGAGAGTTTCTTGATGAAGCTTGTGAGTATAATCGCTTGATCATGATCGGGGAGAAAAAGATGAGGCAAGATGATTTAATTGTTTTGGTAACAATTCTTGCCATATTAATTTTGTTGAATGAATCATGAGAAATGAATTTGCGAAAGTATGCTTGCATGTTTACATGATTGAATTATAATTGTATTTTACATTGAGTGCTTTATCATAATGCATGGTTATATCTTTATGATGATAGCTTATCAACTCATCATGATAGATTTATTTGATGTTAATGTTTATGAAATGTATATGCATGATAGATAAGTGGTGTGTTTGATTTACTAACTTTCGTATGTTTATATGTTTACTTATTGTGATGAATATGCATGATGAATATGTTATAAATTTGAGTTTTATGATTGAATGTTAATTATATTGATCCATGCATTAAAATGGTTTTTGAAAACATTCGGATCATTAAAATGTTTTTAAAATTGTTTGGAAAACAAAGGAGCCTTTGAAAATCCTAGTCTGCACAAACTGCAATGAATTGGCCATAACTCCTTCTAGAGAATTACAAATCCAGCTCTGTAAAATTTATTGGAAAGCTAACTTAATTATCTTTCCAACGGTATATACCTTGAAATTAATTCTGTCTCAATCAATACAGTTTTTTCATTTTGAATTCTCTCGAGACAAATTCCGGATAACTGGATTTTTCATCCGGAAAACCGAATTCAAGAGGCACACTTTCTGCCTCAAACCGGTCTACTGGTTAGCCACATCCGGCAAACCGAATTCGGATGCATGCTTACTGGAACAAAACCGGATTTCTGGTTATACACATCTGGCAAGCCGGATTCATGAGTTTTTTTTTTTTTTGGCTTTGTTCTTCCTCTGTTGTGAATTTTCTGCACTTGTTCTTCCTCTCTCTCAAAACCGTGAGCCACCCTCTTCCATTTCCAATCAATTCCTCTTCATTTCTCAACCATTTTTATGTCAAGATCAATCTTTTAAACCATTACCCTACATTTTATCTTCATTAAACTCTTCTCTATCATCATTTCTTCACTTGTTCTTCATTATTTTATTACCATCTTATTCACGCGTGAACAGTACCTCGCCATTTCTTTCTCAAATCTCTTCATCTTTCACTCATTATTTTACAAAACCGAATTTGTGCATTTTTGGGTATTTTAAATTATCATGGTTCCTTATTATTTTATATTTTTATATGCATAATTATTTTAATGGATGATGGTTGTTTAATATTTGGATAGTTTATATTTGGATGATATTTTCTGGATTCTTAGAATGAATATGACTCTTTAGTTAATTGCACGCTTAATTTTTATATGTTTCTTGATTAATCATTGAGATATTCGTTTTGATATAAGCATGGATTTATAGTACTTTTGATGACTGATGATTATAAATATGTTGCTTGATGAATTGGTGAAGTTATTGGCTTGTAATAATTGGTTAAGCGGTTGCTTGATGAATTGGTGAAGTTATTGGTTTGTAATAATTGGTTAAGCCTATATGGAAGTGTTTTTAACCATGTTGTATATTTGAGGATTTGTGCCTTTTAAGGGGAGACTCTACTGAAATTTTTCCTCGCACAAAATTGGTAAATGAATGCATTTTTTGTACTTTATTGATGTATTGTTAAATATGCATTTCCTTGCTTTATGATTATGGAATCTTCGATTGTAATTGTTACAAGTGTTGGAGGAATTCACATTGATTTTGATGATTAATGATTATTTGTGTGTTACTTGATAAAACTTGTAGATTATTGAATATTGAAGTGTTGCTTTGTTCATGGTGTTGTTGGGTTGATGATGGAGTTGATTGTTATGACATTTTGGAAGTGTTTTTCTCTCATGTGTATTATTAGTTTTGCTCATTTTTAAGGGGAAACTCTACCTAAATTTTTGCTCACCAAAAACCGAACTTGCATTTCTTTCTTTTCTCTTTCTCTTTTTGATGTTGAAGGGGGAGATAATTTGAGAGTTTGATAATTTGGGAGTTTTTGGGAGTTTTAAGAATGAAATTTGAAAATGTTTTATAAATGGGAAGATTTTTTTTAAATGCTTACTTTAGCAAAAATCTTTTTATTGACCATTTCTTAATTTAGCCACACATTTAGGGGGAGCATGTAATATGTTTCACTTTGGTTAAATTTTTAAATTGGCCATATATTTAGGGGAGCATATAATACGATTTTGGATAATATACATTTTAAACTTTTTGGTTGTCCAAAGGGGGAGAGTAACATGCACTTTGAATATTCTTTTGATGATTTTGAGATAATGATGATTTGATCATTGTTGTTTTATATGATAATTTTATGCTATAAGTTATTGATTTGATAATTAATGGAATAATGGGTCATGATATTTTTGTGTGATATTTTGTGTATGGAGTTGGCTTGCATCATGATTTATAATAATTTGGGAGTAATATTACTAATATTGTATTTGAGGTGATGCTTGTTGTCAGGGGGAGATTCTGTCGAAATTTTTATTCAGACAACATGAGTAACAAATTTGTTATTTTTATTCTTTTCCTTTAAAGTTTTTTTTTAATGATGAAGGGGGAGAAGAATACATGTTTTCAAATTTATAAAATTTTTGCTACTCTTATTCTTTTCCACTAAATTTTCTTTTTGATAATGAGGGGGAGCAAGATACATGTATTTAAATTTATAAAGTTTTACTACCCTTTTTCTTTGCCAATTAAATTTTTTTTTGATGGTGAGGGGGAGAAAAATGCATGTATTTAAATTTGTTGATTTAGCCAATTGGCAAATTGTAAGAGAAGATTATTTTTAAATGGAGCAATTTATGGAATCATTCTTTAAATACATGAAATGTTTGTCATCATCAAAAAGGGAGAATTGTTAACATATATGTTCTCATAATATTGGTTTTGATGATAACAAACAAGATTAAGAATGATTAATCTTTTAAGCTCAAATTATGTTTTATATTTAATGCAAAAATGATGTTATAAAATATACCTGTATCTAGGGAGAGTATGCATGTATGCATAGGGAGTTTGTTTCAAATCATTGTTTTCTTTAACCTTGCATTTATTAATGAGGAGCTTTTTATAAATAGTTCAAATCTTTGTAATGTATTTTGTCATCATAAAAAAGAGGGAGATTGTTAGTTTTTATAGCTATAGATATTGATTTTAATGATAACAAAACACATGTATTGATTAAACAAATATTTATAAATTGTGTTTTTATAATAAGAAAATGAGGCTATAAAATCAAAGTGTTTTGGACTAAAATGAATGTGTTTTTAAAACCTTCGATTTTATTTTTGAATTTTGAATTTGGACTTAAATGACAAGTTTTGAAATCTTTGATTTTAATAAGTATTGTTATAAAATTTCGGAGTTGGATATTTTTATAAACTTTTGAAATGTTTTGGGCCATACTATTATTTATGAATATTTTGGACTAAAGTGAAAGATTTTGAGAACTTTGAAAATATGAGTATTTTGTTGAAAATGACCTTTGTGCACAATAATAAAATCTTTAGGGCCAAATCATAATTTCAAAAAGTTTTTGGGATTAACAAAGTAATATTTATAACTTCTGAAATTAGACCTATTTGAAAAGTTTCATAACTTTTTGGGCCATAATACAGGTTTATAAAATTTTGGGATCAAACTGTAAAATTAAAAATTATTTCATTGTAGCAACCAGCTAACCGGTTGTGTAAATCCGGCAAGCCGGTTTCGGGCAGAATGTATGCAAAATGCAAGCGGCTAACCGGATGTGGAAATCTGGCAAGCCGGTTCTCTGGGTTTCTGGGCAGAACGGAACCAAATTGAAAGCGGCAATCCGGTTCATGGCAGAATGCAACCAAAACGTAATCGGCTAACCGGATTCGACAAACGGCAAACCGGAAGTTCGAAATTTCAAATTTGTGTCTGTAACGGTAACATGAAGCGGCTAACCGGATGAGACAACCGACAATTCGGTTCCGGCACAAAATGTGCATAACGGCTAATTTTTGAGTTCAAACTATATAAACTCAAAACCAATTCATTTTTGGTAAGAGAAGAAAAGCCAAGCAAGCCTAAACAAGTGCACACAACATACATTGAGCTTCATTTTCGGAAATCATCATTTGTTGAAATATCATTGTTCTTCAATTTGTATATCCACTCTTAAAGAGAGATTGAGTGTTGTATTTTTCATTTCTCAAATTGTGAGATTACAAGTGTGGGAAACACTTGGGGTAAAGAGATTGGGGATATAATCTCTTGTTGTAAAGGTTCATTGACACCTTGAAGTCAATTGTAATATCTTGAAGCCTTGGGAGGCTTGGATAGTGAAATCCTCAAGCGGGTGAGCTTGGAGGCGTGGACGTAGGCGGGGATAGCCGAACCACGTAAAAATTCTTGAGTTCGTTTTTTCTCTTCCCTTACTCTTTTATTATTGTGCTTGTATTAAATTTATTGTTTTCGAATTTATTAAGGCATTAGATTCGATTGTTGTGTGGTTTGCTTAGGATAATTTTAAAATTCCAATTCACCCCCCCTCTTGGGTTGCCTAGTTAGAATTTCAAATTGTGCACTCACAACAAAAGAACTTCGTACAAAGTTCTTCCGGGCTAAGTCAAATGATGAAATGAAATGGTCAAGCTGGCCATGTTGTATTTTATTGAGTCCTTGTTACTTGGAAAAGAGAATAAAAATCAACTAATGTATCCCTTGTGGACAATTTTACCGAATTTAATGAATTTCCCGAGGGACATATTTCTTTCAAGATGATCATTGATAATTTGAGAAAAGGCGTTGCAGAGCGTGTAACGAAGCCTAAGAAGAAGTCAATTGCCGATTCTAAATACAAGGGAGCAACGTATAGTGTGCATGGTTTCCCCCATGCTTTTATGGTAACAAAACTAAACTAATTTATTAATCGTTTATTGAGTTGTTGAATAAGTGCTCTGTCATTTTTTGGAATATAAGATGTAATAGTTATGATGAGGATGTTGTTGATATTTGATGTCATTAAAGATAACTTGGCATCATTAATCTATTTTATTTCTTTGTTAATTATATTAATGATAGATAAGATAGTTTGTACAATCTATGTGATATAACAGGATTGTCATAGATGCACAGGGAATACGCTGTGAGAAAATACACAACTGCAGTCGGGTATTGCACAGACACATGACTGCAGTTGAGTATTGACAAATAAATATGACAAGCTCTCTGTGAGAAAATACACGACTGCAGTCGGGTATTTACACATATACACGACTGCAATCGGATATTTAAAAATAAACATGATAAGCTCTCTGTGAGAAAATACACAACTGCAGTCGGGTATTTAGAAATAAACATGACAAGTTGTTTGTGAGAAAATACACAACAGCGGTAGGGTATTTGCACAGATACACGACTGCAGTCGGATATTTAGAAATAAACATGACAAGCTCTCTGTGAGAAAATAAACGACTGCAGTCGGGTATTTAAAAATAAATATGATCAATTCTGTAACAATCAAAATACACGATTGTACTCGGGTATGTGCACAGAATAAAAACTCTCCTAAAACATTCATTATATTGATGACACAATCAATATAGACTTTAATATATCAAACTTCAAATAAATAAAACTAACTGTAGTCCAATTGCCTATCAAATAACAAAATTGTTTCCTCTAGAAAATAATCTACATCATCATCATTCATAATTGGGACGGGCGGCATTGAATCGAATGTTTTGAGCTTGAACTTCATTTCAATATCAAATTCAAAAATATCAATACAAATAACCCGAGATATTTTTTTTTTTCAACTGTCCATACGTTATAGAACGGGACACCATGATCCCTCTTGCCTCTATACCATTAAATCTATAATGACCGTTTTGCTTAATCCATTCACCATAAAACATAATAGACACACATACTGAAGTCATTTTCTGTAATAATATAACAGTTGATTATACAACAAATAAAAAAATAAAATCAAACAAGATTTATAATGAAGTGTGGATCTGTCTACCTATTTACACGACTGACGTCGTGTAATTGATAGTTTACACGACAATAGTTGTGTAACTTGCTAAAATACACAACTATAATTCTGTAAACAATCAAATGATATATTTAATAAAAAAATAACTATAATCTTTGCACTAACAGAATGCTAAGTGTCATAACAACTACTACATCTTTCAAACTTACACGAATGTTGTCGTGTAAATTCATACATACATGACAGAAGTCGTGTAAATTGTAAAAATACATGACTCGGTAAATAATCAGAGGACATATTTCTTTTTAAAAAATATTGGGATCTCATAACAATTGGAACATTTTACATATATATACAATTATAGTATGTAAGTTCATACGTACACGTTAGTAGTCGCATAACTTATTAACACACACGACTATAGTCCAGTAATAATAAAAGGACATATATAGTGAAAAAAATATATTTTTTAAACTAATAGAATGATAAGGTGTCATAATAATTGGACTTTTTTGCACATTTTCACGACTACAGTCGTGTAAATACATACATACATACACCACTGTTGTCGTGTATGTCGGGTGCAGAAAAAAATTAACAACAACTTCAGGTTTTAACAAATGTAGTTATAAAATCCATCAAATAACATTCATATGATGCAAATGTAATGAAAATACGAGTTGCTTTAGTTTTATCACAAACCAAACAAAACTCTAAAAATAATATAATGTCAACAAATTGAATAGATAACACAAAATAAAATAAAAAAGTTTCAAATACTTTATTGATGGGATGAAAAATACACCTAGCTACAAATAAAAATCTCAGTGTATTAGCTGTTTGTAAGTGATTTTGAGTGTGGTGTGAGTTTTTGTTGTGTGGAGTTAAAAAGAGTGAGAAGTAAAGAGTGTTGTGAGTTATGTGTGTTTTATATTTTTTTTTTAAAGATATTTTAGGCAATGTACCACATAAAAAGATGTATCTAAATCATTTTCAAGCATGTGATATATTTACCTAAATACCCTATTTTTAAGACATATTTAATTAAAAACCCTGTGTAAACAAGCGAAAAAGGTATGGAAGCTCACGAGGTTTTATTCCTGCCTAGAGCTTACAATGCCTATGGAGTTTTCCAATTTGTCCATTCATATATCAATCTATATTAACAAAAGATGAGTTTGAAGAATGGGTAGTTTTGTGTTGGTCAATTTGGCTTGCTACGAATCATCTGATTTATAGTAATCCTATCAGCGAGCCTCAAGCAATTGTTGCCCAAGCTGCAAATGCAGTGAATTCATTTAGAGCAGACACTCTGCAACGTGGAAGCAGCAAGAGCATTAAACCCAATTCTCCCAGGCCATGTTGGCAAAGTCCTCTCCCTTCAGGGTACAAAGTCAACGTTGATGCGGCTGTTAGTTCTAAGGAAGATCGCGCCGGTATTGGAGTATTGGTCTGTAATTCTGAAGGCAAAGTTATGGTAGCCTTTATTTGCAAGGTGATCTTTTCTGAAGATTTAGAGTTTGTGGCTGTGCACAAAGGAATTCAATTGGTGATGGACATCGAGTTGGCTCCAGCTATAATTGTGCCCGATTCTCTCAACATCATTAATCTTATTAGTAACAAAATACACAGTAGATGTGAAGTGGGGTGGTTAATCTCAGACATTCAAAAAGTCTTATCTTCTTTTAAGAATTCTTTCCAAGTGAATTTCGCTCCATAGTCCTGTAATGAAGCTGCACATCATCTAGCTAAATTCCATTGAGAAAATTTGCCTAGAGGAGGAAGCTCCAACTGACATTGCTGCTTATGTCTGTAGAGATAAATCAATGTAATCGTTTGCTATTAATAAGCTTTTACTTTCAAAAAAAAAAAAGTTTGAAATTGATCTTAAAGTTGTTGACTTTTCGATGGCACGTAGTGGGGAGCAAAAATGATCCGAGTTAAGCAGCAGGCCATTCCGAAAACCGACTTTGAACAAGCACAGAACGGTAGGTCGGTGCCAACGAAATTCATTCCAAACAAAGAAATAATTTATCAATTTGTTAAAATAGGTTTCTAATTCGGATGATTTAGTTATATAAAACCGTTGGAAGTTATTTAATCAAATTTTTACTGATAATTTTTTTTTATTTGGTTTAATGATAATTCAATTCCTCCTTATTCATGTGAGTAGAAATTGAACTTCAAGAGAACCCCTGTTTTTAACATAAAATATTTTATTAACTCAACTGTTTGGTACTCATAAGCAACAATAATGGGTTGACACTCATGAAGAACAATTTCTTTAAAAAAAAATGTAATTTTTATAATTTTCTTTTTAAAAAGCTAAAGATGTTATTGTGCAATGTCTTAGATTGAATTTAAACTTTGAAATGAATAGATTTTTTTTTTAATTATTCCAAAACCCGCCATAAACCCCAGTATAAATGCACGAATTTAGTAAAGATCAATACATATCTTTTAAAGAGAATTTGATAATAAAGTTCCTAACCCGTCGACAGTTTGGGAATGATTTAGTATTAAGATAACTAGAGGTTGCGAATTCGGGTTTAGGAATTAGGCACAATTCTTTGCCATCTCACATTCTAACTTACGTGGCTTAACATTGCAAGATATGCTTATCTTATTTAAAATGAAGTTAAGGCATCTAATTGATAAACATGACAGGTTATAATATTATTTGAGACATATAAAAAAAAAAAGTAAAGAACCTAATTTCGTCTGTTCGACACAATCCAATAAAAACATAGCGATACCTTTGTTCATTTAACAAATTATCAGCTTATGAGGCCAAGATGTAACTCCAAATGTGAGGACGATACTAAGTGTGTGAGCTTTAAAAAAAAAAATTAGCTATTTACATTTAGAGTTTTAAAATTCAATTTAACAGAAATTTTAACTTCTAATGTAATTTATAATTGAACTATGAAATGCAAATCATCATATTTTAATATATTTAGGGATTTGGATTCAGTGATGAACTAATATTTTTTATTGACTTTTTAGAAAAATTCAATTGATAGTTATTAGACAAGAATATAAAATGAGTAATAATATAAATATAAATTCTTATATAATTTTTTTTTGTACAAACCGATTAGTAGGATTTAATTGGTTGGATTAGATATCTATTGGTCTACATAATTTATTTTTATTATTTTATATTTTTATTCAATCAATGAGTTTATTTCAAATTAATTTATTTAAAATAAATTTATATAAAAATTTATACATATATTATTACTCATATAAAATTACTCAAATATTATCTGTGTATTATTACTATACATGCATGTGTTTGTAAAAAATTATGAAGAGTTAGTGAGTAAATAAGCATGAAATATCAAATCTTAGATCCATACCCTCTTAGAGATAATGATACTGTCCTATGATACGGGTTTGGGGCAAGCGGAGCTGTCCCAGATAATGGGACTTTAATAATAAAAGAGTCGAATTTAGATAAGCAAGTTCTAACCCAAGTTTAAGTAAAGATAAGAGCCACCGCCAACCCAAGTCGGCATCCCCCAGAATGAAATACCTTGGGCCGCAATTCACATGTAGAAAAGTGAGGAGTTTTCGGATGGAAGAGAGTGCATGGGACCCATTTAAAGTTCTAGAAATATTTATATAAAAGAAGGCAATTTGACACGTCCTCCCGGTACCCTCAACCTGTCATTCCCCATCTCTCTCTTTTCTCTCAACACCTCTCTCTTTCTCTCTCAAATGGAAAATAATAATAATAATAACAATATTAATAACAATAATAATTCCAAATCCTTAATGGAAGCAGAAGAGCTGGAAATTGAACTTGCGGATAAGGAAGCGTTCAGCGATGAGTTTAAATGCTGCGTTTGCCTGTAAGTTTTTTCTATCACCTTTTTATCTGTTTATTTATTTATCGCATTTTTTCAGTTCTGCAAAATCATTCATATTTAGTCGTTTCGTTTTGCCTGTTTAGCCTCATAAATAAGATAAACAACAAGCTAAAATAATTTATATCTTGTCAATTTAGTTTTTCTTTTCGAAGTATTTATTTATTTATTTTACTAATTGGAGTCGTAGAAGCACTTGTGAAAAGTAATTTTGTGAGTCAAAGGCTAGAAGTGTATGACAAATGCTTATGTTGAATTGATCACTTTATCACTTATGAAAAAGTTTTGGATTCGTTTCTTGATTTGGAACGAATATAACTGTCATTGCAAGTGATTGTAAATGTTGAATAGAAGCTAATTTTGTACGGATGTGATATAAAAAGACTCGTGGAATATTAAAGATGAGGGCGCTTACATTCTGTTTATTTTGTACTTGCCCTTCCAATAAAAAAGTTTAAAAGGATATATTCAACCTGAAGATTGTTTTTTAATTTGTCCGATTAGGTGAAACTTTGAACAATCAGGGCACAGCGGAACTACGTTTCAGTTCACTGAAATTTGATATTATGAAACTGTATTCTTCCCCTATGATATTGTATTATTTGCGTGGAGTTTATGGTCAATTGGTTGCCGTTAGTTTTTGGAAATATTCCTCAATTTTTTTCACTGGGTATATGATTTGTATGACCGCTTTCCTTTTGTGTTGCAGGGAACTCCTTTACAAGCCGGTAGTATTGGGTAAGAAGGTACTACATGAAACCGCATGCTGATATGTAGATGTACCTTTCTGATGCCGCTTTTTCTATGTTTTCAGCCTGTGGCCACATTTCATGCTTCTGGTGCGTATATAATGCCATGAATTCTTGGCATGAGTCTAACTGCCCAGTTTGTCGTAACCCCTACAATCATTTTCCAAGTATTTGTCATTTGCTGCACTTCTTGCTCAAGAAGCTGTATCCTTTGACCTATGAGAAAAGGGAAAGGCAAGTGGCAGGTGAGAATCTCTGTTTTTCTTTCATTTAGGTTCTTGATTATCCATATCTCCTCGTACTAGTTTTTTCTGTAAAACCCATAAACCTTCATGATATTTTATATGCCTTTAAATAGTGGAGACAAATTGTATTGAAGACAGAATAATTACAGGTCTTCTATGTACGAGTGATGATACATGACTAAATACCATGGCAAAGGCGCCTAAAACAAAACAATGAAAAACAAGAAATGTTTTTGATCCTGAATCTTGGGCAGGGTACATGAACATCAGTGGTTTTGTTCATTGAATAGAGATAGAAGCATGATAAAGCAAGATTGATAGAGTGCAGTTGATGGAATGTGTATTACCACTTGCCCTTTTTGTCTAATATTAACTTCTTAATGTTTTCCCTTTTCGTGCTGAGTTTATAACTTCATTGGTTGAACCAGAGTCTTTTGTGCATGAAAGGTCACATGGGTGGAAAGTAGGATCTGGAAATTAAAGCAGTAGGCTTATGTTATCTCCAGTTTTGGTGAGGGGGCATTGTGCAGACATTAAAGATCTTTTCTAAATAGTACTTTGAGTTTAAGATTCTGAATGAACTGTGCATTTCATTTCATTGTCTGACAGGTGGGGAAGGTGTCATTATCTGCATCTTTTGATCCCATTGCCTGACTTTTTTCCCTTTTGCATCTTTTGAATATAACAAATATTAGATACATGTCACATTATTACAACTGCCACTCTACTGAAGCATTTTTATACTAGAAGATTGTCTTAATGTTTTTCTTACTCATGCATGTGATTCAACAATCCCTCATGTGAAAATTTCATTTATGGTGTTCTTTGGTTGCTCAGAAGAAGAGAAGCAACTCGGCCACTTCTCACCACAGGCTGATTATAATTTATTTGGATCACCTACTAATAAGGAGGTTGATATCTTGGGCAAGTCTCTAGATTCCCCCTCTCAACAGCAGATAAAATTGTATTCAGAAAGTCTTTTTTCTAGGGAAGGGAAATCTTCCCCCTGCATGGAATCATTGGAAACGACCGCAGAATCTGGAGATGATGCAATGCTGAAACTGGTGACATCTTCAGAATGCTCTGAAGCCACTGCAAATTCAACTGCCCAAGAATGTGGTTTGGTTGGAAATGATCTTGAACATAAAGCTGAAAACCGGGTCTCAGTTGATGATTTATCTTGCGCTGCATGCAAGAAGATGCTCTTTAAGCCAGCTGTTCTTAACTGTGGACATGGTAATTTATATTAAATTAAGTAATTTTGGTTTACAATTGAGAAAGGAAATAGCACTTTTTTATCTTGTGTGTGTGCAGACATTCACTTTAAATTTTCTATTCTGCAGTGTTTTGTGAACTTTGTTTAGTTGTTCCTGAAGATGGAAATTTTAAGTGCCCAAATTGTCAAAGCTTGCAGCCTTATGGGCTCCCTAGTGTGTGTTTGATTATAGAGCATTTCTTGGAGGAGCAGTTTTCTGATTTATATGCAGAGAGAAAGGAAGCTTTATTGAAACAAACCAGTGGTCAGTATGGGAGCTTGTTTCTTTCAATTTCTTTATCAAGTTTTGATATTGTTAGTTTGATCAACTTGTACAACTTATGTTTAAACTTGATGCTTATAAGGAAATAAGGAAATAGTGAAGGCAAGAAAAATGTTTCAGCTATGTCATTAGAGTTAATTGCTAATTTTCCATAGTTTTCTTGGTTTCTATTTGGAAAAATCGTCAAAAGTGATTTAGTTCATAGTTGTTGTTTGCTTTTCATATCTTTGATAAGGGATCTAGTGATTATGCCAAATCAATTATTAAAGGCCTTGTTAAAATATTTTACTTGTCCCAACAAAATAGAAGGAAAGAAATTAAACACAAGAGAAATCTTTCAATAGGATCATTAGAGTTTATTTCTATTTCCAAAAGTGTTATATTCTTGATTTCTTTTGGGAAACTTTAAATTATCATTGACTTTGCTGTAAGGAAAATGAATTTAATTTATAATTTAGCTATTAGTTCCTTTTTGTTCTCTCTTTCTTCTTTCTTTCTAAGGGCATAAGCAAGTCAGAACCATTATGAATGTATCAGTTACTAAGCTGTCTTTAGCAAATAACATATTGGTGAAATGGAAAATTCTCTACTCATGATATCTTTAGTCATAACAACCCACTCATTTTAATTCATTTATGTTTGCTTGAGTGGTACCACATTCCCATCTTATTTATGTATAAGCCTGTTTCTTACCTAACAAGTGGCTGGCCTATGTGTCCTTTTTCACACTAGTATCTCCAGATACACTCAACTTATTACAATGAGTAATAAGGACAGCCATGTGTATTTGTGGGGTGGCACTGTTTTTTCGATGTTGATTTATCTCTATCAATCTTTATGTCGCCATTTTTGTTTATCATCTGACTTGCTTCTGCCATCCAAAACCAACTTTATTTCAGGTGCAACACAGGCTCGACATCGAAAAAATCGATCAGCTTCATTCCCTAAACACGTTTACGCATCATTGTGGCTTGGCAATGGGCCTAAGATCCATTTTGGAGTGGGTTGTGATTATTGTGGGGTAATATTATCAAATTTTTTATTTCTTCTCAGTGTTAATGGTTCTTTTTTTTCAGAATAAGTGCCAAAGTAGCTTGGTGGCTTACATGAGAAGAAATATTAATATTGGATGTATTGTTTTGAACCGGAATGTTCTAAACCATCCACTGTAAAACACCTGATTCTCTTGTAGTTTTGCTGCTTGTTAGGGTTGGCAAAAATTGAACATTTGCTTGATATACTTTCCTACTAATTTATCATTCGACTAAGATAATTTGCCACTTGAAAACTTGAAAACACCTGGTTCTTTTTTTTTTCAGAATAAGTGCCAAAGTAGCTTGGTGACTTACATGAGAAGAAATATGAATATTGGATGTATTATTTTGAACCGGAATGTTCTAAACCATCCACTGTAAAACACCTGATTCTCTTGTTGTAGTTTTGCTGCTTGTTAGGGTTGGCAAAAATTGAACATTTGCTTGATATACTTTCCTACTAATTTATCATTCAACTAAGATAATTTGCCACTTGAAAACTTTATTCTTATTTCCCCTACATTTTTGTTTCCTAGAATCACTGAAGATATAGTTAACAAAAACATTCACAGACCAGTTGGAATCAAATTATGATTTGGAAGTATTTATTAGCTGGATATGTCAGTATAGTTAGGAAGAAATTAAGGCTGATTTTTTGTTGCAACAAAAGCTTGTGATATTCTAAAGTATGGTGGAAAGAAAAGAACGCACATTTTTTTCTAATGACTGTGAGAAGGTAAATGATTAACTTTATTGACTATCAAGTCTTCTTCTCCATTAAGACACTTTGAGGGGTTGTTTTTAAAATAAATAAATAATAGCTCTGGGCGTGAATATAAATATTAAGATTGGTCAAAATGAGAGACGGCCATCCCAAGTATTAAGGATTTAGTCTTTGTTTAAGCTGAGTTTAAATTTTTGTGTTTCCTCTGCTACTCTTAGTTTGGATACAGGATAATATAAATTATGCTGCAAAATGTATTGCATGCAATCTTCTTCACTCATTGAATAAACACCTCTGTATATTTTTTTTATGCAGATGTCTCCTATAATTGGGGAGAGATACAAATGCAAAGACTGTGTGGAGTCAATAGGTTTTGACCTGTGTGAAGCATGCCACAATAATCCTGCTAAGGTTCCAGGTCGATTCAATCAACAGCACAAACCAGAACACAAGTTTGAAATGATGCAACCAGCAAGCTTAAGTGATCTGATAAATAGGATCAATTCTGATATGTCTGATGATGAAGGCTCAGATGCTACAGAGATTCATGATGGTGTCGCTCGAACTGGCGACTTGTCAGGTGATGTTCCAGAAGACCCAGAAAATGATACTAATGATCTGGAGGATGCTTCTTCCTGTTTTTTGCCCGTTGATGCCTCACTGGATCCACAAGATGATTCTGACGAACGTTCATCAGATTTCCCTCGATGAGAATAGAAAGGTACCAACTCCCAAACCTTAAAACCTATACTTAGAATTTGTTGTGTGGAAAGGCTTTAGGTGAATCGCCCATCCTTCTGCGGCCAATATTGTACCCCACTACCTAACCACAGCCCAGACAAACAAAGATTAACCTAAAAACTTAAATCTTCAAATTTGGCTAGGGCTATGTACTAGATTAGTTCCATTTCTTTGATGTTCCCTATATTTGTTTATTTTGTGCGGATCTCATAATTAGTTCTTCGTGTTAAGTGGAGATGTAGAGTTCACAACTCTAATTTTACCACTGAATGAAGAAAGCCACTCCATACTATACTCTTAACACAACTTCTTTTATTGCTTATAAGGAAGCTTGCGCTGGATACAATGCACCCTTACAAGGAAGGGTTTGTATAGCATCACAAATGCAATAATAGATATTTACACAATGTGCTGACAAACTAAGCACATTTATTAACCACAAATATTTCCTCATCACACATGTAGTCCACTTACTTGCTTATTGCGAACCAACTCTGTTTTATTATAAAACTTTTAGACTAACAATAGAAGGTTTCATGGGCTGGATCTTTTCAATTGGGCTAGTGTTGTATACTTCAACACTCCCCTCAACACCTGCTTCCATCCTTTTTGCTATACTGAGTTTGACGAAGAAAGTTTTCAAACTTTCCAGCAACCAAACTTTTTGTGATCAAATCTGCAACTTGCTCATCCATCTTGATGTGTCGTAGTTCCACTTCATCTTGCAAGACTTTTTTTCCTGACGAAGTGATAATGCACCTCCATGTGCTTAGTTTTTGCATGGAAGATTGGATTCTCAACCAATCGAATTGCTGATTGATTGTTACAGTACAATGGAATAGCATAATCAATTTGTTGATATAGAGCATTCATTAGCTGTATCAACCATGTACTTTCTTGAGCTACCATTATTGTTGCGCTGTTCTTAGCTTCCATTGTTGACAAAGATACAATCGGTTGTCTCTTGCTACACTAAGAAACTGTTCCAGAACCCAATTTAAATATATTCCCCGCGTTCGATCGACAAGTATTGTGATCTCCTGCATACTCAGCATCATAATAACAAACTAGCTTGCAATCTTAATCTTTCTTGTACAAAGGACCATTTTCAATTGTATCCTTTGCATATCTTAGTATTCGTCGAATTGCTTCCAAATATGACCTATATCTACTCATCAAACTAGCTACATAAGAAATGTCAACCCAGGTCAAGGTCAAGTAGATAAGACAACCTACTAATTATCAATATATTGTTCTATCTTCCAAGTCTTTTCCTTCATATGCACACATCTTGTCATTTGGTTCCATTGGTACTGAGATTGGTTTGCATTCAAGCATCCCAAACTTCTTTAGTAGATTTTAGGAGTATTTTGGCTGATAGGGAAATTTTCCTCCTTTTAAATTGTGACACTGAAAGTGGATTTTTCTTCATGCTTGGAATATGACAGACATCTTGGAGTGTTACTTGGTTAGGACTATATTGAGGTGCAATTATGGTTTTACCAATGTAAGCTATTGGTAACCTTGAGTTGTTGGCTGTCACCACCACTCGACTTACGTTATACTCAAAACAAATTCTTTAATTTCTGTTTGTCTCAAGTCGTGTGATTTGAGCAACCCACATCAACGATCCAGTCATTCTTGTAGTCAATCTGTTTCGTGGTTGTCACTGTAAGAGCCAGTTCATTTTCCTCCTCACGAATGACGCTTCAGCATCTCAGTCATCTTTGTTTTTCTCTTTAGAGCTAGAAGTAATAGCATTACTCTCAACGGGCTTCTTCTTTTTAGATCAACAATCTTTGGCCATGCGGCCCTCTTCCCATAGTTGAAACATTCGCCGTCAAGCTTTTTATAACCACCACGATTCTTTGAAGCTCCCCCCGGATGAGAATCTCCCTCTCCTTGATGACTTTTTGTCTTGTCATCATTCTTTTTAGACTCGGTTTTGGTGTGCTGTTGGGTTACCTTTGCTTTTTATTGGAGTAGGGTGATTTCTCCTCACATTTCAGCAAAACTTCTCCCTCTAGCTTAGCCATTGCTTCTTGATTGGCAAGCAAATTTTCAAATTCAATAAGTGATGGTTGTGTTTGCCATCCTTGTGCTGCAGCAACAAAGCTTCTGTATTGGGATATGAAATCATGGACAATTATTCTTTTTATCCTGGCCCTTTTCAAGGGGTAATTGTCGGATCTAACTCTGAAATTTCGCAGCATATTGACTTTACTTTGTGAAAGTGTTGAGCAACCGTGATGTTACGTTGCACAATCGATAACAACTTGTCCTCAAGAAGTTGCAATTTTGTATTGCTTTTTTTATTGAAAAAAAAAACATACGGTAAGAGCGTACCAGGCTTTTTTTGGTGTTTTGTCATTCTAAATGTGCTCCAATATTTCCATATTGGAGTCTCAAGCCATGAACAATTATTCTTTTTATCCCTGGCGTCTCCAAGAGTAGCTGTCGGATCTAACTCTGAAATTTCGCGGCATATTGACTTTACTTTGTGAAAGCATTGAGCAATGGTCCTGTTACATTGCGCAATTGATAGTAACTCGTTCTCAAAGAAGTCATAGTTTTGTATTTGCTTTTCTTTGAAAAACAGGCGACGAGAGTCTCCTAAGCTTTCTTCGGTGTTTTGGCATCCCAACTGTTTAAAGGAAATATTGCGTTGCTTATGTTAATTTTCCACTTTCGCAAAACACCCTTAATTAATACATACAAAAAAAAAATCGTCATGTTGCAGTAGGAATGCCATGTGAGTTCGTAATACAAGTGAAATATATCCTCTTTACCAATAGAGACGTGAATGATGTGCGTTAAGCCAGAATTCAATATCAACTACAATAAGCAAGTCAAGGATTTAATTCATTATAGCAGAAATATTTTTTATTAGTTTCCTCTAATATTAAAAACTATTTAAATATATTCTTATTGATAATATCAATTTTGTAGATAATATCAATTTTAAATAAAAAGGGAGTAATGAACTACAACAATGAGATTGTGAATACAAATCTTTTTAAACGAAAGTTTTAATTCATGTAAACTTGAATGTGAAATTTATATGAAAAATCTCTCCCAAAACATTGTGCTATACAAATTAAAAATTAGAAATTTATTGCTTAACCAACACTTTACTGAAAAATATATTAATGTAATATTAAAATAAATTTTGGATACACACACATATATGTATATATGAGATATCCATTCATATCTCTCTGGGTTTGATTCAGATAAGCGTCATTGCTCGCAGGTGGACCTGATGGCCACATGAGCCATTTGGTAAGTCAGGGCGCTCACCTGATCAGCTCTCCATATTTATTTTTTTCTTAAACTCTTTTGTATGATGGGATAAAAGAAAGTAATGAACTTTAATTCCCTCTACAACGCTATATTTATCTTTTTTTTCTCTCTCTATTTAAGATTACTTATTGCATTATTTATCTCAATTAATGACAGTAATTATTCATCTTAATTACTTCATTTATACGCTAAAGACTCAAAGATAGGGTGAGTAGAACGGCTCCCAAATAAATTGATTTGGTTTGATTTTTTCATCTGAGTTTGGTTTTTTAATAAAAAAACATTAAATATAAGCTAAGAACTAAATCAAATTTAATTCGGTTCACGGTTCAAGTTCTTAGAATGGGTACCGAACCAAATAAATCAAGATTATTTTTATTAAAAAAAATAGTGGCATGCGACGTGATAGAAGAGGACATTACATGTTAGTTCATGTCCTAAAATTATTAAATTATTTAAATAGATAAAAAATTTAATTTTTTTTAAAACTGTAAACCGGTTTATATTTTATTCCGGTTATTTTCCAGTTTATCGTAATTATGAACCAAACTGACGTCGAGGCCTCCTAAAAGCGAGTGATTTTCCTAATCAAGCTTAGCCACATCCCAACATAAGGTTATCTAAGCAACTCAAATCCTTAGTATTGAATTCATTGAGCCTTGTTTGTTTTCCCTTCAGGTCTTAGGTTTTATTTGGTGTTAAAGATGATGTAATATAAAAGTCATAGTACTATAGGAAAAAAAATTAATAATGAAATAAAAGTTAAAAATATATAGAGTGCAGTAGAATGACATTTAAATAATAATTTTGAAAAAAATAAAAAAAATATAAATTATTCGTCATTCAATTGTGGACTAAAATAACTTTGCTTCCAATCACGAGAATAATTGTCTAAAAAAAAAAAACCTTGAGTGTTGTAATGTTTAAGTTATAATTATCTAAAAATAACATACTAAATAAGGATTTAGTCTTACATTTTGTGTGAGTGTGTGTCTATATATATATATATATATATATATATATATATATATATATATATATATATATAATGAAGATATCTTCATTTTAAGGGATGTTATTAAAATATAAAAAAAATATAAATTCTAATATATTGAAAATTGTATCTTTATTTTTGTTAGTATATTGAAATCTCTCTATCTTAATGGCTTTCTTCTTTAACAAAGTGAGGATGCTGTTAATAAAGAAGGATTCTAGATATATATTCAATAATGTTAGAATCTCAACATTTCAGTTATAATGTTATTTGTCACTTATTTATTAGATGATAAATTTTATAACTTATAAAATTACTTAACTATCATTTGATTGATGAAAGGCACATTACCGAAAAGAATATGGTTAACAAAAGTATACAAGAATATATTGAAAAAACTTACCCACGAAGCCATGCCCTTGTGCATACCGGAAAGGAAGAACAAATGCCAAAATCCAACATGCTGGAGCAGTCGGGATGCATGAAAAGAGCATGGGTATTGCCAAGTATGGACCCATTAATCAAAGTAAGAAGCTGCCATGTCATTGGTCGCACCACTTAAGGTAGAGGTTAAAGGTGAGACCCACAACCGCTCATTCAAACTTACCCTAATTACCCTTAAATGAATGTCAGAGAATCTCATAGCCTCTAGAAAACCCTCTACCCTATGCAATAAGTTTTTCTTTGTTTTTTTTGAGAAGCTATGCAATAAGTTATTTTGCCAAAGAAGACCAAAAAATAATAATATTAATAAATAGACAGAAAGAGAGACAATAATAATAATAGATAAGTCGCTTGTAATTTTGGTCGATTTTACTAACCCCTTCTTCTAATGCCCTCTTCGACTTCAATAGGCTCTTAGTCACGGGTGATTTCTTCTTTAACTTCAACTCACTTTCTTCCGCAGTTGCAAGTGGTTATCAATTAGATGCAGTTTAAGAAATCGTGGCATACAACTTCCCTATAAATCATACCACGTTTTTTTTACTAGCAATTTTTCATGGCAAGCTAATTATCAAGTTAGACAAATGAGTTTTAAGATCGAACTATCTTACTTTCATATCAAACTGATAAATTTTTGGATCACTTGTATAAGCTAAAATTGTATTCTTAAATAAAGTCGTTCATATAAATCTTAGATTGTACTTGTAGATCAAGTCGCCAACATAGGTTTGAGATTATACTTATGAGGTCTACTCAACAATAATAAATTCTGAGCAAGGTTGACTATTTCTATATGCTATCAGAAAAATCCAACCCGAACAAATGTATTAAAAGACTCAAATATTATTCGTAATTTAACATAATCCTCACTCTATTAAAATAAAAATACCCACACTTTAAAATTATTAGTAATTTACACATAATTTTGTGAATGGCAAAGTAGGTATTTAAGAAAATACAAACAATTAAAATATGAAAGTCTTAAATTTTTTTATGTTAATTTTTTTTAGATAAATGAAACCACTTTTAAAAGTTGGATGATAAACCACCTATGCAAAATGTTTTTAATATGTTAGCTTTTTCTCTCTTAATTAAGATACTGTTTTTCTTACTCATAAAAAAGAAAAAAACACGTGGGAGCTAATTAGCTCAATTGGTATCACATTTTGTATTTCTTTAAACTAAATTCCTAATTGAACTAATTTGCCCTCAGGAGTCACGGATTGTGAGATAAGTTTGAATTACAATAAAACCTTTATATGGTTATATTGTAGGGACTGGAAAATTTTATTTTTATAAAGAAGTTATAACTTAAGAGAGGTATAGTATAAAAATTATTGTTTTTACTTAATTATTCCTAATACAACTGATATATAGGTAAATTATGTCATGTATTAATAAATTAACAAGTGAGTCAAATTCAATGTATAGACATTAGTAAATTAATTAGTAAGTGAGTCAAATTCAATGGATAGATATTAATAAAAAAAGATATATAGTTTCAAAAAACTAATACAAAAAGTTTTATACCAGGAAGCTACAAACATACTTGAGAAGATAGAAATATTTTGGTTTCAATAATAAGATGTCTATGCTGGCCAATTAATACATACCTGTAATTTGAACGATGTGGTTATAACTTTAAAGAATAAATTATTGTCACGAGTAACTTTAAAAAGATACTTTGTTCTATCTTAATTATTTAATATAACATAACATATATTTTTAAAATACTATTACTATGTGGAGGTAAATTTATTAAGATGGGACTTATAAAAAATATAATTATTATAAGAATAATAATACAGTCATAAACTCTTGTACAAAATAAGTTTGTACAAAAATTTATAACTGTATCATTACTCTTATTATAATATAAAATTTATTTTTAATTATAACTAATTTTAAATTAAAACTATTTTTTTTTTATTACTATGAAGCGGAGTATTGTTGTTTAGAGATTATACTGTCTGAAAATACTAAAACAAAGAAAAGAATTAACCAAAAAAAAAAGAGGGGGGTGGGGGCGGGGGAAGAGAGAGAGATTAGACAGAGAAAGGGAAAATCGAAAAGTGAAAAATAGCCGTACAAAAGAAACGCATTGGGAACCGAAAACCGAACGTGTGGGATACTGAATACGAAATTGGGCCAATTAAATTACTTCCCTCTCTGTCACGGGTTCCCCGTCACCGTCTCTCTGTCCCCACTCGCACTTAAATTAATAAAAGCACCACTTTCATCTTCTTCTTCTTCTTCTTCTTTTTTAATAATTTCTTTTATATTTCAATAACGCAAAATTGATTACGGTGGCACGGACGCGAATAAAAATATAAAACCATGGCTCCGACGAACGAAGGAACGAATATAACTCTGACAAGATTGGAGTTTTTCTAATGTAAAAACGACGTCATTTTTATTCTAATTTTATCGTTCCCAGGATTATGTTCTCTGATCATTTTTTTTTACGTTACAAATAATTGTTATTGGGGAGATGATCAATATTTGCCCTACTGAAATGAATGTTTATTACTTGGTCTCTTATTATTATCATAATAGTAAATAATTTCATCCAGTAAAAATATTATCTTTATTTTGAAATGTATTTTTATTTATATTTATTATAAATTAAATAAATCATTCGAACAGAAATTAAAATAAAAAAATTTAAGTATTAAAAATAAGATAAATATATATTTTGATCCAAATGAGAATTAATAATATAAGATTTTCCTTGCATTTTTTTTGTTATTTTACAAACATTTTCTTATAATAAATATATAAAATAACAAAAAATAAAAGAGAAATGTCTTATTATTAACTTTTTATGCATACATTTCTTATTTGTAATACTTAAGTTTTTTTGTTTTAATCTCCATTTATATGGTTTATTTAATTTATAATAAGAATAAATAAAATTTTATTTAAAAATAAGGGTAATAATATAAAATTATGTTGTCAAGAAGTTATTTACTATTATAAAATAGTAACAGGTCAGTGGTATATATTGATTTTAATAGAGAAAAAATTGACAATCTCTATTGTTATTGCGGAGGAATCGAAAAGTTGACTTGTTGGTTTTTGATTAGTTCAACGGGAATAGTGATGTTTATTATCATTTTTTCAAATGTATAGATATTGTTTTACACAAATATATACAGTAGAACATTGATAAATTAATATTCATAATTAAACCCTTTATCGAATAATAGGTTTTGTCAATTTGAACTAGAGGTCTACGCGTTAAATTATAATTCGATTAATTAATATTCACTTAATCAATAAAATTTTCTACTCCTAATACTATTCATTTTTATTTTACTATATACCATTGTTCAAATAAGAATCCTATTGCATATGTACAACCCTCTCGAGTATGGAACTAAAACCTATTGTTATAACAAGAGTTTTTTATAAAATTAAAATTCTCTCAAGATCTGCCTATAGTAAAAATTCATGCGCTTGATCTGGTAGTTAATTAATATTTATCCTTTTGTAAAGCTCTAGGCGGCTCGCAAGGTGTGAATTGATCAAATACAGCGTCAAAAAGAGTGGGCTTCTTGTAATTGTCATCGTTGCGTGCATGGGAGTCAGATAAAGCCAACTTCAGTAGACACCAGTATCTGAAAGTCTTAATTAGGGCGGTTCTGGGGTTTTGATGATTGCCGTTCTTCAGAAGTTAATTTGCCATTTTTCTTAAGTTAAATAATATCTTCACTATTATATATATATATATATAGATATATATATACTTTTATTGAACTTTGTCATTATTATCAGTTTTCTTTTAGTTAAAATTTTATATTTTTCCACAAAACACTCAATTGGTTGAGTTGTTGTGGGCACCTCATTGCCTCAATTCTTGAGGTAAAGAATTTTGAGTTCGCCAATCTATTTTGTAGAGATAGATTTTTCTCCAAATATTTAGATCAGCAAATCCATATTTCACTATCATATAATTAACTAAGTTTAGAAGGATAGATCTTAACACAAATGAAATGAGGAAACTCACTCTTACTAATAAACAATCCTACAATGTTAGGGTAGAGTTTACGAGTTTTCACTTTCACTATAACTTTACATCTCTTACTCACCCATCCGCTTTTGTACCAGAATATCAATTATAGAAAGTTTTGAGTTTGATATCTTAAAACAAAGTTGTTATGGTACGTAGGCTTCACTTTCAAATAATTGAGAGTGACACTGACTCTTAATTATTACTGCAATTTTTCTTGGATCTTGCATCAGCTGCCCCATACATCGATCCATCACTGGTTTTATGTTATCTATAATAAGATTTTTATTAACAGTAACAAGTTTCATTAGATGTAATAAGCTTCCATAATATATATATTTCTCTGTGTGTGTGTGTGTGTGTTACAGGTCTTAAATTTATTTATTTTCAAAGTCTTTTTATATTTTAAAATTATGACATGAAATTGGTTTAGTGAGTCAAGGGTTGTTAAGTTGGACCTAATCTTGTAGGAAGAATTAGTTTTCCCTGCTTTTTTGGGATTTGGTCAATAAGTTAGTTTCAGTTGTACTTGATGGCTATTAAACCATGAAAGATGTGAACAAATGCATGAGCTAGTTATTCCAAATCAAATAAACTTGTGCGGTTGAGGCCAAGATTTCTCTATTAATCTTAAACTCTAGTTTTAAAATTTATTCATCATAGGTTCCAACAAAAATAAAAGAACCAATCCTCAGTGTGTGGACATATGTACAAAACTATAAGTTGTATAGATAATGAAAAAGTTGTTATTGATAATGAAAGTACAAGTTGTTTCGAGCGGAGATTTTCAATCTGAGTTGTGGTATGAGTTTAAATGTGCCTCTCAGAGTTAGAGTCCTCTCCAGGATACCTCATAATTAAGACAAAAAAATAATAATAATAAAAGCACGACTGAATCAAATACGTGAAATAGTTACAGTGTCTTGATCGCACACCCAATTTTAAGCTATGCTATGAGACCATTATATAAATGTAAAATCACAAACATCTTCTTCTTCTTCTTATTATTATTAACAAAATGCACGAGTAACATTAACAACTGAGACTAAGAATCAATTTTGACCATGTATGTAACAGAATGAACAAGTAGCTCTTAAAACCAATGGCTTAATGAAAAGCAATACAGGTCGTAAACGACATTTTGAACTTTAATAAGAAGAGGACGTGGTTTTTCAAATTGAAAAAGGACAAATGGTTTTAGAATCTGGCTTTAGGAAAAACTTTTGGTCACATTTTTATTCACCCTTTGTTTGGTTACCCTCCGTTTTTTTTTGCTTACAATGCTATTATACCATGTTGATTCACTTTATTGGTGTACGATTGATTGATGTAGTTTTCTTTTTAGATATAATTTTTGTGTATTTAATTCTTTGTTGTGTTAATTATAGATTTTTTAAATTTTTCACTATTGGGTGATGCTTGTACGTTGTCAGCCAGTCAATAAATTATGATTTTGGTTATATGAGTATTTTTAAGAATCAATATATAATTTTTTGGTCAAAATTACTTATAGATAAGTAAAATGCACTGTTTTTCTCAAAATAGTTTTTTGAGGAAAGTTTACCTCAATTCTCAATCTACATAATATTATATTAATGCAATATACATTAAAAATTTACTTATAGAATCATAGGACTTGAAGCTTACTTAATGTCTATTTGAGTCCATCGTCTATAAACCATAGTTAAAGTCTTTTTTAAAATTAAAAAAAATATATAAGAAAGAAGAACATTATTCCTACGATATTAAGGTCCTATTTAGGATTAAGGTTATGTACTTTTTAAATTACAGTTGTTATGAAAAAAATTATAATTATGAAAAAATTAATAATATATAGTAAATATAAATTTTAAATAATAATTTTGATAAAATTATTAAAGATATAATAATTTTTTTATTTTATAAGTGAATAATCACATCAACAAAAATGCCAAAGTAAAGCAGTTAGTATTTACAAAAAATTTTACTACTATAACTTACAAATTATAATTCTTTAATCTCAATTCCAAACGCACTCTATTAAGGATATTCTAATTCTCAAACTCAAACTACGAGCTGGGAGGACGTCCATAGCTAAACTAACAATGGTTGGTTGCTTTTTTTCTTTGAAAATATTTAAAGCCATCAAATTTTTATTTTCATTTATAATTTTAAAAATTACTCCTGCGATATTAATGAGGATACTGGAATCCTTAAACTCAAGTCATGAACTAACAATGGTAGGCTGCTTTTTTTTTTCAAAAAAAATTTAATGCTAGCAAATTTTTGTTTTCATTTATGCATAATTTCAAAGATTTTGTTTTAACAAAGTTACCATTTGACAACAACATTCCAAAGGCAAGTTATCAACATTTTTACCAAATATTCATCCAATTCAAAGGTCACATACAACTAGTCATTGCTCACATAATCAAATGCTCAAATTTTCTTTCCTAAAGAAGTTTGTGCCACTGTTTAACTTTTAAATGACTTTCTAAATATTTGACGGTCCCGTCCCATTTGGAGGGTGACTCATAGATAGAGGGGCCGTGGGGCAGTGGTACCCTAAAAACTAAGGGACAAAAGGTCCTTTTGAAGCATCGATCATACGCACTCCATGCCCAGAAATCCCGATGATGCAAGAAATGCATGCCCGTTTCAACAGGTCGTTTCCACGTGTACTAGAGCGTGTAATTCACGCCGCTTCCTTAGCGGTTGGGTTTCAGACAAAAGCTTATCGTACCAAGAAATTTTTTGCTTTAAACTTTCCACCTGGCCACTTATGGAGAGAATCCAATGACAAAGCCAGCTTATATCAGTTCAAAAACTCGGCTTTTCATCGTATCACGAGATATTGAGCTATTTTTTTTTGCGAAATATATAAAATTTCTTGCAAATTATTTTTTTTTTCCAAAAGATGAAACATTTAATCTATTATTTTGAAAGCTTTGTGAGAGGAACTAATGCAATTTCTTGGTTTTTAGGATTATGTTAGTCAAATAATAATAAAAATTTAAATACGAATATTAGATATTTTTCTTGGATAATCAAATTACTAATGTAATAAAATTTTTGTGTTATTATTTGTGTCGATTACTTAGATAATGAGGAAATGTGAATTTACAATTAAATAATAAAACTTCAAGCTATCAATAATTATAATAAATCCTAACGGTTTGCATTCTAATAATATTATAATTAATCTATTAACAACTCGATTATAAGTTAAGATTATATACTTTATTTGGTATCTTCAAAATATTTTAGAGTAGTATGACGTAAAAATTATTAAGTGCAAATGTCTTTATTTTGTAAATATGAATTTGAACAAAATGGTGGTAAGTAGCTCTAATTAGTTATGTCAATTTAAATACTATTCAGTATTAAGTTATATTAGTTATCGTGATCTAACTTAAATTTGCATTTACAAAATATCGGGTTGGATTCAAAATATTTTTAATACAAAGTATGTACAACACATTTCATCAATAATTAAATAAGATGCCTCTTTTCGTTTTTTTTAATAATATCAAAATTTCCATAAGAATTTAATTTTTTTTAAACTACTCCTTAAATTATTACGCTTTTAGCTTTGCCTTGATGGAAACCATAGTAGAGAAATAACAAACTCAAAATGGTCATACCTAAAAAAAAAATAAAGGAGACTAATAAAAAAAAATATTACAAATAGGTTAAATTCCAATCTATACCTTATCTTTGTTTGGAATTTTTTTGACCGAGGTAGAAGGCTTCTGCATGGTTCGCTCCTCCCTAATATTTTTAAATAACATGTGTTATGCATAAAATTTACTATTTTTATCTTATATATCAAGTCTTACCAAAATTTGCAACCTTGTCTTGTCCCGATATTGCCCCATTTGTGCAACCATCTTAATAAAATTTGTTACAAATAATCGTATTAGAATAATCACTTAACTAATAAGTTTCAATATCATGTGTGCATAAAATAAATTAGCAACTAATTTACTTGGAAACATTATAAGGTTTGATTCTATTCATGAAGATTTCATAAATATTTCATTTCAAAAATAGAAAATTTCAAATGATTAGGAATTTTTTTTTTATAGATCGGATGTAATTAGTAATTACTAATTCATGGTATGACATATATGTACGGAATGAACATTTCATTCTTGATTCTATGAAAATTTTGATGAAAACCTTTCATTTTCTTCTCTTCAACAAAAGTTTTATTTTCCCAAATTTATCTTAATTCTTCTTCGAATGATGATTCAAACTCTCATTTATAATAGCAAAAATTAATGTTTTGATTAATAATATCAAAGATTATAATGCCGTAATGAGACTCATATCATTTGTTTCATTTCTTGACACTTGGCTTAAAAAAAGAGCACAAATGGATGATGAACCGGAGTTGTTATGATCTTACTTATTTCTTATGATCCCAAACTAATAGGGGCTTTCTTAGTTTGTTTGATTCTCCAATGAATTGTAGTGTAAATTTAAAATTAAATATATTTCTAAAATTAAAAGGGACATATAGATAAACCATTTACACGATAAAGCCAAACATTTTTATGTCTTTTATGAAAATTATTGATACATATAATCAATCATTTAACCTTATAGTTAAGATCTAAAATCAATTCATATCACGATCTCAAAATATTAGTGACAAATTAAGATAAATTTGTTATTTGGAAGATGAAACACTAAATTTCAGGAACACTAAATTACAAAAATTTCAATTATTTCCCAATATTATCTCACCAATAGAGTTGGTAGATCGAGATTTTCAGGATAACAATCAATCTCTATTAAGGAAATCAATTATTAAAAATTTTATTTGGAAAGTATTTTTTAATATTTTCCTAGAAAATCGCGTCGTAGAAACTATATACTAATGTTCTACTGATATATAAATGATAAGTTGATATATATACAGTTTGATCTCAACTTAAGCGATAAGTTCGATATTTTAGTCATGTAACTTCAAACATTATCACAATTGGTTTGGTCCATAGTTGTAGAAGTACGATTTGTTTCCAATGAAATATGTTACATGGGCAGGAGAGCATAGTCACTAGAAAAAAAAAATACTTATGATTCTTCCTTCTCACTTAATAAAAAAAAAATAAAATGGTGATGTTTATAATTATTTACACGAAATGCATAAATTATATGATTAGGGGTATGATTATGATATTAAACAAGCTACTCACGAACTGTTTGAGTTCTACTATTTAAGAATTAAGGAGATACCCATAACCCATTCACTAACCATTAAAAAAAATGAAAAAAAAATCAAACTTTCTTAACATCTTTAACTCCTTGATTAAAATAAAAATAAACCCCACGTAAGTGAATATAACCTTTATCATTAATAATTAATTTTAATTTCACATAATTGTATTTTGTCACATGTAAATACAAATAAAATAAAATAATAAAAAAGACAAAAAAAAAGATATTAGAAAATGAAGAGTAAAAGAAGAGAAGAAAAAAGACTAGACGAGACGATACGAGGCGAGTTGTATATCCTGTTGTATATATGTAAGCAAGTAGTAGCCCCACTTGAGGAAAAAAAACCCAACCCTACCATTTTCTCTTCTTCCAACATACACTTCTTTCTCTCTCTTTCTTTCTTCGTGAAAGCTTAATTTTATAAGCTTTTAGCTTTAAAAAGGGTGCTGTAGCTTTAGCTTAGTTTTAGTTATTAGTTACCGTTCATTTTCATTTTCATTTTTTTTTATTTGGGGGTGTGTGTTTGCTTGATGGGCAAGTACATGAGGAAGGCCAAAACGGCGGCCGGTGAAGTGGCCGTTATGGAGGTGACCCAGTCATCGCCACTCGGCGTTCGCACTCGAGCCAAAACCCTAGCCCTCCAAAAGGCTACCTCTGCTGGTGCTGGTGGTAGTGGCTCGTACCTTCAGCTGCGGAGTCGGCGGCTCGAAAAGCCGGCGGCTCTGGTGAATGAGACTTCGGGCCGGAGGAGGAGGAGGAGGAAGGAGAATTCGAGGACACGTGAGAGGTCACGTGGGAAGAAAAATGTTGATGAGGTGGAGGAAGAGAAGGAGACTGATGATGTTGCTGCTGCTGCTGTTGAAATTGAAGAAGAAGAAGAAAATGGCAATAAGAATTTGGACATTGAAGCTTCCTTTGGTGAAAATGCTTTGGAAAGTGAAGCAAGAGAAAGGTGGGTTATTTATTTATTTATTTTATATTAAGAAATTAGTTTATTTAAATAAAAAATTGTTTTGTTGAGGTGGTTTTGTTTTTGGATATTTATTTTTTGGGGTTTTTCGAAAATCTAATTTTGTTGTTTTCGGGTGTTATTTTTAATGTAATAATTTGCATTTTCTTGTTTTTTATTTTAAAATTTTTTGTAGACTATTTTTTAGGGTTCTATTTTAAGCGGTTGCTGTATAAAATGGAGGCAAAATTGGTTGAATTGTTTGCCTGAAGCTATGTGCTGCTTTGAGAATGTTTTGCCTGTTTGGTTGCTGAGAAAATGGAGGGAAAAGTGGGGAATTTTTTAAAAATTGGAAGCTTTGATTTGGGAGTGTTATTTAGTAATTTCTCTTGTGAGTTTGTGGTTGTAGAGAAAATGTATGAGAAAAAGGAGACATTTTGCTTTGATTACGAATTGAAATGATTAAAGCGTTGTCATTGAATCATATTTTGAGGGTCTTCGCTGAAATGCTTTTTGTTTGTTGCCAAAACAAAAAATTGAAGCTTTAATTTTAGTTTGCTCATCTCTTTGTTGTTTCCTTCGTGTTCATATTATGCATCTTAATTTTGGCTTGATTGAATTCTTATTCACAATTTGCTTATCTTTTCTCATTCAAGCATTTTTTCTTTTTTTAGTGTTCTGCTTGTTTGTTGCTTGCTTGGGTAAGAGAAAAGATGCAAGATTTGTTGCCTTTGCATTTTACTAGACCCATTTATCTGCTTTATTTATTTGAAGAACCTTTTAATTGCAGTGAACATTTAAGGAAGTTAAAGAAATTGTAAATCAAAGTTGGGGGCTTCTGCCTTTCTTTTTATTTTTATTTTTGTGGTGGGGGGGGGGGGGGGGGGTTGTATAATTTCAAAGATTTTAGACAACTGGGTTTTTTCTGTAGCCTTCACTGCTGTTAGTGAAACTCATTGACACCTGTATCTTAACTGCTTCATGTACAACGTCTTATGGGTCTGTTTGAAGATGTTGAAATGTTATATTCTAATTTGTTTCTGTGATTTTTCTTTGCTGTGGCAGTAAAATTCTTGTGTCTCTTTTTTAATTTAACTTCTATTTGTTCTGTCCTTGAGCATATATTTGCAGTGATAGTCAAATCAAGTTTTGGTCATGTACATGCCATTAGACCTTATTTTAAAGCAAAGAAATACCCTCATCAGCCTTCTACTGTCATTTACAGCTTTTTGTTTTTTACATGAGATTTTTTTTATTACGTTTTACTCATGAGATTGATAAGCTATGATTGCATTTTTATTGAACAGGATATTTCACATGTTTCTAATACTTGGGTGGTGGTTTCAATTACATGAGCATCAAATTAAAGTATATGCTGTGGTGTGTCCTTTTGCGTAGGTGTTTCTAGACATGGATGCCATTGTCTCTATTTGAATAGAATAAAACCATGTTGTTCTTTTTCCTTCAGTAGATGCCTTTTCACTTTTTTAACATATGAGAACTGATCTTGTGTTTGGTGGTCCTTTATCATTGTAAGAATGCTGAGGCTGATATCTCGTGGAAGTCTTTGGTTTGGATTCTTTTTTTTGTTACTTTTGTTTTAAATGAAAAATTTACGAATGAAGTGTTTTCATGTGGCAAACAGAAGCTCTTAGTTTAGTAAATAAAGTTGCATAAATGTTTGCGATTTTAAGTATACCTTATTCTTAGAAAAAGGTCTCTGTTCCCTTTAATTGCATGAATCATTTGTGCTATGGACTTATCCATTGTTACCCTGTTTATAATTGGTCGGGCCTTTAAGTAAATGTACGTGGATAGTTGCTATCCTGCATTCTGCAGATTGGGCACGGAGATGAAGAACAAAATGTCTTTAGTAGTTCAACTTATATTAGATTCTGTTACTTCACCATGTACACATGTTTTCATTTTGGGTCCTATTTGCTTAATCTTTGTGTCAAATAATTTTGAAATGGATGATTAAAATTTTTTCCCAAAAATTTGTTTTATTAGTTTTTCAGATTATATTGTTGCTTGTCTCGTAATACATATTTTGAAAGCTCCTTTTTTCTTTTACTGTGGCAGGGGCACTAGGGAGTCCACTCCATGCAGCTTGATAAGGGACCCAGAGATCATAAGGACCCCGGGTTCCAGCAACAGGCCTACCAGCTCAATTCAGAACAGGGAAGCACAAATTTCTGCGGGCAGTCTCATCCCAACAGCACATGAAATAGATAAGTTCTTTGCTGACACAGAAGAAGAGCAGCAAAGACAATTTATTGAGAAGTATACTACAACATTCATTTCTCCAGCTTTCCTTTACACTTCCCAGAAACTTTTAGATTGCTCTATCTGTGATATTCCATCTATTAGTTCGTTCACATTTATGTTAGCTGATATAAGATGTGGTTTATTTGCAGGTACAACTATGACCCCGTGAATGATAAGCCGCTCCCTGGCCATTTCAAATGGCAGAAAGTTGACCCATAGGAGACAGACTTGATATTTTCCTGCAAAATCTGGGTTGATCTTGAGCTTAGGAATTGATGAATTAGCAGGAATTAGTTTTAGGTTGTGCTAACGGTGACGGTGTCCATTCCATTTTCCGTCACCACTCTTATTTTACTTGTAAAGAAAAGGAGTAGTAGGACTATCAAAGATATGTGTAGACTAATGGTCTGTAACATAACAGGAGGGGTGTTATGAGTTACAAAGCAAATACAAACCAAAGTCCTTTTGTCTAACATATCATGTAATAGGAGAAGGGAAAAGAGGTTTTAGGGTTAGGTTTCAGTTTAAAACATAGGTCAGTGTATCAGGTACAAAAATTTACTAGATCTTTTTCTGTGTACCGTAATTTCATCCTCTTCTTTGTTTATACATGTACTGGATGGAACTTGAAAAAACTCCTTGGAATAAACATGACCCTTTTCCTTCTTCAAGTTTGTCTTTGGCAGTATCACTTGCTATGACTGATGAGAAATTTTGGTCGCTTTGACATTGGAATTTAGATGATTGCTGCCCAGCTGTTGTGATCAGAAGCAGCACACAGTTAATGAAGGGGGTTTTTTTAGCACTATATGCGAGTGCGAAAATGGTTGACGGTGTTGGTTTTAGTGGGGGTGTGGGTCTTTTATGTTCTTATTGGAAGAATCTTTTGTTTCTTTTATCATATATTATTTGACAATTGGTGCCTTATCCGCTGCTAGTTGCCAATGTATGAGACAATTTTGTACAGTTAAAAAGATTCCGGGGAAAGTAGAATATGGAGTAAGGGCATGACATGGCTCATGGGTCAAAGAAACAGCATCTTCTCTCAAATTTCTTGGCTGAAAGTCGGTGGTAAAGGGACAGGAAAATGGCAAAGCAATGTATAATCCTCTAGGGTTTGTTGAGAATAATACTTGCCATTCGCAGGCATTATAATTTTACTGAAGAATGCAAAGGAATGAAAATCAACTCCTCTCTTTCACTCCCTCCTCATTAATCATTATAAGGCGAGTGACCGAATTATTGAGAGATATTTCACCAATTGAATTAATAAGAATCTGCAGAAGGTGGTTTGAGTAGGGGGTTTTTTGGTGCATGAATTTTTCTCTCATTGAACATTGATCAAGAATTTGAGGAGTAGGTTTTAGATATTTCAGATCAATTTTTTCTTTTAAAAAAAAGATCTATCATGAAATTTATTGTTGCAACACTTGTTTAAGGCCTCAACATTCAACGTCAGGGTATCTATGGAATCCAAGTACGAAAGGAGTTGTAATAATATTCACTCAGCATTAAGGTTGAAAGTTTGAAACAGAAACAAGAAAATTAAAAAAGAAAAAAGGTCACTCGTCAAAACAAGCAAGTTTTTAAGGTACTTACAATTCTCTTTCAAGAAAAGAATATCCAAGTGAAAAAGTTTTAACGCTGGAATGTAAATATCGAATACTGCCCCCTTTAATGCATCAACCAAACAACTGTCGGCGGAGTATCAAACTTTTGCTTATAGGGGGAAAAATGAAAAAAAAAAAAGCAAAATCCCTTCTACATCTGACTGAGTCTTCGAAGTTTTTGATTTAGATAATTACAAGTTCTAAAATGGTCTTTTAAAAGAATTGAGGAGTATTGCTGATGGAGGAGCTCTATTGCGTTGTATATTTTTAGTGAACTGATTATCCCAACAATTTACTCAACAATTGGGTTTGTGAAGTAACCCAACAATATCTAATACATCAACAATTTGGTTTGCTATAGGTATTTTTATTTCATTAAAAAGAAAATTAAAAAAAAATTTCCAGTAAGAAAAGAGTTAGATCATAAAGATTTCATTGAATCATTGTACAACTTTTGTCTTTTAAGATTGGTTTTGAGTGTGAAATTGAAAGTTATCATATCAGATTATGTCAGGCTCGGGCAGAAACAGTAAAATGCCCGAATTCGAAGTGCCCTCAGCTCTCAGGTGCTGAAATAAGTAAAATGTGAGGTGGCGTCAGTCTAAAATGGTGATTGATTGTCAATGCCTATTCTTATGTGTTATGTTGAGCAATCTTGTCCTTACAGATGAATTGATGATAAGAAACAAGGTGCTTGAAAAAAATATAGTGGTTATAGTGGTGGTGGGTGTTAGTTGCTTCAATAGTATTGGGTGAAAACGAGAGAATCTTCAATTTCCAATGACACTTCATTTTCACTTTACTTTTCAAATTTTGTAAAGATGAAAAAGTTGTATTGTGACTTCAAGTCTGCATTGATTGCTTGTTTACCAGTAGAAGATAGAAAAAGAGAAAACTGCACCCCCACTTGAAGGTAAAGCTTTGGCAAAAATTTGTAAAACCTATGAATGTTTATTTTATTTTTATTTTTTATTTTTTTCAGGTAAATGGAGCACTCAATTCTCATCCACAATAAGACTTGGAATAAATTGTTATTGTTGTACCAAAGATAATGTGACCCATACCTCAAAATTAATGGATTTAAAATTTGCTCAATAATATTATATTTATTAAGTTTGGTACTTAATTAGAATATTCACTTATGTATCATTAGTTAGTTTAATGTCATGTGTATCATTAATTATTAGTCTATTATTTTTACAAATCACTTGATAAATGATATATCAGATACTGCATTACTAAATATCCAAAGTGAATAATATAACATTACTTTATAAACTTTTGAGCTACATTTCATGTTAAAAATTATGTCTAAAGTTAACTTGAAATATATACCTCAAAAGTTATAAATATGACATACGAATAATAAGTTATACGTTTAAACATAAACAACAAGACACTAGCCATTTGAGCCAGCCTAATGGGCGAGCTAGTGGTATCCTAATGTAATTTCTGGACTTATTATAAGTGCGTGTGTTTAGCTTACGAGTAGATCTCAAACTATGACTACGAAATATTTGTAGTGTAACAATTTAAAAAATAAAACACGACCCATCGTAGCATATCCCAAGGTAAATGACCACCAATTTTTTCTTTTCTAATTTTTTATCATAGCATAGCCAATTTGTGAAAGTTTTTGTCAGTTGAGTGAGTCACAGGTTGATCTTTTGTGCATAACTGTAAAGAGACATGATAGAGAGACATGTCTCATTGACAACTGAGCATTTCATCAGAAGGGAAAAGGTGAAAGTAATCGTGGGTTAACTTTCAATTTTTTGGCCTGCAATCTAGTATACGAAAGATACATGTGCCATGTTGACATAACAAATAGGTGGTCCTGAAAAAATTTCTATAATTGATGCTCTGCACTCTGATGATTTATCAGAAGATCAGAAAAGATTGATTAATAATATAAGTCTTGGAATGAGAGATTGTGAAATGGTGTTACGATTAATAGATTAACATTGGTGGATGCATGATACATTAATATCTGGGTAATGTGAATATATGATCAAATATGAACTGTACAAAACATCACCAACGAAAAAGAAAGAAAGTCTCTTCGATGAGCAAATGGGCCCAAGGCAATGAAACCACCCAAAATTGTTTAAAACATTTTTTGGATTTGTGTACCTTCATTCGCTATTGTCTATAGAGTCTTTCATAGATTGGGACTCATTCATTGTCGTCTAGAATCTTTAATGGACTGGTACGTCCCTATCTTTTAAAATATAAATTTATCTTTTTATAATAACATAATTTTTTTTTATATCATTGTAAAAAAGTTTGTATAAAAATATACAGGAATGATTATATATATTAGAAAGTGCAGACGCCTTTTAAATTTTAGCTACACATATTTACAAACATAAAGAAAATTTAAAAAATAACAATAAAAGATAAAGGGATCAGTAATCAAATTTTGTCTCAGTAATAAAAAAAATTGTGACATTGTAATATGGTACAACTTTGAAGTAATTTTTTTTTAAAAAAAAAATTGTTGGTTTTGTAGCCAATTTGTCAACTTCCATCCCTCGAACATTTGCAGACACAATAAAAACAAGGATAGCCATGTGAGTGAAAAGCAAGATAAAATTGATAGCTTGAATGGGCGGTGAAGACAAATTTCTTTGGAGGAATCAATCCAATTCTCATTAGGGACCCACCCTCCCACTAGAAAACATTTTCCAACAATATTTTATCCAAGTTTGAAAGAGAGCCCTTTAAAGAAACATATATATATATATATATATATATATATATATATATATATATAAATATTTATGATCATTTGTAAAGTTTGAACTAGACCCTCATCATTTGGAAGTTCAGAGCATAGAATACATGGTACACATAATTCAATCACATCTGGTAGTCTAAAATAGCCAAGGCATTTACTCTAAGTGAGAGACAAAAGAGATGAAGAGACGAGCTAAATAAACCAGCATTCATTTTCCATACAGAGATCCGAGTATATACATTTACACTCTTCCTAAGTTAATATTTGAGTTTTTAGTTCAACAATAAAAAGCCTTGACATCCAGAAGAAGGAAAGAATGATGGCTTTAAATACATATACAATGCAATTGATCCAGAAGCATACCGTTTAATTGTAAGAATGCAATTAAGAGACCTGCAAGGCTCTCACACGAGCAGTCAATTCACGGACTTGACTCCTCAAACGCTCAGGATTGCAAAAGAAGTCGACAAAAACCCGCCTTTGAAGGCCAACCTCCTGAGAGTGATGTTTAATAATCTGCAAGCACACCAGAAATTTGCCTGCATTGCTTAATTTAAGTTACATGATAGTCGCTCCTAGGAGCAAAACAATCTGATAATAAAAGACAAGACCATGAGAAGAGCAGACTGTGTGTATTACCTCATTCTTTTTGCAGTGCTCAAGTGTCACTTCTTCCACTGCAACAGAGAGTTTTGCATTGATCTTTTCCATTTCATCAAGCTCTTTCATCAATGACTTTAAAAGGTGTCAAAATAACAGAAGCAAACACAGAGAGTTAGAAGAATACAGAAGAACCAACAAGAGAAGGCTGTAGTAAAATGATAATGGTGAAAAAGAACAAAGTCAGCATTATGCAAAAAGGAACCTAAGTCCATATATCTGTGGCAAACAATAAACAAAGTACTTCAATCACCTCTTGAAAATAACGTCAAGATCACTAATGCCCATAGTCTCCTTCAAAATCTTAAAAGCATTAATGCAAACCCAAAAATCTTCTCACTGGACAAAACATGTGCTATTGTGGGTGCACACATTTAAATCTATGATTTTTATCATTAGCGTTAGCAGGTTATTCTCTTTTTAATCACTTGAACCAAATGTGCACTGTATCTGCCAACTACACACACTTAGCAGCAGAGCAAGAAACTACGAATCCAACAGATTAGGGATTGCAAAAGAGAGAAATCATGTTTCTCACTTTAATTACCACCGGAAAAACAGACTATTCCAGATTTCCTGGTACATTTCAATGAATGGATTACCCTCATCATCTCATGTTTCCAGTATATTTGTGGTGTCTGACATGTAATCATCCATAAATCATTACAAAGCAAATACGAAGAAACATGCTTAGTCGAAAACTGGATATGAAAAAGCAACAGGTGAGTTTGAAGAAATATTAACAAGCAAGTTTGAACATGACACTTGGATGATGAAGATCCTACCCTAGGTGTCAGGATTGGTTGTGCAGTTGTTGAAGATGCAAATAGTAGTTGCTGCAAACTTTGAATAAGAGTGCACCTATAACACGGAGGAAAAGCATGAGATGTTAGCAACAAATCAAAATGACATTACTACATAACACAAGAAACATGATATTAGCAGCAGTTTTTGAGGAATCATAAATACTTGAAAAAATTGTTGCCAATCATGCAACGTGAAGTAATGGCCTTTTGCCTGAAAATGATAAAAACTATCGACTGGAATTTCAGCTCTTGACTACATCTTTTATTTTTACTTATCGCAGAGGTATATTAGCAATCATTACAGGGTGGAATAAGTACAAATGAGATAGCATGAATAGTGAGAGCAACACAATCTGATCTGAAAATAACTCACAGCTCATTGATACATCTATTTCTATCCCCTGGAAGGGAATTCTCAAGATCAGACTGAAGGGCTGTCAGGTCTGCGCGAAGACCAGATATCTGCTGCACAATACCAGGAGCTGATACATATGTTGACAGCCCAGCTTGAGCATCTAAGAAAAATATTTCAGGAAAGCAAAATTACCAATATGAAAAAGATAACAAAAGTAATAACAAAACTTTAATCAGTTTAACAAAAATCATTATGCTTATTACTTGAATGGATACTTAAAAGATCTCTAACACCATGCAGAAAAGTATCCCGATCATCCACTGCTCCTTGTTCTTGGACATCAGATGCAGCTTCAATGAGTGCCAGGCAACGACCCTGTAAAAAAATCAAGATTCAGAAAAAGGTTTCAGAATGACCTGAATCAATTTAGCAGAATCAAAGACAGGATGATGCCGACAAAAAGGGTATCAATACTATTTGCACGAGGAAAAACACTCATTAGCTAAGTAAAGCCAGGTATGTCGATAAAGGGAGGTCATATGCTCAGGGTTCAGTGTTGAAAGAGCCCCATAAGTGTCAGTGCGTGGTCTCTGAGTAAATTTCCAGATGTGCAATCTTATGGATCTCATTGATCAAGAGCCAAATGAACAATCCAACCAATAAACATTCCTCCATTCTAAAAGCTTTTCTAAGCACTCACAAGGACAGTCACACCTATTTTGTGTGCGCGCGTGTGTGTATGCATGTATGTTTGTTGGTTTTTTGTTTTTGTTTTTTTGTTTTTTTTTGTCACTTAAAATTTCCAACTTAAAATGATGATTATTTCTGTCCATTTCAGTGGTAGATGAATAGTGACCTAGGTGCTATTCTTTTACTTTAAACTTACACCATTGGATAGCATAAATCTTATGAATGAAAATTTAATCATCATTTCAAGTATAAAAGTTAAGGGAACCAACAGACACACACACACACACACACACACACATATATAAGAGCTAAACATTGAAAAGTGGATTGAGAGGGACATGGGTAAGTGGTAAGCTTATGGAAGATAGAACATTAACATCTTTCTATGTACCAAAACTAAAATTAGGATCAAAGTTGACACACTCAGATTAAGAGTGTAATACCACTCGGCTTTTGGTTGCAGAGAGGTATCCCTGAAGCTCTGACTCAATAACTTTAAGCAGTGAATAAGCTCCAAGCATGTTTCTCTTTTCCAGATGACAAGCTAGCCTTAAGAACTGATGTCTTGCAAGCTGATTGATCAGATGATTGATGAACTGCCAATGAAATCAGAAATGTAAATATCCTAGCACAAATACTTCAACATAAATTTAAATATTTCAGTTGTATTACAATCTGACAGTGGCCATGCCAAAAATGATTATAGTGCTATGTAATGTCAAATAACCAAACTTTTCTGTGATGTGAACCTAGGCAGACAATGTTCATAGCAACATTAAAGGCCAACACCATGTAACTTGTTTCAGATATTGCAAACAATTATTCAAGGCATTAAGGGAAGACCTTTTATGGACCCATGTAATATCAATAATTAACAAGAAAATAAAGGAGATTAGTCCAGATGCAAGGGTGCTAGTTTCCCACATTAGCTTAGATACAATATAGTAATGAACAGCTTACAGACTACAATAATACATCCATCATTTACCAAGCAAACAGCTACCATGCCGTAGACATGTCAAATCCTCACTATATTGTATGTTTATACTTTCAGAACCTCTCAGAAGTTATAAAACAAGCAAAGAGATAAAATTATGAAGTAGTCAACCTACCGCTTTCTGTCTGCTAATATAGAGTTCTTGGCGCATGACCTTCAAATCATAGTCACCTACAAGTTCATAAATTTAGAATTGTATTAACTTTGTAGAATTATCATCGTAATAGAAGCATAAAGTTGGATATTTAATTCTAATGATTCTGAAGTAGAAAAACTACTACAAAAATACCTTGTAGAATGTACGTGTCTTGGAGTTGAGCCAGCTCCCAACAAAGATCGGGAATAGTCTGAAATGCATACAGATTTAGTAGACAATTAAATATAGAGATGGTAGTCAAATGAAAACCCAAAATGACATTGACCAGACACAAAAAAAGATACAAATTCCAGGGTAAGATATCCTATCATTATTGAAATATATGGTTTGAAACATTAATATCTATTGGTAATTACAAAAACAATCCAGGGTCACTCTTGAGGCAATAAAACAGAAATTACTATTTTCAGTCACTGCATCCTTGAGCCAATCGCAACTGTACTTAAAACTGTTCGATAACAGCTCATGTTAATGTGAGAGATTCAGGCTCTAGTACGAGTGTACCAAAAAACAGGTGCCCACAAAAAACTATGATTCAGTTCAGTTAAAAAAAATAATAAAAACTGATCAGTTCATATTTAAAAAAAAAACGAAAATAATCACAAAATACAAAAGATTTATGGTTTAAAACCAAAAAAACCAAACCGAACCAGAACCAAACTGAGAACTGATGTTTATATATTAGGCAAAAGCTGATTGGTTCAATTACATTCACAAACGAATGGAACCAAACTGACCCGTGCCCACCCCTAGGTTCCAGTAATTTGGTCAGTGATTATGTTCCAAATGCTGTAGCAAACACCTTTACCAATGCAGATTATCATAATTCAATAATCTTTGTAAAATATATAATTTAAGAAATCATTTTAGTAATTGTAAGGCAACCTTTCACCAATGCTTCTCACCAATGTTTTTCATCACGTTCTTCATACAACTCATAACACTATCTCTCTATTTTGATCGCTTTCTTTCTCTATAAAGCCCTAGCCTGTCTCTTCCATCAAGCCCTTAAATGTATTTAGCTTTTCTAATTTTCACGTTACACCCAGTTAAACACATATTAGAAGCTCCTAGGTATTGTGAGTTTATTAAATTTTATCAGAAAACTGTATTACTCTTTAAAAACTCTACCACAGAAAAAACAAGTATTGTGGTAGTGAACTTATTGTCCCCTTGGGGACAGCCCAGTTAGTTTGCCTCTTGCAGTAGAAGCAAGAGGTTAAGGTCGAAATCTTCCTCATACCAACCTCGAACTGGGATCAGTTAAATTTCGGGTGGGATTGGGTGGGGTACATGGCAACTGAAATAAAAAGAAAAAAAACTGAAATTCAATTGTCAGAATCTGCCTTACTACAAGAGATAACATAATAGATATCTAATTACACTCTTATCAACCTTATATTATATATTATATCTTGACGAACAAGAAATATATAAAGCAAATGCCTTGCATAAATTGATTCACTCCATAGTAGGCAGAAACCAGCAAACAAATCAGTCGTGTAACCAGAAAGATCTGGCGGCAATAACAATTAGCAGAAACTTGGAATAAATACATGCACAAACCTCAGATAACAATTTCTCTTCTTTGTGGTGAAGATTTGAGAGTTCTCCTACCAATTCCACATGTTTTCTCCTGAACATTTATAACCATTGCAAAATTACCATGAAAAGGACCAAGCAGACATAATTTTTGCAAAAGATAAAAAAAAAATTAGGAGAAAGAGGACAAAAGGAATGGATAAAGAAATTGAGTACTTCAACAAGCATTCTTAAGATGTCATCCTATTTGGTTAAGCACATGTTTCGCATATCACCTATGCGCAGAAAGAACTTATTGTATGATAAGGTAAATAAAGAAATTTAATACTCAGAAGCTAATAATTATGGGTGTCAAGCAAAGTACTCTTACTTAAGTGAATGAAAGTCAAGATGAATATAAGCTTCGTCGGATGCTACTTGAGATTTCAGTGTCATTAGAATAGCTTGCTGCTTGGCATTCTCAACCTGGGCTTCTACCCATTGTCTTTCACTTGTTCCAAATCTGTCAATATTGAAACACCTATTTAACTTAAGAAAGTACAATTGAAGGAAAAATTCAAAAAGTTGCAGAAGTGATTCTATCACATTCTTAGAGTGAAGCTTCAAAGTACATCAATATCAAAATTTAGTACCAAAAAGGAGACGCAACAACAAATCAAAACTGTCCTACCCACAAGTCCCCTTTCTTTCAAGGCATATTCAACTTAATTAATGATCATAGTCCAGCTATAAAAAGTAGAATGAAACATCAAAAGTAGAAAGAAATTTTCAAAAGGCATCCTATACTGGCAATCTTAGCAGTGTGATATTTGTCTAAGGGAGATAGATGTCAAATAATTACTTATTCTCTTAAACTGTTAAGATATGCTAACAAGTGCTAATCTAAAATATTTTAGCTGATAAATCTTTTTTATTTTTATTTTTTTGGCTCTTTCAATTCTATTTCTTAATAATCTGTTGAAATAACTTTCAAAGGAGCTTCTCCATGAAAGAGAAATACATTAAAATTGTGACCGTCAAAAGACTTCTAGATTCTTTCACAAGAATATGGATGGTATGCAATATTTGTCATCCTGATCAGAAGTTAAAACCTTCTAAACCTCTTCCAACATGCCATTTCAGGATTACTACTAAATGGATCAATTAAGAGGTACAGCAATACTTTGTAAAAAGGGTAAACAATAAGAAAGGTAAAAAAGATAAGCTAAACAGTTAAAGAAACAAAAATACATACACAGAACGAAGTCTTTGTAACTCAGATACACGTTGATGATGGGATTTTTCTAAATCTGCTACAAACAAAAAACAACAACGACAAATAAATATTCTGCCAGTATTATATATAATTAAAAAGAATCCACATGCAGGTCTAAATTAATAATATGTGGAGTAGGAAGTAATTCAAAATTAAGGTTGGGGTTGAGCAAGGAAAAGAAGAAACAGAAGAGAAAGGGCTTTTTTCCTGTTCAAGTAGGAATAATTATACATGGACAACCTACAAGTCTTCACTCAATCCAGAACATACAAAAGATGATCAAATATTTTAAGCAAATGAAGACTAATGTTCAAGCAGAAAATCCATTCAGGCTAAAAGAAACAATATGAAGAAAACATTAGAAGCCTACCTCGTACTAAGATATTTGACTCGTCGCCAAGACTTACCCATGAACATTTTGATTTTCCTTCCTCAGCAACTAGCCTAAAAGGACCCTGCTTGCAATGACATTAGAACCAAATAAACTTACTTGATTCAATTACCATTAAGTGAGAAAGAAAAAGAAATCACAATGGAAAGATGACATTATTATTTTATAGAAAACAGAAACTCTGTATATTAATGGAAAGAAAGACCATACAAAAGCTGTTATTTTTCAGTTTCTCCTTAAATGAACATATTATTACAGAAAGACACTTCTGGACACAAAATAAAGCTCCTATCTACTGACAGAGGAAATATGATCAAATGCCTCCCAACTATCTATGGCAAAGGACCATTGATAAAAGAGAGAGCTGCATAAATTATGCATATCAACACATGGCCCAAACTATTTTATTAAGTCTTAGGTAATACTAGTATAAAGAGAGTTGGTCAGTTGAATCCCCGAGAACTGGCAGTTTAGGATGACAGTAAAAGCTTAATTTAATCACCAAATAAAAAAAAGGACTGAACCAGTTAATATTGCTAATGCCTGAATTATAAGAAATAGAGAAGATTAAAATGAAAGTTAAAAAGAGAATTAAGCAGCTGGACAACCGAAGTACTGAATCAATCAAGGAGGATAACTGTTGTTAAGTCAGCTGCTATGGCATTGCCTTTTATGCTGCCATAAGATCTTTTAAAATGCATTCATGTAATGATACGCAGGTATTGATGAGATTATGAAGAGAAAGCAACACTTATGCAAGGAAAAAACATGGAAAATAATTTGTTTTCCAAAGAATGTTGTTGGTTTGGGATTGGGAAGAATGGATAATACAATTCAAGGTTTTGCAATGAGGGGATAGGCTATGCAAAAAGACAAAAAGAGAACCTATAAGGTTTAATAAAGTACAGCAACTCAATGTCAGTTTTAAATCTACATACACTGTCCAGTTGCTTAGAGAACCACTGATTTAGCTCCTTCATAGAAGATGAATCTCCAAGCAAGTATGGATGAAAATCAGAGTAAGCCAGGTATATGCCATCCTCTGCACATATAAATAACATCCAAAACTCATCAAGAAAATAAACAGAGCAGATTAGTCACAAGAAAGTGGTTCTTTCATTTTTGTTTCCCTTGGTAAAGTGTCACATTTTGCAATTAAATACAGGGTCCAGTTCGAACAGTAAAAATTTTTAACCCCAACAGATTTAGAATACAAGTAAAGGATAGCAACTAAAAGAAATAGGTTCAGTTGAAAACTCCCAATCTTTAACCAGTATTTCATAGTAAGGTCCTGCTACCTTGATAAAAACGCAACTTAGGAATTACTATCAGGTAAAAACCATCGAAATAAAAAATTTAACTAATATGAGCCAAAAATGAAAGTTCACTTTTAAAAATATGAGAAACAACAATCATGATTGATATGGTGATCAATTTTTAAATCTTTTATTTTCTGCAGAAAAATTGGCATTAAATTTTGCATCTTTGGAGAAAAGGGAACTAATCATTGGCTTTAAAGTTCTAGCTAAAAAGAAATACAAAAATGTAAAACAATATAATACCATCCCCAGAGTGATAGTGAGCCAACTCTTGTGCTGTAGAAGCTATCCTTCCCAATACATCATTCATCTAAAAAGCAACAAGAGGATTCAATAACAATTTAAAATCTTTAAGCAAGAAATAGAGTGCAGTAAATATTTTTCTCAAAAAGAAATGCATCAAAACTAAGAGACAAGATAAAAAAATAATTTCACCAACACCAAAGCAAAAAGGAAAAAGAAAAAAAAAGTTTAATAGAGAGGGAGTGCTAAGGGAGTAAAATAAAATAAATAATTTATTTACTTCAAATTTCTATAGCAGCATAATAAATATGAAAAAATGGTACATAATTTTTCAAAAGAAGCATGTGAAGAGACCAAATACACTATCATTGGTGTGCGTAGCATAGATAATGAGCAAAATGGAGCAAGCCAAGCAAAAGGCATTAACATTATATTTACAAGAGTAGAAAATTACAGAAAACCCGCGAAAACATGCGTAATGGGGCTTAAGAAATCACATGCTGATGGATACACAGAAGACTTTAAAGAAGAGATGAAAGCAATATGGAATTGTGGTTCATAGCTGATGCAAATGTGTTGCTTGAAAATTTTTGCATAGATGATTAAAGCCAGTATCCATATCTTTGAATTATTTTAGAGTACCATAATTTGAACTATAATACAATTTATTTTCACTATCTTTCTTTCTATATAATTGAAGACCATAGTAAGCGTACAATGCATATCATGCTGCTTTTACAGATACGGAAATTATGTATGCAATTTGACTGTTGGCAATGAAAATAAACGGACAAAACATGATTACATACAGAATTCATGTATGCATTTGTCCTCCAGCTTTATTACATTTTTTATAAAAATAAAGTTCCAATTTCAAGAGCTAATTAAAACTTTCTTTATCCCATACCTGCAAATTTCTCGCTGAAAGGCCATCATCTAGGATTGAAAGGTGCCCATTGACAGTAGAAGTTGCGGCAACTCTTGCCCGTCTACCCTGCATCAAAGTTGAAGCATGAGCAGTAAGCATGTCAAACTGGGATTGCAGATGTCGAAGCTGTCTCTGCAACTGTGCAGCTTCATCTCTATATGCCTGAGTTGCTTCCCTAAACATGAACACAAATCCATCAGTGCTAGAAACAACAAAATACAACCATCATCATTAAACCAAAAAACTAAAGAGAAACAAATAAACAAAAAATTCCCTCCTTATAAGTAGCATATCAAGGCACTTAACAGCATATTTAAACAATCCATACTCTCTAGAACACATATAGCTTTTACAAAATTTCAAGTTTAATATAACAGCAGATTCAATGCATAATAAAAACAGTGAAAATGGCAAAAGAAAATGAGTTACCGTATATCTTTGAGACCCTCTTCAGATCCAAAAACAGCTTCCTGATCATCTCTTCTAGAAGAAAAGGCCGAAATGCTATCAAAAGCAGATTCCAAGTCTTCCCCCTATCAACAGATTTTTTTTTTGAAGTAAATCACGTAATTGTTGGTCATTTTTTTTTGGAGTCAAGAATCAATAATAACATACAAATTTAAAGTGAAATAATAAAAATAAAAAGCACTTACTTCCAATAATTTTTCTTCTTGAAGAAACTGCTCGAACCTATAATACAAATAATTTTAATTAATTAATTAATGGATGGATTGAGAATTTGAATCTGAAATTTAAAATTTGAAGAGAACTGAAACGGCGTCGTACTGAGAGAGTTCGGAGAGGGACAGAACGTTGGAGGGACGGAGAGAGGAGCAGATCCAGTCGAGGATGGGTCGTGCGTCGTCGTATTGAAAAGGCCACTCGAAGCTGTCGGGGTCCAACGAATCGGCCCCCCCGTAGCCTAATTCACACAGCAATGCGCACAGCCGAGCTCCGCTCATTTTCTTTCCCTATTTTTTTTCTTTTTGTCAAAATGCATTTAATTTTATTCAATCGAAAGTAATGTTCTTCGTTTCATTTCAAATGCGGGTTTATGTTTTGGCGCTGGCCTCGACTGAAGAATCAAATCAAATCTTCATTTCAAATGTCTCTGTCGTCGTTTTCTTTACTTCTGGTTAGGTGCTTGCTTTAGTTGTACATTTGTGCTTGCTTTAGTTGTACCTTTGGGTACAAAGTTTCTTTTCACTTGGGACGTAAAAAATTTGAAATAGAAACAACTTTTTGCTTGAAAAACGAAAAATATTTGTAAAACATGAATATTATTTGCTATTAATTGCTTCCCAAAAAAAAAAATTCTGGAATGAGTCATTGTAATTTTTCCTTCTCCTTTGTGCTCAAATTTAAAAGCATTATTTTAGAAATCAAATATAAGGGAAAACTTGTGATGCAATTATGATACCATGCCACAGTTGCATTAAGTTTTTGGATGTCAATGGATCTCACTCATTTAAGTGCATCCAACAGTTAAATATAATTGTGACACAATACTATAATTACATCATAACTGGAACCCAAATATCAATTATATGATATTTGATAAACAATGATTTCATATTTTTATTATAGAATTTTGGACTAAAGAACATAAAAAGGGTTGTTTCCTCTCTTTCTTTGAGAAATTTACACCAATAACTATTAAATTTTATGCTTTTTTCATCTTAACCCCTAAACTAATTTCTATCAACATTAGTAAAAAAAATATTTCAGACTAAAATACCCTTCTCACATCTCTCCCCTAACAATCTCTCTTTCACTCATCTCTCCCAAACCGAAGAAACACCCATAGTCGGCGGCAACATCGGCCCTCGTTGGCAATGACTCCATCTATCATCGGCGTCCAATCTACCATCTACGACCTTCAACAAAACTTAGGTTAGCCATTTTATTTATATTTCATTAATTTAAATGAAAATTTAAAATAATAGTGGTTGTAATTTGAGAATAATGATGGTGGTGGTGTTTGTAGTGGTGGTTGTTGTTTTAGGAGTGTGTTATTTTGGGAGTGATTTGTGATTGTATTGTTTTGGGTTGAATGATGCTGCCCACCGAGAGAATTGTTGTGCAGCGACAGGCACCTATCGTGCCAAAAGACAGATTCACCCACGACTCGCAGTAAAAGCAATCGCACTGAAACTCTTACACAAGTTCAAAAAATAACTCATACTACTAAATGATGCCAATTAGTATTAAATCTGGATAAATTATGATTGAATTTTACTTTTATTGTTTGCCGTCAGTGTTTATCATTGTCTTTTACCGTTGCCAGTGATTATTCAAGAGTGTAAAATTGTGTTTGGTTTGACGAAAGAAAAAAAAGAAAATTGCTTTTACTTTGTAAATAAGGATAATTTGATAAGAAAAGCGTATGTTTAACTAACGTTGATTAAAAATTTTTAAAAGGTTAATTATGAAAATATTAAAAATTTTATAATTATTTTTTTAAATTTCCCGCTTTCTTTTAATAGTAAGGGCAATTGCTCTTCAAATAGAAAAAAGTGCCATAAACGCTCTCCTTAAGCGATGCCTTCACAAAGACACCAAGAGTGGCTACCATGACAAGAGCAGAAGAGGCACCAACATCGATCACTAGTCAGAATTGCACCACTTCCAGCTCAGGCATCATAGAAATCATCAGATAGGAAAGCCGGCATTCTCTACTTAATTCCCCGTAAGTGACAGAACCCCCCAAGTGAATCTCTCATTATTTTTAAATTGATAACTTCTGTCAGCTTCAAACCTTACAGTATCTTTTGGTGACATTCTCCAAATTGGTGCATGAATTACTAATTTACTATCATGCATTGTTAATGACACCATTTAATTCGGTTCTTTTCACTTTTCAGTAGCTATAAAATCACCTTACACAAACAGATGAAAATCAAAGTGTGTGTGCGAGACAGAGAACATGTGATTAGAGTGGGGAGAAACCATAAGATCAGGAAAATAATAGCATAATTAAAAACAGATTTTATTGCAACACACCACCCACATAAGCATGCATGGAATATTTATGCAGTGTATTATACACTTCAACTATACAGCACAAATTTTAATACTTAAATTTTTCTGTTAAATGTAATTTTAAAACTAATTCGAGTGCTCAACTGGCTGGGAATGGTAGGTACGCCGCCTTAGCTGAGACTCAGAATTGGGCTGCTGCAGGAAGATCTTTGTTGGATCATTTGGATCAACATATCTGCAACAATAAGAATTCGACATTTAACTGATAAACATTCAATTAAATAATAAACACTACAAAGCAAACAGCTAAATATGCCACTTACGCATGTCTCATCATTTCATCAACTGGAGTCTGAGCTGCTTGTAAAGGATCCACACGAGGTTCTGTTCCCACATTTGATTGTCGATTATATTGTCTAACTGAAGAGATCAGATTGAGAAAAAGTGGAACAAAGGTTCCACAACCGCCTTCCTTAAACAAAATCTTGAATGAATGAGTGGAGTACAGAGCTCTATGCTCGTTCTCTGGTACTACCTGAAGTTAAAGTCAAGCTGAAAAATTACTATCTACAGCAGACATTGCTTAATATCGCAACCTAAGGCATTGATAATATACTTACAGGCTCCACAAAACCAGAAATATTGTTGCAATGGAATATTGGCTGGTTAAATTTCTCATCATGGATGTAGAGCTGTGAGATAAATCAACTTACAGATCAGTGACTTATCAGATAGGACAGAAACTAAATCACATCCCAAAAATAACACCACATTATAACCCAAATGGAAAATTAAAGAGTACCAATGTCTCAAGCCAACCATTTCAAGCATTTCAAAAACAGCGCCTAGCAACAGATAGAAAGCTTAAGATCACTTGTGGTACCCAACAATTCCCAAAGTGCGATCGAAATGCCACAAAGCTACACATGAGAAACTGAAGCTGCAGAGCATCAGCAAGCAAGGGCTACGTCTTGGTATTGCTGTCTAGTACCGTGCTTCCAAGGCCAAGTTTTTAAGAGTGTTTGGTTAACACTTAACAACTGTGGCTTAGAACCTAATGTGATATTCCCTTACAGATGTTCGATAAAAAATCTGTATAAGCATTACTAAGTGGTCAAAACTAACTTTCTCAATTGAAATTAATTATTAACCAAAAATCCATCGACTTTCACTTGCTGGTTAGACTTAGAGCTTAGAAGCCACCATATCACAATACTAATTGGAGCCTAGTGCAACTTCCCTCGCAATCTCCTAATAAAGTAGATCCTAAGAAATATATCTTCTTCGACACAAATAACTAGTATCTCATATCCAATCTTACTTTAATACCATTTGGAACATATGAAGAGTGCTAAACAGTATTTCTTGTGACAAACTCAAATGACCATCCAAACAACTTTGTTTGACTCACAAGAATTTTAGCAAACACAACACAATTATATATAGGCAACAGAATAAAAGCACGGCAGCAGCTAAGCATCGCGTACCAGAGGCATATCAAAGGCAACGAAGTTACCAACAGGCTTGCTTGCAACAAATACTATGCGTATGTTTGACAAGTAAACTGTGCCCCTCGCTTTAACTTGATTAGTTCTGAAAAAACACAAGGCCAAAATTTATGCACATTTGGAATAAATTTTGGGTAAAAATTATGTAAAATTAAAAATTCAATCATTTCTAAATTCCAACTTCTATGATCATTAATCGTAATATAAATTGAATCGTACAGAAATATGTATCCAAATTTATGAATATAATAATAATAATAATAATAAATAAATAAAGGATTAAAAAGTTTAAAGAACAGACCCCGGAATCTTATCGACGTGGAACTCGACGCCGTCTCTGGCAAGCACGAATAATTCGTTCGTAAATGGCACCGGCATCCAATTTGGAAAAAGCTGAGGATTCAGAGCCATCGTTCGTTCGCTGGATTCGCTTCTTTCAATTTATTTATTTTTAATATTTTGATTAATTAATTAATCAAATGGGGGTTTTATAGTTTTATTTTGCCCTTGGCCTAAGCAAACGAAACACGTATCCAAAACGGTGTCGCACGCACGTATGAAGCAACGTTCTAAAATCTTCTCGATCTTTTCTTTCAGTCTACGCCCGGACGTTTTGGGTACACCTACAAATATACATGTATGTTAACTCGGCCCCAGTTCATTCAAGATTGAAATAAATGAGAGATAATTATGCTGCGATCACTTGTCAGAAATTTGAATGGGGTGAAATCGAAATAGGCTGGAATGAAAATGAGTTAGAATGAGAATATTGATTGTGAATTAGGATAAATTATTTATTTAATTTATAAAAATTAGAATAAGAATAAATTGAAATTTCATTGATATGTTTATTTTATCTTAGACTCGAAATCAAATTAAGCTGAATCGTTTCAAGTTATTAAAATATCCTTAGTTAATCATAACAACAACAACAACAATAATTATTATTGTGATTATTTATTAAAAAATTATTTTTATTAATAATTATTGTTAATAAAATATTAATATATTAATTAATAGTAATAATTATATTAATTAGTTAATAATAATATATTATTTAGTTAATTATATTAATATATTAATTAATTATGAATGAGGATAAAGTGGGTATTTTTAATTTTGGGGAGGACAAAATAGTCAAATTGGGAATGGGAAGAAGTGAAAATATAAAATACCTAAAATAGTCTTCTAATTTGTTTTGATAGCCATTCTATAAAAATATATAAAATACTTAAAATAGTGAAACTTATTTTGAAGGAACAACGCCTTCCTACTTTTATATGCAAGTAGTCTTTTTATTTGTTTTGATAGCTCACTTTTCACTTAGAAAACCATAAGTTACTTCAAACAGGGGACCTGTAGCAAAGTGAAGATAGAAAATCAACAAAAAAGACGTTAATCATTATTTGGTACAATACAAAATGACCATATTTTTTTTTATCTTATGAATACACATGAACCCCAAGACAAAAGTTGTAATGTTGTACTTCACTTCTTTACGAGTAGAAGACTTGAAAGTCTCTAATTTTTTGTTCAATACATTATTCAAACTATCATATACCTTTGTTAGGATGAACGACCTCATGGAAGACGTTTAAAATACTCAAGATCATCAATATTATGTAGCAATAATGAATTCAGTGTACGTTGATATTTTCTTCCATTAAGTACTCTATTTGCAAAGTAATATAACACAATTTATAGCGCATCAACGTCGTCCATATCATTAAAATTCAAATCCTCGAAGTCCATATCATTAAAGTTCTAATTTTTTGTTCAATGCATTATCTAAACTGTCATATACCTTTTTCAAGATGAATGACTGCATAGAAGACTTTTAAAATACTCAAGATCATCAATATTATTTAGTAATAATGAATTCAGTGTATGTCGATCTTTTCGTCCATTAAATACTCTGTTCACAAAATAATATAGCGCGATTTTTAACGCATCAATATTGTCCATGTCATTAAAATTCAATTCTCAAAGTTTTCATCTAATTCTTTATAATTCTTTAAGATTCACTCTTAGATTACCATCAAAATACAAAATGACATAACCTGTAGTTTGCCGTAACACTTGCTTTTCTGTGTACATTGTGTGCACCATAGTAAAGTCCCATAATTAAGCACCACTCAATGATCGATAATTGTGCTAATTGGCCACCAAATTCAAACCACAACTAGTTTTTATAACATTTATCATGCGCGGCTTACCTATATAGTGCGTTGTGCCATGATTGCGCCACGAAACACATAGGTATCCATCTTCGCGAAATGACTGAATACATCTATTTAGAATAATTTTAATTATCATTTGTTAACTTAATTTGATAGCTTCCATCAGATTTCTAAATTTTGAAGTATTTGTAATACGGCTGGGAAAATGCTAGGATGCCAGAATCTTTATCTTACATGTTCCTTTTTTGCTCTGGGTGGATTACGCTTTGTCTTATGGCTCCTCGGCCATTGTAACTGCAACAAAATTCAAATTTTATTCGTTAATCACATTTATAATTAAAAATAGAAATAATAAAGGCATATAGACATTGCTATGTTTTAATGCGATAAGCACTTGCTGCATAAAAAAGAAAAAAAAAAAACAAAACACCTTGCCTTTTCATTTTTTCTTGGCCTCTTCATTTTTTTTTTGTGCCAAAGGTGTCCATCGCACAAAATACAACAAGTGTTTTGATGCGATAGGTTCCTGTTGCTTAAAAATACTTCTTGTGTTTTGCCATTGTGCAACAAGTCCTCTTGGTGGGACATGATGAACTTCGCACCGAACATAGATTCACACCAAAAGACCACCAACCCACAACAAAATATAATCTATCATCGAGCATAAAAAAAGTATAATCTATTTGAGATTCAATAATCTATCAAAAATGACATAAACAAAATATAATAGGCATTTCATCGAGCATGTAATGTGCCATTTATAATGCAGAAACTTGATACAAAATAAATATTCATCAAATTGCTAAAATTCTTAGAAACTTGATAAAAAAATAAATGCAACATATTCTAGGAGGCATTTCAATGAACACCTCATATACTATTTTTATCAAATCCCAATTTCATTAAATATTTTTCAAACTTCCTAGAGAATCTAATCGTAATGCCCATCTATCATGAAATATGCACCCAATTACATTTTTATAAGTTCAATCTTAAGGAAAAAATTGCTTTGATGTCTAAATCGTTGAGAAAAACTATTATCCAATTGCTAAAAATGGAGCCCCGTCCTCTCGAAGTTGATGTTACCCTCAAACTTCCAAGCCGTTGTCAATTATTGCCCCCAAAAAAACTGACGGCATTGGGACCAAACACCGATCTTGGGAGAGAAGAGAATCTAAGTTTGAAATGGATCTAAATAGCAAGGGTTGTTTGGTTAAAAAAGAATTAATTGGCTAAGTAATAACTTTATGAAATGAGTGTTATTATGATGCTTTTATACTTAAGTCAAGATTATCGAAAGAATAAAAAATATATTTTATTGTATTTTAACTATATTTTGCATGAACATCTATTTTAATTTATTTTTTAATAAATTGAGTTGTTTTAAAATAATTTGTGCTTATATTATAGCATATAATTGTAGGTGATTGAAAATGAGATTACAAAATAAGAGTTATTATGATGCTTTTATACTTAAGTCAAGATTACTTAAAGAGTAAAAAATATAATTTTATTACATTTGAACTGCATTTTGCATGAATATGCATTTTAGTTTATTTTTAATAACTTAAGTTGTTTTAAAATAATTTGTACTTAGATTATATGTATAATTGTAAGTGATTGAAAAATTCAAGTTTTAAGGAAAATTGCTGAAACAGACTTGTAGAGACAATGAAAGAACTTGACTATAGGGAAATTGAAATAAATATGAAACAATGCAAATGCTGTAGCTGTTGTTGTAACAATCCTGGAGCAATAAAAGACTGAATTTCGCATGCCACAACTAAAAGATGACGATCTAAAATTTCCAAAAATGGAGGATGCGCGCCATATACTTTTGGTTGTCCTAATTTTGAGTTATAAAAGGAGCATGCTTGCAAAGAAAAAAAAAAGGAAGAGTCGTCACTCAAGGAAAAAAATAAAATTTTATTTGTGCCTTCTATTTATTTATGGGGATGTATTTGATAGTTAAAACATTTTTATTTGCTCTTCTATCGCAATCATGAACTAAATTCTATTGTAGTTGAGTGATAAATGATCTTAATGGATGTTTAACTGACACATGCCTGTTTGTTATACCATTTTGTTTTATTTCAATTTTTTATTTTGACTGACCACCCATTTAGTGGATACTAGCTAAGAAAAAACCCTAAACAAAGTCTAACTTAGTAGATCAAATTAAGACAATACTTAGTTTTAGATTGAGTTTCCTAAGTTGAGCGAATCTCATATTGAATACAACTATACTTTATTTAAAATTAATGATAAACTAGACATAGAGATTTATCTTGTAACGTAAATGGAACTTAGAACGTTTAATGCCATATTTAATGTAGACATAACAATTGGTCACTGTTAGGTTGTATTATATATAAAATATCTAATAAACGACAACTGATGATGCATGAGAGATTATGTCCAGTATTGTAGTATATACTGTAGCAACGGTATTGTAATTGAAAAAATAATTAAAATCATTAAGTGAGTTTATTCACTCAACTACTCTATTTCCATTGGGAATTTTTGACGTGGGAATTTTTTTTATTGCATTTTTATTTTAATTAGTTTAATAAATTGTCTCATTTTAATTTAGAACAAAACTACATTGTTACAGTTACTGTAACCAATATGATAATATCAATATTTGTGAAGACAATATGAATACTCATCAATATATTACTTATTGTGTACACTTATACATTGACACTCATAGCATTAGAAATTGCACACCACTAAGTAATGAGAGAAAAGCTTAGGGTGGATAACTTTGAATACTACAAAGTCTTTTAGGTCATTTTTAAAATTTTCCTTCTTTATTCAAATGATTCAGAAAAAAGTGTATTTAAATGAGTCTATCATAATCTCATCAGTTATTATATAACCATATTAAACAATAATATGCATAAATAAGCTTTAAATATATTATCCATATACGAAAATGGATATGTTTATTAAACAAGTCTTGTTGAAATATTTTTTAGGTATTTATATCTATTTATTTATTTAAATTTTAACAGTATGCTGCTCCGTAACATGTCGTTTACACAACTAAATCAAGCAAGAAAGCATAAATTCATTCTAGATTTTATGCATTTGTTATTCGATCTAGTTTTCTCCTAAAATCATCAAACGTTTAAAAACAATCAATCTGATAAAAAGTTCTAATATAAGCATGTGAGAATGCAAAATCAGTCGAAAGTGTAAAGTCATTTAATAAATATTTCAGAAAAAGAAAGCACTGCAAGAAGAGACTAAAGAATTAGTGTTTGCACTAACATGCATTCTTCCATTACAAACACAACGAATTAACTCTTCCAACTTTGTAATACAGAAAAGGAACATAAACTACTTGAATTACATTAACCACGTGGGTCTTTTATACGAAAATATAGAAACTAGTTGAGACTAACTTCATTCTTCACAAGTCTACAGCGACTGAAACATAGATGCATTTTTCTCCACCATTTTTGTAAGAAAGTTCAATGACCTTTGATGCCTCGTTATCTTGGATGCAACCAATCCATAAGCTTATAAAATATGACTATGTTTGGCTCCACACCATGTCTTTTTGCATTGTTGTATGTCACGAGATCTAGTATTAAGCCTTCATTAGGCAATCTATGGTATAGTTCATAAGCAAACTTCTAGTCTATCTATAAGGGAACTGCAAGTTTCAATACTATGTTCACACTTGCAGTTTCTTATGTCAATATAATTCTACTACTTCAAGAATGTAATCATTCTACTTTAACTGAGAATGTAGCCATTCTACTTGCACTTAAAATTTCCCTGTAAAGACTTATATCTTCCTCTAGGATTTGATTCGTGTAGTACCCATTTATTAAAATAACAGTACTTGTCCACTTTTCCAAAGCTAAACATTTTCTTGATCTGATTATATGTAGTTGAAAAGTACAAGAACAGCCTGAAAAACTTCATTACGTGGTGGTCATAGATACTTAACAATAAATCAATTATATGGTGGTGAGAGATAGTTAACACTAAAATCCATTATTTGATAGCAACTGAAAAATCAGAAAGCAGTCCTAAAAGATAAGAGTTGCTTAAATTCCACCAATCGATCAGGATAAGCATACCACACTTGAATTTTAAGAATTTTAACACCACCATTTGTGATGAAAATAGACATCCGTCAAGCAAAACCCATCCATTATCAACATGTAATAAGCTCTTACTTGCTTTGTCTATCTTTCCATTCATTTTAAAATCTGTAATAACAGGCCGCACACCTTTTCCTATGTCCTATGTAAACACTCAACCTGAGAAAAAATGCAACCATAAGTAAAGATATTAGGTTCACAGAGCCATCTATTCAATCGCTCAATAGCAACAAGTGCATGGCTTGTCCAACATAATCCATAGATCAACGTAGTATGTGTAATCACATTAGGCTTACAACAAAGCATAGTCATAATTTAATTTCTAAAACAATCTGGTGGCCTCCACAATTCTACGTTACACACTCAATCTTTTAATCAAAGTATTCAAAACAAACAGCCATAATTAACCATAATGCAGCAACTAATCAAAATATTTAACCCAATAAAATCTGCCAACAACGCAATTGAATTTATTTTATTTTTCAAAAAAGAGACACAAAGGATATTGCTTAGAATACAGCTGGTGGCCGTGAGTAAAATAATTACCTGAATCACAAGCGTCACTGGGGAATTTTTCAAGTGAGGTTCAGTCTTTGACTGCAACTAGGGAATTATTTCGATTTTTTTTTAAAATTTGAAGTTGTGGGTTTCCGAGAGTGAGTGAATCTTAAAGTAATTTTTGAAGCAGAAGAAAATAAACAATTTGAGAATTTGGAATCCATGGGAGAATTTCTTTTTTGAGGATTTCGCCGTAGTACTTAGGTTTCTCAGTTTTTGATATACATGTGTGTAACTTTTGAATTTATACTGAAGCCCTTGTTTGGAGAAATATCAACGAAGTCCTGTGATTTTAACATTTGCAGTTATCAATAAGTCCCATATGAACACTGATTTCATATATTTGTAGTTATTTATAATTGAAATAACTTTCATATCAATATATCTTCTGCCCCTATTAAAAGAAAAGAAAAGAAAACATATCTTGTCCCTTTTTTTTTTTTAATTTATAGTAATTTAAGAACATATACTCCCCCCAATAGCTATACAGAAGATACCAATTTGAGTTTACCTATCCAAACTTTATTTTCCTCTTGGAATTGTAGGATTGGGATAAATATTTTCTTACACACACACACACACGAGCTATATGTCTCCTCATTACTTTTGGCCGCTTTGATTTTTAGGGAATGGTTTTGATGTATATCTATGGTTCGTGTCCATCTCTCACTTTGGTAAATATCTCTTTCCCAACTTAATTCTTCTAATTCATAAGACTCACTATTTTCCATACTATCGTTACCGGTTAGTTATTTTCTCCATTGTTTATAAAATAATTATTATACATCTATTTTTTTTTGGAGAATTATATACCTACCATTTTAGAACTAAGGAGAGTTCGTATCACTGGTTTTTGAAACTTTTCATGATTTTGGAGAGAAGTCTAATATTTTATATATGTTTTTATGTGCCTTTGAACTAATTTATTGTATCGTTACGTGAAGAAATTTTAAAAATATTATTAAGAATATTCATATTTTTTAATTGTAGTCTTATAATTGTTAATGTCCAAAAATATTCAAAAACTGTTTTGAAATTTAACAATTGATACAATTAAATTCGTCGTCGAAATAATATAAAGAATTAATTTTAACTCTTTTTTTTTTTAACTCCTAAAATTTCCAAGTATACTTGTTTTGATGGGATTTTCACGTGCCCACGTGTTGCCTCTAATTGGTTGGGCATGCTCTTTGTGGTCAGTATTTAATTTGGGCCGGATTTTTGTTGACTGGGGCTTGAGGTGGTCTGCTAACTCATCATTTCTATTAGTAGTTCGCAGAGAAAGGTCCACAATTTATCTGGGCACTGATATCGCCTCAATAAAGTCGTGTTGAAGCTTTGACAGTTAGTTGACTTCCTAGATGGTCCGAAAATGAGCTTAAATACTAAAGACACCCTCTGTAGACGGTGGTGTGGGTGCATGTTATACCAACGAATAATGGAGAACCAAGGGTTTTATACACTGTCTTGGAATTTGATGCTTCGAGAAACCTACGGAAAAATCTTTTCAGTGCGAAATAGACTTTATGGATGGGATTTTAACAAGTAGATACCCTATAGATTGTGCATATAGTGGATAAGAGATGATTTTGGGACTCTAGAACTATTTAGGAATTTTACTGACTGATGCATTATATAATATTGCGACAATTGGGTTAAAATCCTAGTGCAATCTCAATTAAATATGTAGAGTTTCTGTGCAAGAAACTACAGAATATGGAAATTATTATAGAAATAAAAGATCTCCATTTGATTAAGGTTTGGGTACTTAATTGACTGAGTATGGCTTTTTAGGCGCTTGGAGACTAAGAAAAGGGCTTGGGATGATTGCAGAGACTTGTAGACGCGAAAGACTATGCCTTTGAGGTTGTTTTGAGTGTGGCGACTACGGTCAATTTGAATGAACAGGAATACTGTTACGTTTGTCTTCTTGGAGTCGAATACACAAAGATTAAGGTTTTAATGAATTTGATCAAGAGCAGAGGCTTATTCTTGATTAAGGACAAGGTTATGAGAGGAGAAACTTGAAAAGAACTATTGATTATGGTTTCTTGTGGGTTAAGGTATGGTTTCACGGAAAGTTTGATCAAGAAGGACTTTCTTGATCAAGAACAAAAGATCATTGCAAAGCTGCTGTTTTAGGTTTATTTAACAGAGAACTTAACATGGAAAAGGTTGATAGTGGGTTGGAAACGTAATGGAGGATGATGATCCTTTCTAGTAGGATTCAAGAATAGTGCATGAGGTGCTGTATTTATAAGTTTTTGAGGGAAAACCAAGTTTTTAAGGCCTAAGAATCTTATTCCTCGAAGGTGGCACGAATCTCTCTGCTTCAAGGTAGGGCTTTGTGGATTCTTTCCTTTTTTATGTGCAAAAAGGAGTCTTTTCCTAATTGTGAGAGGATTCTAGGATTTGTGTCTTAAATAATTTTTCTTGATCGCCAAACATCTACCTTTTAGGGGTAGGAAAGGTGCTGGGCCGAAATTGCGGTTTATGGAAGGCTCCTAGAAGGTCGCTTAATACAGAATTAAAATACTATAGTAATTATACGACACAAATCAGGAATATATATTGCCTTTTGGCTTTGAAGGAGAAGAAGACAATGACGGAAGTCAAGAAATTGCTAAAAGCAATTGAAGAAGCAGCCACAGGTTGGGAGAAGAGCCAGTCGCTTAGATTAATCTCCTATATTTATTCTTTTGTCCTTATATCAATTATGTGTAATTAAATCTTTTATACTATGGTTAAGGATAATGCTGTGTTCAATGAGATAAATTACTTTTTATTTAATTCTCTATATAAGCGCCTGAATGTTTATGGTTCTTGTTTCATATATTTGGTTGAATATAATTAAATCTTTTCACTAATTCTGCTATATATTATTGATTGTTAGTATAAATATTTAACTAAGTCAATGTTTGGATTTATAAAATCTATATATGATTATCTCTAATTATGTGTCTTTTATTAAATTGTTTACCTAAAGTGCTTAGAAAAACATTACCTCTTTATTATTCAACATTGTTTACATGAGATGTTTAGATATAATACTATTAAATAGAAAAAGAACCTACATAAAATTAATTTTAATTAGACTAAATTGTTGTATTTATGAGTAGACATAAAAATTTTGAGTTGTCACTCTAAAATTAAGAATTAAATATTTGTTAAGTTGAACTGTGGTGGATTTTGCAATTCTAATAGTCTTAATCTCTTGAATTCTTGTGTTAATTAACTCATTTTAAATTTAGGTACATCTTTAGTTTAAATCTCTTCAAACAACATATTTCACGAAAAGTAACACAAGAGATCCAAACATTAGTATTTGCAAAAACAAATATTCTCCAGTCTTGTAATATAAAAAGGGAACACTGCCTATAGTATAATTACATTAATCACATCATATATTCTTTTCACTTACGAATTATTTCAATTGAAATTGCATCCAGTATTACATTTTTCTTTGTTTTTGTGAGGGAAGTTCAATAACTTTTGATGCCTCATTATCCTGGATGCAACGATACAAAAGCATCTAGATTATGAACATAAGCCCATGCATCATTATGCTTTTTATTTGCCATTCCATTCTTTACAAAGCCCATGTAAGAGAGATTGTAACATTTTTCATTTTTTGATTTGACATTCTGGAATAAAAAGACTTGTTATTTTTGGAGAAAACGGTTAACCGTTTAATTTTAGAGAGCATTTTTATGTTCTATAGAAAACAGCTAATCGTTTGGAAAAAATGGCTAACCATTTATTTCTAGAGAGCAACTTATTTTGACATTCTAAAATAAAACAGCTTGCCGTTATTGAGAAAATGGCAAACCGTTTTCTTCCAGAGAGCGTATTTTTACGTCAACAGTAAAAACAATTAGCAAGCTTGAAATTTCAATTGTGAATGGATGCAAATTTCAAACCAAAGAATGTCTTTGAAGAAGTATGATTTCAAATGGTTGTAGTCTTTCATCTTATTTGTTAGATTAAAAACTAGATTTTACAGGTTTTATACATGTTCTGGAAATTCAATCTTATTTGTTAGAGATTGTATTCAGGATTTGATACATCTTAGGGGTAATTTATCATTAAAACTCTATAGCAAACTAAGATTGGTGAGGGCAAATAAAACCTTAAAGGAAAGTGTGCAAACACGTCTCAAATCTTAAAAAATTTTCTTTGTTCTTTACCTCCATATTTGAAATTCACCAACAGCCCATGCATCATGACGCGTCACAACATCCTACTACAAGTCTACCTGTTCCACATCATTTTAGCATAACCAACTTTGATATGATTCGGAGTTGAACCAAAAGATAGAAGAGCAGCCTATGAAAGTAGAAAGTGGTGCTTAACTTCTAAGCAATCTTCCTCGTATAATATGAGTTGAACCAAAAGTACGAGAGCATATTCATCAACCTTTGGATGACCGCACTTGAACCTTTACTATGAAGTTATTATGACGGACAGACATTCATCAAGCAAAAACGATCTATCAACAACATAGGATATGTAAATATATTTAATTGATACCTCTTTATTTGCATTGTCTATCCTCCCGTTCTTGTAAAGTTCATCGATTATCACATTAAATATAGCAATATCAAGCTGCAGACCTTAGGCCACCATCTCAATAAATGAGATTAAGCTTCATCCCAATCACCAAAGGCCCTCATCTACAAGCCTGGCTTAACAAGAAAACCAAAAATCGCGTATCAATATCAATATTAGGCTCACAAAGCCATTTCTTCAAATAACTCAAAATAGTATATATAATCACGTTAGGCTTACAGTAAAACATAATTTAATTTCTAAAACAAAGTGGTGGCCTCCACAATTCTACCTTACACAAACAAACCTTTTAACCAAATAATTGAAATTAAAAGGCCACTATTAACCATGATGCAATAGCAACTAATAAGAATAACAAAACCAATAATATCGGTTACAACCCAATTGTATTTATGCAATAGCAACTAATCTAAATTATAAAACCAAAAAAAAAAAATGCAAACAACTGAATTAAATTTATTTTAATTTTAAAAGAGAAACACAAAAGTAGCATAGATATAGCAACTAATCAAGTTATTAACCCAATAAAGGCTGGGGTGGGGCTATTTGAACCTAAAAAAAATACTCTCAACACTCATTTATCCATAAAAATTTTATATTATAAATATACCCTTAAATAAATTTACTTATAAATCCTTTCTTCTTCATCCATCTTATAATTTTCTCTGTTAAATTTTTTGATAATTAAGTTAAGTCTCCACTTAATGGAAGAGACATCCGCCATTATAACATACTTTGTGAAGATTATGATTTTTGCTTCTCGTGTCATTAAAAGTATGGAGAATAAAACCTCAATTTGTATTGAACAAAGAATAATTCTATATTTTCAAGTTTGATATCGCACCCTAAATTTAAAAAATCCTTAACATATTTGTGCAAAAGGAAGAAAAAAGAGTTGCACCAACAAATTATCAAATCGTAACTGGCAATTTGATTGCAGTGAGAAATTATTTTTGCATAAACTCCAAAAGCCTCTTTGGATAATGCCAAATCAAAATTAAGGAGCTTCCTCTGTTACAAAATCTTTATCATGATCAAATCTATATTAATACATTAATTCCAGAAGCAATAATTTTGTATAGATCAGTTAATAAATTTATGGGTCTTAAATTGTTTTGGAAAATATACCATGAATAATAAAGATCTTCGATATTCACACCATTTTTATGAAGAAGATAGACATGAGACTATGAGAGGGATATTTTTGAGATTAAAATGGGTGTTTAAAGTAAAATTATAGATTTTAAATCTTAGTAATGGATATCATGAGAGATTGAGTTTGTAAAGTATTTTGATGGGTTTAAATAACCTCACCCTAAAAGCTGCCTGTTTACGGTTGATTTTGGGTTAACGAAATAAAATCACAAAACCAAGCTAAGAACAATAAATTTATTTTTGTTGAGGAGCGGGGTGCCTCGATTGTTCGGCGCGTACGGGTTGTTTAGGATTTTTGTGGAGTGAAGGAGGATTGAGATGGCGGTGAATATGGAGGGGGTCTGACTTTAGGTGCGGAGGGCTGGTGAAACTTGCCTTAAACATGCGAAACAACCAAAAAAGAGGTTAGAGGTGGAGCCAAGGGTGGCTGGCGACCGCACTCCGACGCTCAAGTCAGAGTTGGGGCTTATCTTAGGTTAGAGAGCTTGCAAGCTCTCGGTAATGGAGATTCTGAGGTTGAAGAAACCTTCACTTTTTCTAGTGTGTGTGTAAACTTAATTGATAAAAATTAAACTTGAGTATTTATATGGTGTACCCCAGTCGCCATGCCATCTGACGTTAATTTAGTTGCGTTCCCTGCTGTTATGTCAGGAATATTCTTATTTTCATGCGTATGGTGGTTTAGGCATTTCAAAAATATGCAAGGAGAGCAAGTTTGTGGCTTATTCATGTGCTGGGCGTAGTTGAGTGGCCCCGCGTACCTCTGCAATTCTGTTGTAATTTTGCAGGCATAGCAGGAAAAGCTGGTGGTCTCAATTGTCATAATATCAAACTTTTGGCACATTTACTGGCGTTACAGGCGGCTGTCTCCTCTTTTGTGGCACGAGATTTCCTCACTGATTCCTTATTTTTGACACGTATTAAACCGATCATTTTGAGATTCGGGGCCCCATATATCCCTTCACATTTTTACGAACACCTTTTATATCCTTACATGGTGTACCTGAGGTACCCCCGGAGTACCTAAGGTAGTCGGGCTACCTAGGGTACTTGGGGTATCCAAGGTACCCGAGGTAAGCTAATTTATTAAATATCGACATGTGGCGCTTCATCATTGGCCTCATGTTTCCTTCCCAAACAACATCCCCCTAGTTTCTTTATGGTGAATGTAATTGAGGCACAAGAAACTCTTGGAAGAATTGTGCATGACACATGGCGATATTTACCTTTTTTTTTTTGCAAACACTGAATTGATGCTGTCTTCACGTCTCTCCAGCTTTTCTTGGGGAAGTGGTAACCGCCTGACACGTGATTTGAATTTGAAAACACCCATCTGTAAAATTATTTGACCTCCCACTTTATGAAGTACGATTTTTCAGGTTTAATTAAAATATGTTCCACTCCTTTTATGTTACCACTTTATTTTGAAAATCCCAAAAAGTCTCCCATCAAGTTTAATTGCTTCCAATGGCTTCTTCTTGCTCTCTGACTTTTCATCTTTTCCTTTATTTCTTATTCTTTTTGGCTTCGTCTTTTTCTTCAGCTTCTCATCATCTCTTGATCTTCATTATCATTCCACAAATAGGTAAAAGAATCTTCTTTTACTTCTTCTTTTCCTTTCTTCTTCTTGGCCCATCATCATTCATTCTTTCTCTTTTTGCTTTTCTCCCTTTTTTTATGCTTTTTCACGTCACTTTTTTCATGGTTTCTTTCTTCTTTTGGTCAACTCTCCTCTTCCTCTTTTTTTTTCCTTCTTTTTTTTCTCTTTCTCTTTTCCTTCCCTCTCGGTTGCACTTCTTTTTTTGCATTTCCGGCGGGCTCTCGGCGGTTGCTGCGGCGGTCTCCGCTGCCCGATTTATCCGGCGTGTAGCCGTGTCTTACAGCTTCCGGTGGGTTTGGTGTGGTGCTTCTCTCCCCCACATTGTCTTATTCACTTCTTTTTCTTCTTCTCTATTTTCTTCCTCTATTGCGTTTTCTTTGGATACTTTTTTTAGACTTCTTTTTTTTTTTAAAAAAAATCATCCAAACTCTCCTCTTTTTTTTTTCTTATCATCTTAACGACTTTTTTTTTTATATCTCTAATGGATTTCATTGTGCCCATGATAGCCCCTGCACAGCTTCATCTTTTAAGTAATTTCTAGTGATCCGTGACTTCTCTTGGCGATTTACAGTCTATTCATCTCCAAACTTGCTTTTTTTTTTTACGACTAAAATTTGCTGCTCTCGGTGAAATCTAGGTATGAATTTTTACCTATTTTTGGCTTCTTTATTTTGAAAAATATTGTTGTGACTTTGTTTCTGGATTTTATGGAAAGTATTGGTACCTTTTCTTTTTGTTTATGCTTTTATTGGTGGATGTTGGTGTTTGGCTTATGATGGATGAAGTTTGAAGTTGTGGGTATGTTTTGATGTGGATATTTTCTTTTCAACTTGTGTTTTATGTTTTTAGGGGAACAAGATGGGGAGAAAAATTGTTGGGAAAAAGAGTCGTAACGTGGTCAGGGAGCCTGGGGAGTCGAGTGAGGAGGCTCAATTTTCTGAGTCAGCCCCTTATATATCCCTTAGTGATGAGGATGGGTCCCCTTCAGCTAGTCCCAAGTTATCTCGAACCAATCCTAGTAGAAAATCAAAGATTAAAGGCAAACAACTAGCCAAGCTAGCCCATAGAAAAACCCGTGCAAAGAATTCCAGACCCAAATCTCCTACCTCGTTAGCATTCCTGAACCTCCCCCAATCTCCCCATTTGTCTCTATAGCTCGTAGGCCAGCTACTCCGATAGATTTAGAAAGGGTTAGAGCTAAATATAACATACCTCATTTTATTTGCCTTAGAGTACTTCGCAAAGGCGAGCGCCCCGAGCACCCCCATTCTGATGGTGTAGCCTTTCATATTGACCTTTTTGACTTAGGTCTCCATTTGCCTCTTCAGCCATTTTTTAGAAAAATGTTCAATGAGATGAAGATTGCTCCCGAACAGTTATCTTTACTCAGTTGGAGATTGTTCACGAGTTTAGAGGTTCTGTGGCTGGATGTATTTGGGGAGGATATTTTTTATGGAGATCTGAGGGGGCTTTATCAGTTGAAGAAGCCGGTTGGTTTATCCGTAGCTTATTTTGCTACTTGGTGGGTTCATGATAGCTTGGTAAGATCGGATCCCTTGCTGAAAAAGGGCTATAGATATGGGTGGTTTGTGGCTGAAGGCGAGTGGGGGAGGAGTATACCAGCGGGGAATGAAGTTGTGCAAGTTCAGAACTTCTTCAATGAAGATAGTATGTGTTTCTTTCCTCCTCTCTCCATTTTTATGTGTACATAGATTTCTCGCATGAATTTTCTCTTATTGTTGTTTCTTGAGACCTTTGCAGACATCACTTAGTCCAAGGGAACATCCCCAGTTCATGAAGTGGGGAGGAAAATGAGTGGTGTTATAGAGAAGTTCCAGTTGTTGCAGAGTGAAGGTGATATTTTGAGCACTACCCGGCTGGCGAGAGCTGGTTTGATTGAGGAGAGTCTTCCATCTTCTTCGGGGGGTGATTTACATATAGCTATATGGTGTTGCTGGGGTACCCTGCCTTCATTGGTTCTGTGGGGTGCCCCCATCATTTGCACAAACTCTTTTTGTTTTTTTTTATGGCGACTATAGCTTATTTTTCTTAATGCGTCTTTTTGCCAGTGATGATTTTAATGTTCATTTTTTTGATCCATCTCTCTGTTTCACTTTTTTTTTTGGTTTGCTTGATGTTTGATAGGTCTGGACCCTTTCGCTGAAGATTTCAACGCCTTCTTCAGTTGTATGAGCGGCATCTCCTCCGCTACCTTGGGTACCTCAGCAAATGGTGATCGACCTCCCATCATTCCAGGCGCTAAGGGCAAATTGCCCGTTTCCTCTTTTAGGGGTTCTCTGGGTACCCTGGTTACCCACAAGAGGAAGCTTGGCTCCATTTTCACGGTTCTTGGAGATCTTATGGAGAGTAAGATGGACCCGGTGGCAAACACGCGGATATCTCACCTAGCCAATTGCTTCATTTATTCCTCCGAGTTCATTTCTATAGAGATGGCCATGGAGGCGAATAAATTGGGACTTAAATGAGTGCTATAGCCGAGTGCTCAAGGCTTGTCACGACGTAAGTGCCTCTTTTTTTTTTTATCATCCTGACTCCCTTTTCTTTTTTTTTATTATTACTATTTTTTTAGGCGGCCTTCTACCTTAGCCACAGTTTCCGCGACTTTAGTGGCACCTCGGCTGCGAGGGGAGGTCAGACTTGGCCAGTCTTATGATTGCCATTTGTCTATTCTTTACTTGGTTCAAGTTAAAGAATGGAGGTGTCGGCGCGTGCATGCTTTAACGGAGTCTCATGGCACTAGGGTATACTGGTTTACCTCGCCTTCGGGTCTTCTCTAACCATCTCTCTTTAAATTCGTTGTATTCTTTCTTATTGACTTTGACCTCGAACAGATTGTCACGATCAAATCGGGTCAGATACCCCAGGTTCCTCAGATTATCATGAAATGAAGCATTTTATAGCTAAAAGGTGCATACAAGAGATGGCGTAATAAGATGGAGTCACATTAAGGGCGAAAATTTAACCATAATCACATTCAGTAATCAAAAGAAGAACATTAAATAAGACTGACTCATTGTCCCAATGAGAATAGGAAATTGTATAGACACCCACTCTCTAGGACTAAGGGAATTAAAAATTTTACTTGCACATGTTGGGTACCCGAGGTACCTTTCATGGCTTTACCATATTACACACATTTGAAAGAAAATAAGAGATATATAAAGTGAACGATAGGGTTTAAGACATTGTCCTCATATTAGTAGTACTTCCTTAGCATTGCTGGTGCCTAGCTATTGCCCGCTTGGATAGGCTAATGATTGGCCTTGTGCTGACGGGGAACATATTAGTGGCAATTTGATAATTTGCCTTCGAGGCGACAGAGTAACATCCTCGAGCCGATTGATGATCCCCTTTGATTGCGATAGTTTCTTCGGCGGTTTGAATCTTCATGGCGAGGTAATGCATGGAGATTGCCGCTTTAGTTGTTGCTAAAAATGGTCTTTCTAAGATAATATTATAGGCACCGAGATAATCAACAATAAGGAAATCGATCATATGGACCACCTGGTGGGGTACCTTGTTGATTGTAACGGGCAAAGTGATGATACCCTTGGGAATAACCATGTCTCCTGCAAAACCGAGGAGTGGCGTGTCATATGGAGTGATCCTTGGCGATTCGATTAGCAGTTGATCTAGGGCGCTTTTAAAGATGATGTCCACGGAACTACCGATGTCCACCAGAGTCCTTGCAACCTTACCGGAGGCAACTTTTAGTGTTATAACCAGAGCATCATCATGGGGGTATGAGACACCTTTCGCATCTTTCTCTGTAAAGAGTTCTCTGTAAAGAGAATAGGGACGGGATGGTCGGGTACCCCAGGTACCCTAAAGTGATTTTGACAAGCGAAGTTCAATTCTTTTCTAGAGTGATCCAAAATTGGCGACTTTTTGTAACATTTGATGACCCATCTTGATTCCCCTGCGAGGGTAGGACCTCCTGTTATCATTCGAACATAAACGCTTTTCTTAGACCCCTGGGGTACCTCAAATGCGGGATTAGAGTTAGCAACTTATTTACCTTTATCTTGCTCCGAGAACTTCCCAGCCTCCCGCATATCAGCCACAAATTCCTTGAGGTACCCACTCAAAATCAATGTCTCAATTTCTTTTCGCAAGTGAAAGCATTCGGCGGTGCTATGGCCGAAATCTTCATGAAGCTCACAATATTTCAAGTTACGCTTCATAGTGGGGTATGTTAACATGAATATGTTAATAATATTAATTTTGATGATAACAAACTTTAAATGGTTTTTGATTAAAATGTTGGAGCTATTCCTTAATAAATGAAAGCCTTATAATCATTCTAATTATATTTATAAAAGATGGATCACTGTTAATTTTCAAAATAGAAAATGATTATCTATAAAATCTGGCTTAAACTGTGTTTCTAGAAATTAAACCATGAGCCATTTATTTAAACAGTTAACTGACAAAATCCAGAATGAAAGATTGAAACTAGAAACAAATGGCAAAAGTTTAACTGAAACGGACAAGGCTAAACTTGTTCTACAGGTTACTAGAAACAAACGACGAACCATTTATTACAAATGGCTAATCGATAAAATTCCAGAGAGGTCATTTCATGCAAATCCTTAACTGTTTAATGTAAACGAATAATTGATGTTTATCTTGCAGGTCTCTGGAATTTTAACGGCAAAAGGGTAATCCTAAACGGCAAACCGTTTATTTGATAATTGGCGCAACGGTATCTTTGACCAGCCTAAATGGTTAACCGTTAATTGTTAATGGCAAACCGTTTTCGAGTAGACAGTTTGTAACGGTTAGTTTTTCAGCTCCAACTATAAATAAGCTCATTCAAATTCAAACAAGATTGATCACAACACGACCATTGAGCTTATATTCGAGAATACAATCTTTATAGAGCTTTAAAACACATTCTTGCTTCATCTATTCACACATTGGGCATTGTTTTGTAATCTTAAATATTGTGTGAGAGAAAATAATTTTTAATCTTCTATTTTGATTGATTGTAAGTGTTGAAATACACTTGGGTTAAGAGATTGGGGATAATCTCTTGTTGTAAAGGTTCATTGACACCTTGGAAGTCAAGTGTAAGCATTTGAAGCCTTAGAGGCTTATTTAGTGAAATCCTCAAGCTCGGAAAGTTTGGAGGCGTGGACGTAGGCGAGGTTGGCCTAACCACGTAAAAATCTTCGTGTTTGAATCTCTCTTCCCTTATCTTTTCATATTATAATTGATTTAATTGTTATTATATTAAATTCATTTTAAATTTGCATGATAATTTGTTTTAGAATCTAATAATTTTTAGAATCCCAATTCACCCCCCTCTTGGGTTGCATACTTGTATTTCAATTGGTAGCAGAGCCTTATTCTCTTGTTAGGACTTAATCGTCTAGAGTAAAAGATCCATGGCAACCCTAAATGACTCAACCTTTAGAGAAGGGCAATCGACAACTAGACCATCGTTCTTTGACGGTAATGATTATGCATATTGGAAAACTAAAATGAGAATCTATTCGCAAGCTTTAGATTATTAAATTTGGGAAGTTGTTTGTGATGGTCTATTCATGCCTTGAAATACAAGTGTGCAACCCAAGAGGGGGGGTGAATTGGAATTTTAAAACTTATCCTAGCAAATCCACACAACAATTTAATCTAATGCTTTAATCAAATCAAAACAATAAATTCAATCAAGCACAATATTAAAAGAGTAAGGGGAAGAGAAAAACGAACACAAGGATTTTTACGTGGTTTGGCTATTCCCGCCTACGTCCACGCCTCCAAGCTCACTCGCTTGAGGATTTCACTATCCAAGCCTTTCCAAGGCTTCAAGCTTTTACAATTGACTTCAAGGTGTCAATAAACCTTTACAACAAGAGATTATATCCCCAATTTCTTTACCCCAAGTGTTTCCCACACTTGTAATCTCACAATTTGATAAATGAAAATACAACACTCAATCTCTCTTTAAGAGTGGATATACAAATTGAAGAACAATGATGATACAACAAATGATTTACGAAATGGAAGCTCAATATATGTTGTGTGATCTTTTTTTTCCTTGCTTGGATTTCCAAAAATGAATTGGCTTTGAGTTTATATAGTTTGAGCTCAAAAAATAGCCGTTATGCATTTGTCTGCCCGAAAACGGTTAGAGGTTAACTGTAAACGGTTAACCGTTTCGCTGGTCAAAAGTTACTGTTGGGCCAAATTTCAAGTTACCCTTTCACCGTTTAGGCTTACCCTTTCACCGTTTAGGCTTATCCTTTCGCCGTTTACGCTTACCCTTTCATCGTTAACCTCCAGAGACTTGCAAGATGAACATTGGGCTAAATTTCAAATAAACGGTTAATCGTTTTCAGTAAACGGTTCACCGTTAGTGTCCAGTAACCTGCAAAACAAATTTAGCTTAACCTTTCTCACTAAACGGTTCAAGGTTAAAATAAACGGTTAACCGTTTTCAGTAAACGGTTCACCGTTTTGCTCCAGAATCATCATTTTAACAAAACTGGACAAAACAAGCTTTCTGGACGTTATCGATTAGCCGTTTCAAAATAAACGGTTAACCGTTTGCTACAGTGCTTGCTACAGTGATTACTACAGTGCTACAGTGATTGCTACAGTGAAATAAGTTTCTAAAAATTCAGTTTGACCCCAAAACTTTATAAAACTGTAGTATGACCCAAAACGTTATGAAATATTTCAAATAAGTCCAATTTCAGAATTTCTAAATATTACTTTGCTAATCCAAAAACTTTTTGAAATTATAATATGACCCCAAAGAGTTTATTGTTTCGCACAAAGGTCATTTTCAACATAATACCCATATTTTTAAAGTTCTCAAAACCTTTCACATTAGTCCAAAAAATTCATAAATTATAGTATGGCCCAAAACATATAAATAGTTTCAAATAGGTCCAAATCCGAAATTGAGAAACAATATCAAAGGATTTAAAACACATTTATTTTAGTCCAAAACACTTTGATTTACAGCCTCATTTTCTTATAATAAAAATAAAATTCATAAATCTTTGTTTAATCAATACATGTGATTTGTTATTATCAAAATCAATATATATAGCTAAATAAGCTAACATGCCTATGTTTAAAGATGAAGTAAGAGATGATATTCCTAAACCATCAAGTCAATGGAGTGAGTTAGAAAAGAGAAAAATGTCCTTAAACTCCAAGGCAATGAATGCCTTGTTCTGTGCTCTTTATAAGAAAGAATTTCATAGAGTATCTAACTGTAAAAGTGCACAAGAAATATGGAATAAACTTGAAGTTGTCTATGAAGGGACAAATCAAGTTAAAGAGTCTAAAATTAGTAGATACACTCGTTAATATGAATTGTTCCAAATGGAACAAAATGAAAATGTGTATTCTATATATACTAGATTTACGGACATAGTGAACACCTCAGGAACTTTGGGAAAGACATTCTCAAATAACAAGAAAGTTAAGAAAATTATTAAGTCACTTCTAAAAGAATGGAGACCTAAAAGAACCACTATTGAAGAGGGCAAAGATTTAAATACTTTATCTCTTAATGATTTAATTGGTTCTCTCATTTCATATGAAGAAGATTTGGCAGGAGAAAAAGGGCATGAGGAGAAGAAGAAAAACATTGCTCTCAAACCTTCAAAATATGAGAGTGATGGGGAGAGTGAACCGGATGATGAAGAGCTGGCCATGATAGCAAGGCGGTTCAAAATTCTTTAAGAAAACTGGAGAGCGAAAAAATTTTAGAAACTTCAAGAACCAAAGGGAGAAGAAAGAGGCAATCACATGCTATGAATGCAAGAAGCCTGGCCATATAAGATCGGAGTGCCTACTTATCAACAAACTCAAGAAGAAAGCTATGGTTGCAACTTGAGATGATAGCGAAGAAGATTCAAGTGATGAAGAAGGGTCGCAAGAAGTATTAAACCTAGTGCTTATGACAATAAGAGGGGATGATGATCTCAATGAGGTAAGTGATCCCACCTCTGATAAATTGTATGATGCTTTTAAAGAATTGCATAATGAGTTGATGAAGATTGGTAAAAAGAATATATGTCTTAAAAAGGAAATGACAAAGCTTAAAAATGAAAAGGATTCTCTAAATACTAGAATTGCATGCCTAGAAGTAGAGAACAAAATATTGCATGGTGAAATTGCATTATCAAATGAGAAACCTAGCATCTCGCATGAGCATTTAGAATCACACATAGATAATTTGAAAAATAAAAATGAAATACTTAAGAAAAAGAACAATGAGCTGAATAAGATTGTTTTGAAATTTACAAATGGGCAAAAGATGTTGGATAATATGCTTAACTCACAAAAATGTGTTTTTGATAAAGGAGGACTTGGGTATAAGCTTAGCTTGAAAATTGTTTGCCATTATTGTAATCAAAATAGTCACATGAAATATAGATGTCCCGTGAAAAGGAATGCATATTGTGGTGTCAAATGTATTTGAGTTCCAAAAGGAATCGTTGCTAACTCTCAATGACCCAAAAAGCTTTGGGTACCTAAAACTTGAGATTTTCTTTGTAGGACTTAAAGAAGAAGAAAAATAAATGGTACTTGGACAGTGGATGTTCAAGGCACATGCCGAAAAACTATGCATGGTTCTTAAGCTTCACCAAAATTGAAAATGGTGGAGACGTGTCTTTTGGAGACAACTCAAAATGAAAAATTCTTGGAATTGAAAATGTTGGTATAGTTTCCTCAATTCTAATTGAGAATGTATGTTTGGTTGAGAACTTGAAAGACAACTTAATTAGTATTAGTTAATTATGTACCAAAAGTTATAAAGTTATCTTTGATAAATTTAGTTGTGTTATTAAGAATTCTTGTGATGACAAGATCTTATTTGTTGGGAATAGATGTGGTAATATTTATATCTTTGACATAGAATGTGCATATATTCTTGATAAATATTTTTCAGCATTACATGATGATAGTTGGTTATGACATAGAAGGTTATGACACGCAAGTATGGATTTGATTTAAAAATTTTTGAAAAATGATTTAGTTAAAGGTCTTCTAAAAATTGGTTTTCAAAAAGATAAGATTTGTGAAGCTTGTCAATTTGGAAAATAAAAATCATATTTCTACTTCAAAACTACTTCAACTTCTTCACATAGATTTATTTGGACCCTCTAGATATGCTAGTTTAAATGGCAAATATTATGCATTTGTGATAGTGGATGATTATTCTAGATATACATGGGTATTATTCTTAGCCAATAAGGATGATGCTCTTGATGCCTTTAAAGTGCTTTGTAAGAAAATACAAAATGAAAAGGGTATGGTATTGCATGCATTAGAAATGATCATGGATGAGAGTTTGAAAATCATGCATTTGAGATTTTTTGTAATGATTTTGGCATTGAGCATCAATTTTCATCACCTGGAACCCCACAACAAAATGGAGTTGTTGAGAGAAAGAATAGACCAATTCAAGAATGGCTAGGACTATGTTGAATGAAAATTCATTGCCTAAGTATTTTTGGGCTGAGGCCGTCAACACCACTTGTTATGTTTTAAATTATGTGTTGATTAGACCTAATCTTAACAAAACTCCATATGAGCTTTGGAAACATAGAAAACCCAATATTGGTTATTTCAAAGTTTTTGGATGCAAATGTTTTATTTTGAACACAAAAGATAATCTTGGCAAATTTGATCCAAAATCTAATGTTGGTATTTTTCTTGGATATTCAAACTCAAGCAAAGCTTATAGAGTTTATAACAAAAATACACTAATTGTAGAAGAATCTATGCACGTTACATTTGATGAGTCTAATCCCTCCTCTGCGGAGGAAGGAATAAATTATGATGATGCAGATGGAGAGTTACAAGAAGAACCATTAAAGGATAATCAAGAGAATGCACCACAAAGAAATCAAGAGGATGAACAAGAAGAACAAACAAATATGAAGCAACATGAAGGTACTTCTCAAGCACTCCCTAAGAAGTGAAGGTATGTTTATTCTCACCCTAAAGATGTAATTTTAAGAGATCCCCTATGAGGTGTTACAACTAGATCATCACTTAAGAATACTTGTGAGCATAATGCATTCATTTCTCAAATTGAACCCAAATCCTTTGCGAATTTAGAAAATGATGAATCTTGGATTATGGGAATGCAAGAGGAGTTAAATAACTTTGAAAGAAACAATATGTGGGAATTAGTTCCTAAACCGGAACATCAATCCATCATATGTACTAAAAAGATATTTATAAATAAGATGGAATGAATTCCTGGTGGTTGTAAGAAATAAAGTTAGATTAGTGGCTCAAGGTTACAACCAAGAAGAAGGAATTGATTTTGATGAAAATTTTGCACCTATTGCTAGACTAGAATCAATTAGAATGTTGTTGGCATTTGCATGTAATAAAGATTTCATTGTATTTCAAATGGATGTGAAAAGTGCTTTCTTAAATGGATATATTATGGAAGAAGTGTATGTAAAACAACCCCCTGGTTTTGAAAATGGAAAATTTCCAAATTATGTTTATAAGTTGTTTAAAGCCTTGTATGAATTAAAACAAGCACCTAGAGCATGGTATGATAGACTTAAGAATTTCTTGTGAGAAAATAATTTTTTCATGGGTAAAGCGGATACTACTCTCTTTATCAAACATAAGAATAAAGATATACTTGTTCAAATTTATATTGATGATATTATTTTTGGTTATACTAATGAATTGTTGTGTAAAGAATTTTCATCTTGCATGAGTAATGAATTTGAAATGTATATGATAAGAGAGCTGAAGTACTTCCTTGGGCTGTAAGTAAAACAAAATGAGGAAGGAATGTTCATAAATTAAGCCAAGTATGTAAAAGATCTACTCAAAAGATTCGACATTGATGACTCAAAGACTAAAAACACTCCAATGAGCACAACAACCAAACTTGACACAGATGAAAAAAAGACAAAGAAGTGGATATAAAAATGTATCGAGGTATGATCGGATCTTTACTTTATTTAACTGCAAATAGACCCGATATCATGTTTAGTGTATGTTTGTGCGCAAGATTTCAATCATGTCCCAAGGAATCCCATTTGCTTGCTGTTAAAAGAATTTTTCGTTATTTGAGTGGAACCATAGATATTGGCCTTTGGTGTCCAAGGGGAACTCATATAGATCTATCATGCTATTCGGATGCGGATTTTGCCGGCTATAAAGTTGATAGAAAAAGCACTAGTGGAACTTGCCATATCCTAGGTCACTCACTTGTTTCATGGTTTAGCAAGAAACAAAATTCTGTTGCACTCTTAACTACCGAGGCTGAATATATAGCTGCAGGAAGTTTTTGTGCACAAGCTCTTTGGATGAAACAAACACTTAGAGACTATGGTATTAACCTAGAACAAATTCCTATTAAGTGTGATAATACTAGTGCTATAAATCTTTCAAAGAATCCCATTCAACACTCTTGAACCAAGCATATAGAAATAAGACATTATTTCTTGAGAGACCATGTTCAAAAGGGGGATATTACATTAGAGTTTATTTCTACAGAAAAACAACTCGCCGATATTTTTACCAAACCTCTTGGCAAAGCACAATTTTCAAAAATTCGACATGAACTTGGGATGATGAAATTTTTGCATTAACGTCTCTAGTCATGCTATTGAGTGTATTGAATTGATTGACTTATTGATGATTTGATGTTTTTAATATTTATGAAATGCTTAAGCATGATATTCAAGTGATATGTTTGCTTTGATAATTCTTGAATGTTTATATGAATTAATTGCTTGAATGAATGTTAATGAATCATGCATTAAAATGGCTTATAAAACATTTTTGGATTAATTATATGTTCTTGGAATGTATTATTTGCTGGCCAAAAATTAAATTAAATGTGCGAAATTATAGATGAAATAAACTGATAACCGTTTCCAATAAACGGTGTACCATTTTTATTCCAGAAACTAGTTAATGATGTTTGACTTTTACCCTTTTACTGTTTGACAAAATCAGTAAACCGTTTAAAACCAGAGAGTTCTCTAGAAAATTACTCCTTTACTGTTAAAAGGATAACCTTTCACCGTTTCCCTCTCATTAGTCTCTGGAAAGTTACTCCCTAACCATTTAAATAAACGGTTAACCGTTTTTGTGCGATATAAAAACTAGTCCAAGGGTTTTCTCTCTCTTCTCATTTGCCCTCATACCGTTTCAGCCATTGTTGCGCAACCAAAGCTTTCTATATCCTTAAACCTCCATTTTTATTGATTTCCTTGCCAAATCACACCTAAAACATCCTTTCACATCATCTTTATATCTTTTTTACCGTTTCTAATCTTTAAATCTATCTTGAAATAGAAAAATCTCAAATCAAAACCCTAAGGGTAGCCGGTTAGGTTTCGTCATTTTTGACCTAATTCGTGTCCTTTTTCTACCAAATTAAGCTTTGAAATTCCATCTTCCACTCTTCCCTGATCCTAAATCAATTATTTTTCGACCATAGTCATTGTTTTTAAAATCCCTCACTCTCCCTGTTCTTTACCATGGATGAGTCATCTCGGAGAACTCGAAGGAGGAAAGATATGCCACAACGGAATCCCATACCACCACGGGTAGTCTCTGAATTTGCAAGAATTCATCTTCCCACACCCTCATTGGCCAAGCGTTTTGAGGACCGTTTCAATGGCAGAAAGGTACTTGATTCGTTTTATATTGACATAGAAGACTTTAAAACCTTAATTGTGTGTGGTAGAAGTGTTAGAAATATGCTTCAAACTTGGGAGTCGGTTGTTGAGTGTTAGAAAATACATATTTATAAAGGAGAAAATCATCTTTTTACATTTCATGTCTTACTAACAACCCTTAATTTTATGTATTTAAGCTTCTTGTAATTTAATTATGTGTGTTTTATTTTAATTAAATATTTTATGTATTTTAGGGGCACCATGGTCATTTCACAATAAATGAGAGATCAGATGCATTATGGGCATATAGAATGGCTTTCAAGTCCTCGATTGGGATGTCACCCTACAGACTAGTGTATGGAAAATCTTGTCACCTACCTGTGGAACTCGAGCATCGTGCATATTGGGCTATCAAGAAATTCAACTTTGATATGCAACAAGCCAGCTCAGAAAGAAGATTACAACTGGCAGAACTTGAAGAAATTCACAATGACGCATATGAAAATGCTAAGATTTACAAGCAACGAATGAAAGTCTTCCATGACAAGCAAATTATGAGAAAATCTTTCACTCCAGGTTAGAAAGTGCTTTTATTTAATTCTCGCTTGCACCTATTCCCAGGTAAGTTACACTCTCGATGGTTTGGCCCATTTATTGTACATACTATTTTTCCATATGGGGCAATTGAAATTAAAGACCCAAAGAATGGTGTCACATTTAAAGTTAATGATCAAAGATTAAAGTCATATTTAGAGTACCAACCACATGGAGAAGACACCGAAATAAATTTGAGTGACCCACCAGATTTGAATTGATTTTTTTCTTCTCGGTGGTTTGATTTTTCTTTCTTTCTTTTTATTATTCTTTTGCTAATTGAAATTATTTTTGCATAAGTGTTTTTGTTTTACCATTTAGTTTTCTCTTATCATTGTTAATCATGAGTACCATACTTAAACCATTCCTCCTAAACATTCTTAAACCACTTCAATGTGTTAAAACTCATCTCAAAAAGCAGATTCAACATCGTATTTGGGCTCTGCAACCACCAGAATTAGTATCCTATGTTTAGGGTTTAAAAAAGCCAATCAGAGACTTTGAGAGAAGTGTTTACGATATCCAGTTGGAGCTTGAGGTAAATTCAATAAGAAGACGATTTTAATTTTCTTTGTGTGTTTTAATTTGTTTTTCTGTTTGTCTGCTTTAGTTTGTTACCCCGATGAAGTGGCGGATAACGGTACTCCGTGATAATCAAGTCGGTTACTTCAGTTTCCCATAATAACTAATATTCTGAGGCGAAAGTATGGACAAAAATGAGATTCTAGCGAAGCTTTATAAGCGATTCTCTTCATTTCCTCAGAATGCCCTCCTTACAATCTATAAAGCCCTGTCCGAACTCATGCGATTGCTAATGAGGAATAACATACCTGCTCACATCCGTTGGTTAATTGAGGCTAAAGTACGATTGGCAGGTGAGTTACCTCCAAAATTTATTGCATACATGCCTGGTTGTGGTAAAGGAAATTATGCTAGAAAAGACGCGCTCGAAGAATTTCTGTTGCTTGTCATAAGTGTGCCAAAATGAGTTGCGATAAAAACCCATGTTCTTTAGGAATGATGTCTAATAATAGGGAAGATAAGATTCAATTCATTAGGGATGGCTTGAATAAAGAGTCATTGGATGATATCATTTCTCTCTTGAAACGCATCCCAATGGATATGTGGAAGGAGCGATTCTCCAGTTATGGCCATTATTCCAGAAAGAGCATGCACGATATAGTTTTGGGAATCTGACTATAAACAACCCTATTTGCCAGTTTATAAGAAAACTGGATGGGAAGCCTATCCTCAACTCATAGAGGGCGTTCAAGCCGATTCTGGACGTAAAACCAGAGGAAGATGTAAGCCACAGTCGCAACTAGTTGTACATATCCTTTTTACTTCACTGTTATTTTATTTCACTGTTGTTTTATCATTTGCATTATTATTTTTAATAATTTCATTTTATTATTGTTTACTATTTACTTTTTCCTTTTTACTGTTTTCTTTTTGATTCGCGAGCCATATGCTTTATACATTATTTGACACTGACATGTTACCTCATACACAACTGTGACCCACTGTCACCAAGACTCTTAAATGTGATTTTTTTTGTCAAGCATTCACAAATTATTTTTGAGAAGTATTCCAATGGCAGCTACTCCCAATAGACAATTTAAGAATATTTGCGTGCTTTCTGGATTTACTTATGACAAACATAAAGAGTTTTGTTGATGGAGCCATCGATCTTGGTCGAAGTATAGCAGAGAGAGAATTACACTTGGTGTATGGAGGAGATAACCGAGGATTATCAAAATTGGTTTCAGAAGCTGCTTTTGTCAGAGGAAGCCAAGTGTTAGGCATCATCCCAAGAGTCCTAAAACCTTTGGGTAGTTTGTCTGACTCACCGACTGGAGAAGAGTTAGTCGTCTCAGGTATGCAAGAAAGAATAACTGAAATGCTTAATCATGCTGATGCTTTTATTTTTCTTCCTGGAGATCTTGCAACACTAGAGACACTTATCACACTAGTATTTTGGGCCCATCTGCACATTCACTAGAGACACTTTTTATGATGGCTTTATCGCATTTCTTAACCATACAATAAAAAACTATTTCGTTCCTTCCAATGCCAAAAAGCTTTTTATTTGTGCTGACACTGCTAATGATCTACTTGATATGTTACAAGCTTATCGACCGGAGCCAGACCCCTCGACCTTTATGTTGGAGCGTCCAAATAATGATTGTCGACTATTCCCTGATGGTAAGAAGTACAAATTAGATTTAATTCTCTGTCTGTAAATATTTTCTTCTATGTTGCACCACTCAGATGATGTCTTCTAAACTCTACTTCTTTCTTTTCAAACATTGAGGACAATGTTTCGTTCTGGTTAGGAGGAGTGAATAGTCGACAATTGTGGAATCTTGGTTAAGTTTTTACTAATTTTTTGTTGTAGAAACTAACTATTGCTAACTTTTTGTGTTGAGATGGTTGAATATGGAGTGCAGTGACTCTAGAAACGCATCTTCATCATTTAAAAAAAAAATTAAAAAAATTCAGACATTTTTTTCTTTATTATGTTTTGATGTTTATTTTTCTTCTTCTTTTTAATTTCTCCTTTATAAATATACATTCTTAAATTTTATTTTGAGTTGAAGATCGCTGAATATGGAGTGTAGTGCCTCTAGAAACGCATCTTCTAAAGTTAAAAAAAAATTTCATTTTCTATCATTTTCTAATTAGTTTTTCTGCATCATTTTCACAGTTCTGCATACATATTTTTCTTTCATGTTTAGAATAGGTTGGGGGTAGGATGTTGTTTAAAAAAAATTATGTAATTTGTTTTAACATTGGATGACATGATTAATTTCAAATTTTAGTATTTGTATTATTTTTGGTCTTCAGTGATGTTACACTATGTTTGCTACTCTACATGTTGATGTCGAAAATAAATATGAGTTTCTTGAAGAAATGAACATGTCGTAATAAATACCAAGTGAGTTTTTGAGCCTATCATTTTTCTTGGATAGTAACCCTTTTGCCCATTCTTTATACAGCTTAGCAGTTTATTATTGTATACACAATCTTTAGATTTCGTTTGAGTTAATCATTAAAAAAAAATTAAAAAAAGAAAAAAAGAAAAAAAGAAAAAAATGTGTGTTGCTACATTTGGAGGCCCATCTAACTAGTAGATATGGAATGTTATTTAGAGCCCTAAAAGACGATGGAAATGTCATCTTTGATCCGTTTGAGCTTTTCTAGCCATCCCTTTTATCAAATATCCATAGTCAACCCTTTTGAGCCTTAAAAAAAAAAGCTTTTCTTTGTCAAACTTATCATCTTGACCCACTCCAATTTGGAGTATTACCAAATATCTTACAAGTTTCATCACCTATTTATGTTTGAGAAAAATGTAAATAAATATTTTGTATTGTAAAGTTATGCTAAAAAAAATTGTTGTTTCAAAAAAAAGAAGAAAAAAACAATAATAGGTGAAATCCACCTTGCAACTTCAAATTTTTTTTTCCTCTGCATTTTTCTAAAGCATACACTTTGTTTTCCTTATTTCCATTCTTTGTTAACCATGTCCCTAGCCTACCTTACGTCTATATAAAAGTCCTTCTTGATTTTAGGGAACTATAGTCTAAAGTAGAAGCTAGTTATATGGGTAAAAAGATGTAGTGGTGCATAAAAAAATAAAATAATAATAATAATAAATAAATAAGGTTGACTAGCATTTTTATTTGACTTGAGATCGTATTATTTCTAAGCTGAGGGCATTTTTCTTTTATCCTGGTGAGAGCATGTGATATCATTTTTTTATTATTTTCTCTCAATTACCATTCATTGGAGTGACTATTTTTATTGGGTTTAATTTATTTGTGAGAGTGTTACTACTTTCAGTGAGATTTTGGGATTTGACATGTCATTCTTAAAAGTAGCTATGACAAAGTCTACTGGGCTGATTCATGTGGATGGTTGATGTGCGTGTGATGTTTCTTTAGACTAAAGATAATGCTTATACTTTTATTTGATTGTTATCATTAGTCTGATTAAATAAACACGATTGTTAAAAAAAATCATTTTGGACTTCAAATTTGTTTTCGCTTTATTTGCCAAGGACTAGTAATACGTTGGTTGGAGGGTGTGTTGAGTATTAGAAAATACATATTTATAAAAGAGAAAATCGTCATTTTAAATTTCACATCTTACTAACAACCCTTACTTTTATGTATTTAAGCTTCTTGTAATTTAATTATGTGTGTTTTATTTTAATTAAATATTTTATGTATTTTAGGGGCACCATGGTCATTTCATAATAAACGAGTGATCAGACGGCAAAACGGACATCACTTTTGAACTCAGGATGGTCGAAAATCTTAGGAGGAGTATAAAAGGAAAAATGACACTGTTCACATGTACGGTACTATTCACGTGTACGGTACTGTTTACATTACTGTTCATGACACTGTTCACATAGACGGATCGATAACGTAGCATTGACCGATGATGTGGCATTGGCTGATGAGTTGTCATGATCCTGTTGGACTAAAATTCTTATGTACTGTTGATGGTGATGTGGCAGCATATGAGTGAACCAAAAATCTCGCGTATGGTACATGCATCACACAAGATTATTTTCAACCAAACCGCGTTACTGTTTAGCCCGGGTCAAAGCGTGTTACTGTTCATCCACGCGGTCAAACCACGTACTGTTGACTAATGATGTGGCACAATCCTGAGCATCCAAACTGTTTTTAATCCGATGGCCATGATTTACTCCATGTATCTGTAAAAAGGGGGCCTACCCCCTAATTTGATAGCTTTGAATTCATTTTTGAGATCCATTTTTTGTAATTCTTTCTCCATCTTGTATTTTTTACAATTTTAATATATTCTTATTTTGCCTCTAGTTTAATTATGAGTGGCTAATTTTCTTTCAAGCTTGGGTTAAAGGTTAAGTCTCAACATGTGTCATGGGTTTTATTTGGTAAATTTACTTTCTCTTCCCCTTTAATTTTATGGATATTTTGACTTCTTATCGATAAATAATACTAATCTTGTCTAGTACCGCCTTGGTTTCACCGGCCCCCTAGTACAAGGTTATTATTATTTGGCACAATAAGCCCTTAGCACCATATTGATTAGAGCGTGGTTCATGAGGTGTGGATTCCCCCCTCATGATTTAATTGGCATTAATAAGGATTTTTTAACCCATGATGCATGTTGATACGGATCTAGATACCCAAATACGTCATCTCAATATATTTCTCTTCAATTTATTCTTGCCATTTCAATTCCAAGTTTAAGATAATCCAAATCAATTTCACCACAAATCCAACCACCCATTTACAAAATTAATTCTACACACAATTAAAATCCACCTCCTTGTGGGATCGACACTCGTCACCATTAGTCTATTCTACAATAGATTCGTGCGCTTGCGAGTTTAATAAAATTTGCACAACATCTGCCATTGATTTTGATGATCGAGTATATCCAAATTTAGTGCGAGTTTTCTATTCGATCATGGAAATCTCCGTAACTCGCCTAGATAGGATAATTACTCAAGTTGGCGGTGTTCATATTGAATTTGATGATGAAGACCTCAATGGCTCTCTAGGTATATCTAGTGATGGTCTTAAAATTTATTCATCTAGGAAACCTCTTTCCTTTGACGATTTTCGTCATGATGATGGAGTTCATAATATTTGTCGACGTGAAGATCTAAGTTATGAGACTTGTCATTTACCTTTTTAGTCACAACTTTTACCTCTGCAAGTTCGCATACTTCACACAATTTTACAGCATATAGTGACCTAGGAAGGGTCACTCGGATGAGGTTACGAGGTTAGACGTTGGCTTACTAGATAGCCTCATTTCAGGTCAACCCATTAACCTCAGCTATGTTATTGTGAGGCATATGTTGAGTACTCCCGCGGTTAACCACCGCTTGCTTCCATATAGCAGTATCATTACTTAGCTACTGTGATGATTTGACTTGTTTATTCTAAATGCCAGTTATACGGAGACTAGACGGATTGGTCCAGAGGCCATGACTGGTATCGGTTTTTCTAGAAAGAATGGCAAGTGGATAAAGACTAAAAACTCCAAAAACCGGGTTACTTTGATTGTTCCTGAGAATGATCGGATGCTCAACGATGTCTATACTCCTGATCAGCTTCCAGATTTTCAATTAGGAGATTTTCCACCTCCTTCGCATCGCCGTTCTGTCCCCCAACCCCCAGCTGACTCTGACTATAACTTTAAGGAGCGTGAGATGGATGCTGATATTCCATTCTCTTCGATGCCACCTCCAACTCCAGCACATCCTTCCACTCCCGAGCCATCTAATATTCCTGAGCAGCCCTCCGTTTCTGAGCCACCTCCAGCTCCAGTGCAGCCTCATGCTTCAGTTCAGCCCCCTAATTTGGATGTTTTGCAGCAGTTTGTTGTTGATGTTCGCAGGCTTTTTGAGCGACAGCAGCTGATTATCGATCGGTTGGGCACTTTCTCCTGTGACCAGCAGCAGCTACGTTCTGACTTTCAGACCTTCCAGCAGTAGAGCATTGATCAACAACTTGAGCTTATCGTTGGACAACACACTCTTCTCCGTTATTTCGGTTATGATCCAAGGAGCACGTTTTCTCCACCTCCATAGTTTCTGAGTTCCATTTTCCCACATACATTTCATATTTTGTTCATTTGTGTGTTGCTATTTCTATTTTTGAATACATTACTACCTCTATATGATTTTGATGGATTTTGATGACATGTTTTTGTGATGTTCTTGATGTTGGATGACTTGATATTGACTGATTTGATATTAGTTGATGAAGTTGTTGGTTTGTTGGATGATGGAGTTGTTGTTAATATATTTTGGAAGTGTTTTTAATCTAATTTTATATTAGTGGTTTTACTCCATTTTAAGGGAAACTCTGCTAAATTTTTTGCTCACCAAAAATGGGTAACTTCTTTCTTTTACGGATTTACGGATTTCTTTTCTCTCTTTTTTTTTTATGATGAAGGGGGAGATAATTAGGGGGAGATTTAAAGTGAATTTTTTTTTGCTTTTAAATGTTTCCTTGAGCCAAAATCAGTTTATTGGACATTTATTTTTAATTTGGCCATACGTTTAGAGGGAGCTTATATTAAGGGGAAGCAAAATATTGAATGAAGTTTTTCATCATAAAAAAGAGGGAGATCGTTAACATGAATATATTAATAATATTAATTTTGATGATAACAAACTTTAAATGGTTTTTGATTAAAATGTTGGAGCTATTCTTTAATAAAACGAAAGCCTTATAATCATTCCAATTCTATTAATAAAAGATGGATCGTTGTTAATTTTCAAATTGGAAAATGATTATATGCAAAATCTAGCTTAAACTGTGATTCTGGAAATTAAACCATGAACTGTTTATTTAAATGGTTAACCGATAAAATCCAGAATGAAAGATTGAACCTAGAAACAAACGACAAAAGTTTAACTAAAACAGATAAGGCTAAACTTGTTCTACATGTTACTAGAAACAAACGGCGAACCGTTTATTACAAATGGCTAACCGATAAAATTCCAGAGAGCTCATTTCATGCAAATCCTTAACCGTTTAATGTAAACGGATAACTGATGTTTATCTTGCAGGTCTCTAGAATTTTAACGGCAAAAGGGTAATCCTAAACAGCAAACTGTTTATTTGAAAAATGGCACAATGATAACTTTGACCAGCCTAAACGTTTAATCGTTAATGGTTGCGTGGACGTAGGCGAGGTTGACCGAACCACTTAAAAATATTCGTGTTTGAATCTCTCTTCCCTTATCTGTGAACGTAGGCGAGATTGGCCGAACCACGTAAGTAATCGGTCAATGCAACATCGTCGTACCGTATATGTGAACAGTGTCATGAACAGTGTCATGAACAATGCCATGAACAACACCGTATATGTAAACAATGTCATTTATTCTTTTATACTCCTTTTAAGGTTTTCGACTGTCCTGAGTTCAAAATTGTTGTCTGTTTTGCTATAAGATCTCTTGTTCATCGTGAAATGATCATGATGCCCTCTAAAGTACATAAAATATTTAATTATAATAAAACACACATAATTAAATTATAAGGGATTTAAATACATAAAAGTATGAATGTTAGTGAGACTTGGAGTGTAAAATGATGATTTTCTCTTTTATAAATATACACTTTCTAGCACTCAGCACCTCCCCCAACCAGCTTATTATTAGTCCATAGCAAATTAAGCGAATACAAAATTCAAACCCAAAATGATTTTTTTTTTAAAAAGTCATGTTTATTCAATTAGACTAATGATAGTAATCAAATAAAAGTAGAGGCATTATCTCCAGCTTAAAGAAATATCACCCCCACATCAACCATCCACATGAATCAGTCCAGTAGACTTTGTCGCAGCTAAAATACAAGTGTGCAACCCAAGGGGGGTGAATTGGTATTTTAAAAATTATCATAACAAAACCACACAACAATCAAATCTAATGTTTTAATAAATTTGAAAGCAATAAGTTCAATAAAAACACAATCATTAATAAGTAAGAGAGAAGAGAAACAAACACATGAATTTTTACGTAGTTCGGCAATCCCCACCTACGAACACGCCTCCAAGCGATCCAAATTTGAGGATTTCACTATCCAAGCCTTCCAAGGTTTCAAATGTTTACAATTGACTTCAAGGTGTCAATGAACTTTTACAACAAAGAGATTATCTCTCAATCTCTTCACTCAAGTATCTCACACACTCAAACACTCACAATTAAAATGAATAAATGAAAATTACAATAAAATAAACTCTCTTAAAGAGTAGATGAATAAATTGAAGAATAAAGATGATTCAATCAATAAGAATTTGTGAATTGAGAGCTCAAGATATGATGTATGCTTTTTGTTTTTGCTTACTGGAGAGATTGAAAATGAATTGGATTTGAGTTTTTATAGTTTGAATTAAAAAACTAGCCATTATGTACATTTTGGTGGTAATCGGCTTACTGTTTATGGACATCCGGTTAGCCGCTTAATGTTACTGTTATAGCCAAAATTTGAATTTTTGAACATCCGGTATGCCGCTTATGAAATCCAGATGGCCGTTTATGTTCTAGAAGTTTACTGCCCAAATTCGGTCTACCATTTATCAGGATTACTGCTACAATGAACTATTTTTCAAATTACAGTTTGATCCTAAAACTTTATATAACTGTATTATGGCCCAAAACGTTATGAATCTTTTCAAATAAGTCCAATTTTGGAATTTCTAAATATTACTTTATTAATCCCAAAACTTTTTAAAATTATGATATGACCTAAAATATGTTAAATTATAGAATGACCTATAAATATTTAAATACTTTCAAATAGGTCCAAATTCGAAATTGAAACAATATTTATTAAACACAAAGATTGTAAAATTCTTTCATTTTAATTCATAACTTGAAAAACAACTTAACTCCATAAAATTACTGTCTTATTATAAAAGTACTATACATAAATATTTGTTTAATCAACACAGGTGGTTTGTTTTCATCAAAATCAATATTTATAGTCATATGGCTAACAACAGCTGCAGTAATTAAGCTACTTTCAAGAATGACGTGTGAAACCCCAAAATCTCACTGGTAGTAGTGACATTCTCATAAAGGAATTAAATGCAATAAAAATAGTCACTCCAATGAATGGTGAATTGAGAGAAAATAATAAAGAAGTAATATCACACACTTTCACTAAGATGAAAGAAATATGCCAACAACTTAGAAATAATACGATCTTAAGTCAAACACAATGCTAGTCAAACCAATGTATTCATTTTTTATGCACCACTACATCTTTTTAACCCATATAACTAACTTCTACTTCAGACTATAGTTCCCTAAAATCAAGAAGGACTTTTATTAGAATGTAACGTAGGCTAGGGACATGGCTAACAAAGGAGGGGAAATAGGAGAAATAAAATATATGTTTTGAGAAAAAGTAGAGATCTTTTGGAAATTACAAGGTACATTTTGCTTATTTATTATTATTATTATTTTGAACTAAATTTATTTTTTTGTATAACACAACTCTAATGAACAAAATAATTATTTATATTTGTCTGAAACATGAATAGGTGATTGAACTTGTAAGATGATAAGTTGATAAATAATTTTTTAAAAAATATAAAATGCTTAAAGGGTTAATTATAGATATTTCACAAAAGGGATGGTTAGAAAGGTTCAAACGGGTCAATGATGGCATTTCCATTGTCTTTTAAGGCTGTAAATAATCTTCCATATCTACTAGTTAGATGGACCTTTAGATGTAGTAACACACATGTTTTTTAGATGGTAGACTTGAAAGGAAATTTAGAGATCATGTGTAAAATAATAAACTGCTAAGTTGTATAAAGAATGGGCAAAAAGGGTTACTCTCCAAGAAAAATGATAGGCTCAAAAATTCACTAGGAATTTATTATGACATGTACATTCCTTCAAGTAACTAATATTTGTCTCCTTCATCAACATGTAGAGTAGCGAACATGGTGTAACATAACTCAAGACCAAGGATAATACAAATACAAAAATTTAAAAGTTATTATGTCATCCAATGTTAAAAGATCACACAAAATTGCCATAAATGTTTTTTTAAATGACATTATACTCCTAAACCTATTCTAAACATGAAAAATATGCATGTAGAAAGGTGAAAATGAGGTAGAAAAACTAATTGGTAAAAGAAGAAGTTAGAAAGATTACACTTGAAATGATTGTTGAAGCTTCATAATAAGATAATAAAGAAAAAGAGAATGTTTGGAAAGTAATTTTTTTTTAACTTTCAAATTAAGAAGATGAGTCTCTAGAGTCACTACACTCTATATTTAGTCATTTTTGACTCAAAATTTTAGCCACGGTTAGTCTCTACAACAAAAATAAGTAAAAACTTCACCAAGATTGAGACCTTTTACAATTGTCAACTATTCTCTCCCTCTAACCAGAACGAAACATTGTCATCAATTTTTTAAAGGAAAAAAGTAGAGTTTAGAAGGCATTAGTTGGGTGCTGCAACACAGAAAAAAATATTTACAAGCGGAGAGTTAAATTTAATTTGCACTTCTTACTGCAACTACTGCTACCATCATTAGTTGGCCACTCCAACAGAAAGGTCCTGGAATTTAGTTCTATTCTATAGGCTTGTAATAGATCAAGTAGCTCATTAGCAGTACGAGCACAAATAAAAATTTGTTTCGCTATGAGAGGAATGAAATGATTTTTTATTACATGGTTAAGAAACACGATAAAGTCATCATAAAAGTGATTGGAGCCTCTAGAGTTGCAAGATCTTTTGGTAGAAAAATAAAAGCATTAGCATGATTTAGCATTTCAATTACTCTCTCTTACATAACTGAGACGACTAACTCTTCTCCAGTTGGTAAGTCAGACAAACAACCCAAATGTTTTAGGGTTCTTGGGATGGTGCCTAACACTTGGCTCCCTCTGATATAAGCATATTTTGAGACCAGTTTTGGTAACCTTCAGTCACCTCCTCCATATACCAAGTGTAATTTTCTTTCTGCTATGCTTCGACCAAGATCTTTGGCTCCCTCAACGAACGCTTTATATTTGCCATAATTAAACCCAGAGAGCACACAAATGTTATTGAATTGTTTATTATGAGGATGTTGTGGATTGCCCAAGTTACTAGCCTTATTGCCCACTATTTCGAGCTAGAGAGCCCAAGACAAGGCCAAGAGTGCTAGCTTGGCTCGATTCTGGAAAATTCCAGGCAACTCTAGCACATTTGAGCTTGTAAATATCTAGAATACTCTACACATTTTCAGCTTATGTAAATGGTAGAATTCTCTAGAATCTCTAGAACTTGGCAAGCCTCCCCTATAAATAGGGCATGGCATTTAGCATTTGAGCAACAAGTTTAGAGCAAGCAACTCAAGTACTCTTGTAATCTCTCTTGTAAGCAATACAAGTTTTCTTATTCGGCTCTTTTGCTCTGTTCTCTCTAACTCTTCGAAAATCTCTAGGCTTAGCTAGTTGAGAAGCCTAAGGCTTACTTAGCAACATTCGATGAAGTTGTCTAAGTGCTGCACGAGTTTGTTGAGCAAAACACTTATCATGTGACAAGTGGTATCAGAGCCAGGTTTACACCCACACAAGTTAGCTCATGAACAGTGGCTAACCCTCCAAACACAGTGCAAGAGGGCGTTGTTGGTGTGGATGTTCCACCGGAACCAAGTCGCGGCCATGAGGGAGAGCGCGCCCATGACAAGGCTCGCGGCAAGTCCAATGCCCTATCCGTGGATGCGTTGGAGCCTCAGGTAGCCACTCTCAAAATTGCATTGTCCACTGCTCAGGATGGCCTCAAGGGATTAGAGAAAAGAGTGGACGGTCTCGAGAGAGAATACACCGATCTCACTGTCGCAACAAAAGCCCTCATCTAAGATCAAGCGAACACTCTCCAAGGTGAGTTTCGATCCTTCCATGATGAGTTGCTAAAACTTCGTGGCTTTGTTCAGAATGAACTACGCACTGTCCATGTGGAAGTGGAGGAAGTCCGCTCGGATTGGGCATGGCACAAGCGCACACTTTTCGCTAGTCCAGCTTCTGCAAGTACGAGTGATGTGTGACGCATTGACGTGCTAAAGCCCGACACCTACAATGGCACACGCAACACCACAATCATGGAAAACTTCCTCTTTGGACTAGATCAATATTTTGATACCATGGGTGTCTGAGATGAGGCATCGAAAGTGGGCACATCACCCACCTATCTTCGAGGCGCTATGCAACTATGGTGACATCGAAAGCATGGCGAGATGGGCAAAGACATTTGCACCATTGATACTTGGGCTGACTTCAAGTAAGAACTCCGAAAGTAGTTCGCCCCAAGCAATGCAGAGAAGGAAGCACGAGCGCGCCTACGTCGCCTTAAACAATTGGGTAGTGTTCACAACTACATCAATGAGTTCGCTACTCTTATGTTTAAGATAAGCGACATGTCCGACAAGGATTCACTCTTCTACTTTCAAATCCTTGAGGCCAAGATCGAGTTTGATAGGTGTGGTGTTCAAACACTTGATGATATCATCTCTGTCACGGAATCGCTCACCGAATACTCTACCCAGTTCAAAGATAAAAAGGCCAACCAAGGCAAAGGCGGGAGAGAGAGTCGTAAGGACAAGGGTAATAAATGTAAAGATTGGTAGCAGAAAAAGCTGCCTAGCAATAAGAGCCGGCAAGGAAAATCGGAAGGCAAGAATAAGGCACTAAAGCCACAAAGCCCATGCTTCATATGTAACAGTCCTCACTGGGTACGCGATTGTCCGAAGAATAAGTCGCTCAATGCTCTCGTTGCCTAACTCAAGAGCAACCCCTCTATGTTCGTGGAAGAACCCCAACGCCATAGCCTCAACTTATGAAGGAAAAAGCCTCGCAGCACACAAGCTCGCCCGTGAATGGCACGAAGAAGGGGACATCACGCTAGCCTACCTCGACAAGGCCGCGAGGAAAATGAAAAAGTAGGCAGAGAAAGACGACATGAAATGACAGCCTTAATGATGTATGTAATGGACCAAAAAACATGTGTACGGTACATTCATATACACGAAATGACAACCTTGATGATGTATTCTGTTCAATCAGAACTTGCCACTTATCACAATCCTAAGAGTCCAAATTGCTTTAATCTGATGGCCATGATTTACTCATTGTATCTATAAATAGGGGCTCTCCCTAATTTGACACCCCTAAATTCATTTTTGAGCTCTATTTTATGTAATTCCTTCTCAATCTTGTATTTTCTATGTATTTTAATAAATCCTAATTTTACCCCTAGTTCAATTATGAGTAGCTAATTTTCTTTCAAGCTTAGGTTGAAAGTGATCCCAACATGTTCCATAGGCTTAATTTGATAAATTTACTTTCTCTTTTCTTTTAATTTTTGTGGATGTTTTGACTTTTCGTCGACAGATAGTAATAATCTTGTCTAAATATTACATTGGTATAACCATCTCTCTAGTGCAGGGTTATTACTATTTGACATGATAAGCACTTTGCACCATATTTATTAGAGTGAGGTTCATGAGGAGTGGAAATCTCCCTAATGATTTAATTGCCACCAATGAGGAATATTAAGTCCATGGTGCACGTTGAGTATAAATCCAGAGAACCAAGTGCTTTTTTTATAATAATTTTCACTTTAATTTATTTCCGTTATTCTAATTCAGATTTTAGTATAATCTAAATCACATTCACCACAAATTCAACCATCCACTTAGAAAATTAAGTCTACATGCAATTAAAATCCACCTCTTCATGAGATGGACACTCATCATCATTGATCTATTCCACAATAGATTTGTGCGCTTGTGAGTTCAATAAAATTTGCACAACAAGTTTTTGGCGCTGTTGCCGAGGAGGTAAGTTATTTTAATTCGTAGAATTAATTTTTGTAAATAATTTTTTTGGTTGTTTTCTTGTAATTTTTTCTTTTTTAAAAAAAAAGAAAGAAGGAAGTGAATCTGCATTTTGAGGTAAGTATTTTTTTTCTTTTCTTATTCTTTAAATTTCTATAATTTAATGTTATTTTTCTTTGTAATTTTTCATTTATCTTGTTAATATTGCTGGTTCAACCTCCTATTAATTTATTTTAGTTAATTTGTTTCACGTATTTTTTATGGCATTTGAGTGTATTTTCATTGTAAGATTATAACAGTGTGATAAAGTTAATATCGTAATTATTCATTCTTCTTTATTTTTATTAGTTTCTTTTTGTATTTTTTGCATGCATGGTCAAAGGTCATAATTACCTAATCTTGAGCCTACAAACTTTGAACTGGAAAAACACATCGCATACATAAACACGTTGCAATTAAAGATAAAATTGAAATGGATTTGCAGCAACATCCAGCACCACAGGAGAGGCCATTTAAGGACTACTTTAATCCCCTAGCTAACTTTTACCCAAATCAATTCAATGCCATAGGTGTAATGAGAAAGCCATCAAACTACAACCCTTACTCCAACATATATAGTCCTGGATGGAAAGATCATTCCAATTTTTGATGGTCTCAAGGGTTCCAACAAAATTGACCAGCAGCTCCAACTCCACTAATGCAACCAATTTCTCAAGTTCATCAAGCCTCTCAGCCACTATTTAGACCATACAATTAGAACTCGAACTATTTTCAACCCAGATCATAGGAAGATGCATTCTAGAATTTCAAGAATCTTACTCACTCCATGATTGAGCAGCAAAACTGCACCATTGATGAACTACAAAATAAAATGAGAGCAGGCTTCAACTCACAAACCCAATCAGTTCCAAACCTCGAAAAGATGGTGGGACAACTTGCCTCTTCAGTTTAAACCTTGACAATGACTATTGGGAAAGGCAAATTCCCATCAACCAGTGCCTAATCCTAAAGGAGTGCATGAAGTAAGTACTAGTTTACCTCAGCAACATGGAAAAGTCAAAATCATCGTGACTTTGCAAAAATGAAAAGAAGTTGACAACAAAGAGGAGATACCAGTGACAAAATCAACTTAAATTGTACATGTACATGTTGGGGACTCATCATCAGAAGAGAAAGAAGAAACCAACCCATGAGAATACGTTCCTAAATCTCCATTTCTGCAGATGTTACCTAAAGTAAAGAAGGGAAAATTCACAGGTGAGATTTTTGAAATCTTTAAACAGGTTATTGTTAACATCCATTTGCTTGACACTATAAAACAATTGTTATCTTATGCCAAGTTTCTTAAAGACTTTTGTACTAAAAAGAGAAATATTCATGTTCAAAAGAAGAATTTTTTAATAGAAAACGTTAACTCTATATTCCAACACAAAATTCCTTTAAAATAAAAAGACCCAGACTCCCCCACTATCTCATGTAGTATAGCGAACCACACAATTGAGAATGCTTTATTGGACTTACGAGTTAGTGTAAATATGTTGCCTTACTCAGTATTTGTGAAATTTGGACGGTGGGAATTACACCCAACTCTCGTGGTGTTACAACTTGCAGATCAGTCCATAAAAATACCTTGTGTTATTATGGAGGACGTACTTGTCCAGGTAAATTAGTTTTATTTTTCTGTTGATTTCATTGTAATTGACATTCACCAGTCCAAGATTTAAGGAAGCACGTCCCCATCATCTTAGGCCGACTTTCTTGGCAGTTGTGGATACTTACATTTAATGCAGTACTGGAAATATGCAGTTTTCCTTTGGCAATATTGACTATAGAGCTAAATATCTTTAACATTACCAAACAACCTCACAATGCAGATGATAGAATTGTTGATGTAGATTTCATAGAAGAATTAGTTGATAATACTTTTCTTTCAAACCTTAGTGATGACCCTTTACAAACATGTTTAACTCACTTTGATTTGAATTTTGATATTAACAGATCAATCGATGAGGTCAACGCCTAACTTGATTCAGCACCATCTAAATATTAATAAATGGAAGTCAAGAGTTGAACAATTAATATCATCAGAGAAGAAGCTCAGCCTATCATTAAAATCATCAACAAAACTCGAGCTCAAAGCATTACCCAACACTTTCGAATATGTGTCTTGGGAAAAGAAAGCACTCTACCAGTAATCATTCCATCATCCCTAAATGAAAAACAAAAAAGGTAAGTTGTTGGAAGTTTTAAAATAGCGCAAAAGAGCATTATGATGGACCATAACTGATATAAAAGATATAAACCTAGTAGACTACATGCATTACATTCACCTCGATGACAATGCTAAACTTGCCAGGGAAATGCAACGTCAATTGAACCCTAATATAAAAAAAGTTATTAGAACTGAAGTTCTTAAACTATTAGATACAAGTATCATTTATCCCATCTCTGAAAGTTCATGGGTCAGTCATATGCAAGTTGTTCCCAAAAAGTTAAGAGTCACAATAGTTACCAATGCTGATAATGAATTGATACCCACTAGAGTGACTACAAGATGGCGCGTATGTATTGATTATAAAAAGATGAATTCTGTCACACGTAAAGACCATTTTCTTTTACCACTTATCAATCAAATGCTTGATAGATTAGCAGGTCATGAATTTTATTGCTTTCTAGATGGATATTCAGGATATAATCAGATTCCTATAGTACCAAAAGATCGAGAGAATACCACTTTCACTTGCCGTTTTGGCACTTTTGCATATAAGAGGATGCCATATGGATTATGTAATGCACTTGCTACATTTTAACGATGCATGTTAAACAATTTTTCTAATATGGTTGAACGATTCCTTGAAGTCTTTATGGATGACTTTTCTGCCTTTGGTGATTCATTTGATCAATGTTTACATCATCTAACACTAGTTATGTAGAAATGTATAGAGAAGAATTTGTTTTAAAACTGTGAGAAGTATTATTTTATGGTAAAACAATGTATTGTTCTCGGTTACATTATTTCGAGCAAATATATTGAGGTTGATAAAGTGAAGGTGGATCTCATTTCCAATCTTCCTCCAGCTAAAACAGTCAGAAAAGTAAGAGCTTTCCTTGGGCATGCTGGTTTTTATAGACGTTTCATTAAAGATTTTCAAAAAAATCTCTAGGCACTTATGTAATCTACTTGCTAAGGATGCACCTTTTGTCTTTGATGATTCATGTCTTGTGGCATCTAAAAACTAAAGTAGTTGTTGATATCATCACCCATCATTCAACCCCTAAACTAGAACTTACCATTTGAGTTCATGTGTGATGCATTTGATTATGCAGTAGAAGTAGTATTAAGACAAATAGTTGATCGAATTCCCATGTCATTTACTATGCTAGTATGACATTGAATGATGCACAGTTGAACTATTCAACCGCTGAAAAAGAAATGCTAGTAATAGTGTTTGCATTAGAGAAATTTCGATCTTATCTCATTGGTTGTAAAATAATTGTGTTCACAGATCATACTGCTTTTAAATATCTTATCACAAAGAAATATACAAAAGCTAAACTAATTCGTTGGATATTACTTTTTCAGGAATTTGACTTTGAATTCAAAGATATGAAAGGCACAGAAAATCTTGTGGCAGACAATCTCTCTCATCTCAATTCTGATGCAATTACAAAACCATTACCATTGAATGAATCATTTCCAGATGAACAATTGATAAGTGTTGAAGTATTACCATGCTATGCTGATATAGTTAACTATCTTGTTACAAGTGAACTTCCAGAGCATTGGATTAAGTAGGACAAAGTCAAGTTTTTTGAAGAAATAGAGAATTTTTTTGGGATGACGCTTATTTGTTCAAGTATTGTGCAGATCAAATTGTCAGATGATGTGTCCTAGAAAGTGAATTTCAAAATATCCTTTCATTCTGCCTCGAACAATCTTGTGGAGGCCATTTCAACGCTAAGAAAATAGATACTAAAGTTTTACAATGTGGGTTTGATTGACCAACTGTATTTCAAGATACTTACATTCTTTGCTCTTCATGTGATAGGTGTCAACGAATGGGGAGCATTACATGAAGGAATATGATGCCACTAAACCCAATTTTAGTGGTTGAGATTTTTTATGTATGGGGTATCGACTTCATGGAACCCTTTCCCTCTTCTTTTAGCCATCAATACAAATTGGTTGCTGTTGACTACGTATCGAAATGGGTAGAAGCAATTCAATGTAGAACCAATGATTACAAGATTGTGCTAGGATTTTTGAAAAGCAATATTGTTTCACGATTTGGATTTCCTCAAGCAATAATCAGTGATGGTGGTGCCCACTTTTGTAACAAATCATTCAAAACTCTTTTGACAAAGTATTCCATCACTCAGAAAAGTGGCGACCCCATATCATCTGCAAATCAGTTGCCAAGTTGAGATCTCCAATCGAGAAATAAAGTACATATTAGAAAAGATGGCGAGACCAAACAAAAAAGAATGGTCATTGAGACTCGATGACGCATTATAGGCATATAGAATGGTTTTCAGAACCCCGATTAGGATGTCACCCTATAGGCTAGTGTATAGAAAAGTTTACCACCTACTTGTAGAACTCGAGTATCATGCATACTAAGCTATCAAGAAATTCAACTTTGACATGCAGCAAGCTAGCATAGAAAGAAGATTACAGTTGACAGTTTTTGAAGAAATTCACAATGATACATATGAAAATGCCACAATCTACAAGCAACGAATGAAAATGACAAGTAAGTTCTAAGAAAATCTTTCACCCCAGGTTAGAAAGTGCTTTTATTCAATTCTCGCTTGCACCTATTTCCAGGTAAGTTACACTTTCGATGGTCTGGCCCCTTTATTGTTCACATTAGTTTTCCACGTGAAACTATTGAAATTAAAGATCCAAAGAATAGTGTCACCTTTAAAGTTAAGTATCAAAGACTAAAGCCATATCTAGAGTACCAACCACATAGAGAGGACACTGAAATAGATTTAAGTGACCCACCAAATTTGAATTGAGATTTTTTCTTTCTTTTCAGTGATTTAATTTTTTTCTTTTCTTTTTTTTACTATGCTTTTACTGATTGAAATGATTTTTGCATATGTGTGTTTATTTAACCATTAAGTTTTCTTTTATCACTTTTAATCATGTGTGCCTCAACTAGATAGATCCTCTTGAACCTTCTTAGACAACTTCAACGAACACAATCTCATCTTAGAGGCCGAATACGATTTTATAAAACACATCATATTTGAGATCTACAATCACCAGAGTTAGCATCCCATGTTGAAGATTTAGAAAGATAACTCAGAGAAATTAAGGGAGGTATATACGACATCCAATTGGAATTTGAAGTAAATTCAATAAAAGGACGATTATGAAATTAATTTTCTTTGTGTGATTTAGTTTATTACCCGATTAAGTGGCAAATAGCGGTACTCCATGACAATCGAAGTCGGTTACTTTAGTTTCCCATAATAACTGATATTCTGAGACGAAGGTATGGACAAAATGTAATTTTAGCAAAGCTTTTCAATCGATTTCCTTCACTTCTTTAAAATGCCCTCTTTACAATCTATAAAACTCTGTTTGAGCACATGTGATTGCTTATGAGGAATGACATTTCTACTGACATCTGTTGGTTAATTTATTAGGAATGACTTGAATAAAAAGTCATTTGATGATATCATTTTGTCTCTTGAAACACATCCCAATGGATACGTTTGCCAGTTTATACAAAAATAAATGACTATGTTTGCCAGTTTATAAGAAAACTGGATGGCACCCCTATCCTTCAAACCATAGAGGGCGTTGAAGCTATTTCTGTCTAGTTAAGGCACACATGATTAAAAGTGATAAAAGAAAACTTAATAGTTAAACAAACACGCTTATACAAAAATAATTTCAATAAAAAAAGAATAGTAAAAAGAAAAAAGAAAAAAATTAAATCACCGAAAAGAAAGAAAAAATCATAGTTCAAATTTGGTGGGTCACTCAAATCTATTTCCATGTCCTCTCCATGTGATTGGTACTCTAGATATGGCTTTAATCTTTAACCATTAACTTTAAAGGTGACACCGTTATTTAGATCCCTAATTTTAATTGCTCCATATGGAAAAATAGTGTGAACTTAAAGGGGCCAGACCATCGAGAGCGTAACTTACTTGGGAATAGGTGCAAATGAAAATTGAATAAAAGCACTTTCTGACATGGGGTGAAAGATTTTCTCATAATTTACTTATTATGAAAGAATTTCATTCGATGCTTGTAGATCTTAGCATTTTCATATGCATTGTTGTGAATTTCTTCAAGTTCTGCCAGCTGGAATCTTCTTTCTGAGCTAGCTTGCTACATGTCAAAATTAAATTTCTTGATAGCCCAGTATGCACAATGCTCGAGTTCCACATGTAGGTGGTAAGATTTTCTATACACTAACCTATAGGGTGACATCCCAATCGGGGTCTTAAAAGCCGTTCTGTATGCCCATAATGCATCATCGAGTCTCAATGACCAATCTTTTCTAATATGTGCTTTATTTCTTGATTGAAGATCTCATCTTGGTCACTGGTTTGCAGATGACATGGGGTCACCACTTTATGAGTGATGGAATACTTTTTCAAAAGAGCTTTAAAGTATTTGTTACAAAAGTGGGCACCACCATCACTGATTATTACTCGGGGGAATCCAAAGGATGTTTTGAAATTCACTTTCTAGGACAATTTGATCTGCACAATACTTGAACAGATAAGGGTCATCCCAAAAGAAATTCTTTATTTCCGCAAAAAAATGGCTTTGTCCTGTTTGGTTCAATGCTCTGAAAGTTGAATTATAACAAGATAGTTAACTATATCAATATACTATGGTAATACTTCTACACTTATCAATTGTTTATCTGGAAATGATTCATTCAATGGTAATGGTTATGTAATTGCTTCAGAATTGAGATGAGAGAGATGACTTGCTATAAGATTTTTTTGTACCTTTCTTATCTTTGAATTCAAAGTCAAATTCCTATAAAAGTAACACATAATGAATTAATCTAGCTTTTGTATATTTCTTTGTGATAAGACATTTAAGAGCAGTATGATCTGTGAACACAATTAGTTTACAACCAATGAGATAAGATCGAAATTTCTCTAATACAAACAATATTGCTACCATTTCTTTTTCAATAGTTGAATAGTTCAATTGTGCATAATTCAATGTCATACTAGCATAGTAAATGACATGGGGAATTCGATCAACTCTTTGTTAGGATCAAGCGCTTGCCATTGGGCTAAAAGCTCAAGCTGATAGCCAAGGTGCAACTTTATTTCCTTATACAATGGAAGCGCAGAGCCCCACACTAAGCGGTGGATGGACATGAGGGGCTGCACACATTTGTAATTGTGCCAACAGGCCGGGCAGTTATGCCCTAGGTCGCCTTACTGACACCTCAATGGAATTACACAGAAGGATTTACACCTACAAGCGCACAGAAGAATTGTTAGGGCCCCATAACCTCAACAATCCCCCCCCCACAAAATTGCTTCTGTGGCGGCTTGAACCTGTGACCTTGCTCTGATACCAATTGTTAGGATCAAGCGCTTGCCATTGGGCTAAAAGCTTAAACTGATAGCCAAGGTGCAACTTTATTTCCTTATACAATGGAAGCGCAGAGCCCCACACTAAGCGGTGGATGGACATGAGGGGCTGCACACATTTGTAATTGTGCCAACAGGCCGGGTAGTTATGCCCTAGGTCGCCTTACTGACACCTCAATGGAATTACACAGAAGGATTTACACCCACAAGCGCACAGAAGAATTGTTGGGGCCCCATAACCTCAACACTCTTTATCTTAATATTGATCTTACTGTACAATCAGATACATCACATATAAGCTCAAATAGTAAGTTCTAGTTTGGGGGCTGAATGATGGGTGATGATGTCAACAACTGCATTAGTTTTTCAAATGCCACAAGACATGAATCATTAAAGACAAAATATACATCTTTAGCAAGTAAATTACATAAGGGTCTAGAAAATTTGCTAAAATCTTCAATGAAACGCCTATAAAAACCAGCATGTCCAAGGAAAGATCTTACTTCTTTGACTGTTTTAGGTGGAGGAAGATTGAAAATGAAATCCACCTTGACTTTATCAATCTCAATACATTTGCTCGAAATGATGTGACCGAGAATAATACATTATTTTACCATAAATGACATTTCGCCCAATTTAAGACCAAATTCTTCTCTATACATCTTTGCAAAACTAATGTTAGATGATCTAAATATTGATCGAATGAATCACCAAAGACAGAAAAGTCATCCATAAAGACTTCAAGGAATCGTTCAACTATATCAGAAAAAAATACTTTACATGCATCGTTGAAATGTGGCAGGTGCATTAGATAATCCAAATGACATCATTCTATATGCAAAAGTGCCAAAAGGGCAAGTGAAAGTGGTATTCTCTTGATCTTTTGGCGCTATGTGAATCTAATTATATCTTGAGTAGCAATTTAGAAAGCAATAAAATTCATGACCTGCTAATCTATCAGGCATTTAATCGTAAAATGATAAAGAAAAATGGTCTTTACGTGTGACAGAATTCAACTTTCTATAATTAATGCATATGCGCCACCTGTAGTCACTCTAGTGGGTATCAATTCAGTATCAACATTGGTAACTACTGTGACTCCTGACCTTTTGGGGACAACTTGCAGAAGATTGACCCATGAACTGTCAGAAATGAGGTAAATGATACATGCGTTTAATAGTTTAAGGACTTCAGTTCTAATAACTTCTTTCATATTAGGGTTCAATCGACGTTGTATTTCCCTAGTAGGTTTAGCATTTTCATCAAGATGAATGTAATGCATACAGCCTACTGGGTTTATAACTTTTATGTCGGCTATGATTCATCTTAATGCTCTTTTGTGCTCTTTCAAAACTTCTAACAACTTATCTTTTTATCTGTCATTTAGGGATGATGAAATGATTACTGGCATAGTGCTTTCTTCTCCCAAGAACTCATATTCCAAACTGTTAGGTAATCGTTTGAGCTTGAGTTTTGGTGGTAATTTTGATGATATGTTGAGCTTCTTCTCTGATGGTATTAGTTGTTCAACTCATGACTTATATTTATTAGTGTTTATAGATGATGCTGAATTAAGTAGAGTGTTGACCTCATCGACTAATTTGTCAATATCAAAATCCAAAGCAAAGTGAGTTAAACATGTTTGTAAAAGGTCATCACTAAGATTTGAAAGAAAAGTATTATCAACTAATTCTTCTGTTTAATCCACATTAACAATTATATCATCTGCATTATAAGGTTGTTTGGGAATGTTGAAGATATTTAGCTCCATAGTCATATTATCAAAGGACAACTATATTTCCAGTCTTGTATTGAATGTGAGCATCGGTAGTCGTCAAGAAATATTAGTCTAAGATAATGGGGATGTGTTTCCTTGAATCTTGGGCTGGTTGAGTGTCAATTACAATAAAATCAATAGCAAAATAAAACTTATATACCTAGATAAGCATGCCCTCCACAATACCACGAGATATTTTCATGGACTAATCTGTAAGCTATAACACCACTAGAGTTAGGTGTAATTCTCTTAGTCCAAGTTTCGCAAATACTGACTAAGGCAACAGATTTACACTCGCTCCTAAGTCCAATAAAGCATTCTCAATTGTGTAGTTCAATATATTACATGAGATAGTGGGGGAGCCTGAGTCTTTATATTTTAGAAGAATTTTGTGTTAGAGTATAGAGCTAACGTTTTTTGTTAAAAAGACAGTCTTTTGGATGTGAATGTTTCTCTTTTTAGTACAAATGTCTTTAAGCAACTTGGCATAAGATGACATTTGTTTTATAACGTCAAGTAAAAAGATGTTAACACTTACCTATTTAAAGATTTCAAAAATTTTACTTGTGGATTTTTCCTTCTTTGCTTTCGCTAACCTTTGGGGAAATGAAGCTTTAAGAACATATTCTCGTGGGTTGGTTTTTTCTTTCTCCTATGATGATGAGTCATCAGCATTTATAGGTACAATTTGAGTTGTTTTTGTCATCGGCATCTCCATGCTGCTAAGGTAAACTGGTACTTTCTTCATACACTCTTTCAGAATTAGGCATTGGCTGACTTAGGAATTTTTCTTTCTCAAAAGTCATTGTCAAGGTATGAACTGAAGAGGCAAGTTGTCCCACTATCTTTTCGAGATTTGAAACTGATTAGGTTTGTGAGTTGAAACATGCTCTCATTTTATTGTAGTTCATCAATGGTGCGGTTTTGTTGCTCGATCGTGGAGGGATTAAGATTTTTGAAATTCTGTAATGCATCCTCCTTGGGTCTGGGATGGTCTCTCCATCCAAGACTATATGTGTTGGAGTAAGGGTTGTAGTTTGATGGCTTTCTTATTACACCTATGGCATTGGCTTGATCTGGGTGTGAGTCGTGGTCATAAAGCTCTGTTGATTTAGCATGCATTAATGATATTATTTTTCAGGAAAGACCTTCCACTATCTCTTTGACTTTTTTAATTTCTGAACTTAACTCGTCAATGTAAGCCTCATTCACTCCCTTAATTCTTTTAACATTCTTAAGTGATCGACTCCATTGTTGGGAATTATCCGCTTGTCACTAGAAGAAATCCCAAGTCTCTGATGCACTTTTTGACATTACCTCCCCTCCACTTGTTGCCATTAGTCATTCTTGCACATGTGACAATAATCCCTCCAAAACATATTGGTATTAGTGTCGTTTTTCATACCCATGATGTGGACAATTCAAGAGCAACCCATTGAATTGCTCTCATGCTTCAAAAAACTGCTCGTCTTCTCTCTAGGTAAACTCTGAAATTTCCTTGCGAATAACATTGATTTTATACACTGAGAAATATTTATTTAAAATTTTTAATATTATTTGTTCCCATGATATAATGCTATTAGTAGGCAATGCATTGAACCATGAACGAGCTCTATCCTCTCAAAAAATGGGAATAATATAAGTTTAACATCATCATTTGAAAAATTCTCATATTTAAAAGTTTGACAAACGGCATGAAAATCATTCAGATGATTATATGGGTCTTCATTTTCTAGGCCATAGAATGTTGGAAGACAATTTAGCATACTAGGTTTTAACTAAAAACTCCTAATAGCTACATTTCGGTATCTTATACATGATGTGTTCAAGTTAGCTAAGTGACTGAAGTGTCCTTAAATGGCATCTCCTATGGTACTGGATGTTGTTGTTGCAAATCCGTTTTAATTTTATCTTTAATTGCAATGTGTTTGTGTGTGTGAAATGTTTTTTCAAGTTCAAAATCTATATGCTCAAGATTATGTAATTGTGACTTTTGATCATGCATACAAAGAATACAAAAAAAAAGAGAACAAAACTAAAAAAAATAAAGAAGAATGAGAAATTACGATACTAACCTTTTCACGCTGTTACAATCTTACTATAAAAGCACACTTAAGTTCTATAAAAAAATACGTGAAATAAATAGCTAAAATTAAAATAAATTATTAGGCATTTAAATCGGCCAAATTAAAAAGATAAACGAAAAATTACAAAGAAAAATAACATGAAAATTAAATTACAGAAATTTAAAGAAGAGAAAAAGAAAAGAAACGCTTACCTCAAAATGCAGATTCACTTTCTTTTTTTTTAAATAAGAAAAAAATTACAAGAAAACAAATAAAAAAATTATTTAAAAAAATTAATTCTACGAATTAAAATAACTTACCTCTCTGACAACAGTGACAAAAACTCGTTGTACAAATTTTATTGAACTTACAAGTACACGAATCAATTGTAAAATAAATCAACGGCGACGGGTGTCGATCCCATAAGGAGGTGGATTTTAATTGCATGTAGAGTTAATTTTCTAAGTGGGTGGTTGGATTTGTGGTGAAAGTGATCTGCACTCAACATGCACCATAGGTTTTAATATTCCTTATTGGTGTCAATTAAATCATGAGGGGATTTCCACTCCTCATGAACCTCACTCAAATAAATATGGTGCTAAGTGCTTATCGTGTTAAATAATAATAACTTTATACTAGGAAAACGATTATACTAGTACAATATCTAGACAAGATTATTACTATCTGTCGATGAAAAGTCAAAACATCCATACAAATCATAGGGGAAAAGAAAGTAAATTTACCAAATTAAGTCCATGGAACATGTTGAGACTTCAATTTCAACCCAAATTTGAAAGAAAATTAAGTACTCATAATTGAACTAGGGGTAAAATGAGAATTTATTAAAATACATAGAAAATAGAAGATAGAGACGGAATTACAGAAAATAAAGCTCAAAAATAAATTTAAGGATGTCAAATTAGGGGGGAGCTCCCTATTTATAGATACAATAAGTAAATCATAACCATTAGATTAAAATAATTTGGACGCTTAGAATTGCGACATGTGGTGAGTTCTGATTGGATAGAATACATCATCAGGGCTGTCATTCTGTGTATATGCATGTACCATATGCACATTTTTCGGTCTACTAACATGCTGCCACGTCACCGGTCAACAATACATCAGTATTTTAGTCCAATAGGATCGTGATACATTATCGGTTAATGCCACATAAGCAGTCAATGCCACATCATTCATACTGTATAAGTGAATAGTATTGTGAACAGTATCGTACATGTGAACAATGTCGTTTATCCTTTTATGCTCCTCTTAAGATTTTTTATTATCTTGAGTTCAAAATCGCTATCCATTTTGCTATCTGATCTCTTATTCATTGTGAAATGACCATAATATCTCCTAAAACACATAAAATACTTAATTATAATAAAACACATATAATTAAATCACAAGAGACTTAAATACATAAAAGTATGGATGTTAGTGAGACTTGGAGTGTAAAATGATGATTTTCTTCTTTATAAATATACACTTTCGACCACTCAATAGTATGAACTCCCGAGGTAAAAGGGTACAACTTATATAGATTGGGCAGGGGAAGACTTCTTCCTGTCTTCGATCACCATTAGAATCACAGCCTTGTTGACAAATTTCTTCACGCATGGTACCTCTAGTTCTGGATCCACGCTCCATTCCTCTGTCATAATAAGGGAAAATGCCTCATCCACCATCTTCGTTTGACGGGACAATATATCTTTATTTTTCGCCCTCAATTCATCGTAGTCCTTATCTACCTAGTCTTTCTCTCCAAAAAGGTCATTGAGGCGTTCCTTTAAAGCCTTGACTTCCCGAACAAGCTTGTCTTCACGAGATTGTCGGCTTTGGAGCTCATCCCTTAATTTTTCAACCTCCAATTAGGTAGCAACAAGGGAGTCAAGGTCTGAAAGGCAGTGGCTAAGGAGAAAGAATGCCTGCAGATTGTTAAAGACGTGTTATATACGTATACGATAATATGAATAAATAAATAAAGAATGGAGGGTAGGGATGGGCAAATTCAGATTCGGATCAGGTCTCGGATTGCTCGGATTGGTGAAAAAATCATCTGATTATAATCCGAATTCAAAAGCAATCCGAATCCAATCCAAATATTATATTCGGATTGGATTCGGATCGGATGGATAATTCAGATTAATTCGGATTCTCACATCGATAATATCATATTGAAATTGGATCGGATTTGCTCAAATAAATCAAAATAAATTGAAGTCATTTTCAAGTTACAAGGCAAAATTGAAATAATGCAAACAAGAAAAAAATAAAGCAACAAGCCAACAAATAGAGAAAAGAAATAAAAAAATTGAAAGCACAAAAACCTCATATCTCTACAATTTTTTGAAAATCAAAGTAGCTATTCTTATTCCTAAGCAACTTACAAGCTTTGATAGATCAACTCTGTTGGAAAACCTTGCAATAACCAAATAGATGTAGCGGCTAGGTTTGGGACATCAACTTCTGGTTGCGGCTTTAGCTGGAAGTGTAGCAACATGCAACTCACGGGCTCAGCGGTTGACTTCGTCGATGTGCAGCTAAGGCGTTGACTACTTGAGACTCAAAGAGATCAGCTGGGTTTGTGCAGCTTTTCTAATTCTTTGTTTGGGTTCATGCGGTTGCAAGTTCTTCTCCAATTCGTTGCCTGGGTTCGTGAGGCGGCAACCTGCAAGTGCTTCTCCAATTCGTTGGCTGGGTTCGAGAGGCTGTAGCCTGCAAGTGCTTCTCCAATTCTTCGGATGGGTTCGTGCAGTTGGAGCCTACAAGTGCTTCTTCAATTTTTTGGTTGGGTTCATGCGATTGCAAGTGCTTCTTTCATCCTTTCTAATTTGGGATTTTAGGGATTTAGTTTAGGGCTGCCATTTAACTTTTATTTTTTATTTATAGTTCAATTAATTTTTTTAATTGCAAAGTGCAATTCGATCGGATTAATCGGATTGATCCGATTCTGAACCGATCTGAATTAAATCTGATCAGATTGCAAAGTTTTTATCCAATCAGATTTTGAGGTCAATCCAAATCTGATCCGATGTGTACACCTGGGGTACCCCAGGGAAGCCTACCTCTTAGGTAGCTTGGAGTGCGTTCACTCAAACGCATCTTGTCCGTTTCCTCAGCAACCTCAGGGGTAACATTTTCGGCAGAGTAATAAAAACAACATGCTAGGTCACCCTCACGCAAATCAACGGGGAAAGAGGAACTAACCCAAATTTCCTCTTTCTAGAATAAGAGGTACCCTTCTATCCACTCTAAGAGGTATCTTGTGATTTCCCCTTTACTCCGAGTACACGAGGTGGCTGCGTATTCTTTTGGGGTTATGCGGAATCCTGAGAACCGGAAGCTCCACCTATCACCCATTGAAAGAAAACGTCGAAAGCATCACCTACTGATTCCATGCCTGTACCCAACACGCAAAAGAGTGATGTTAGCTAGACAAGCACTAAATGCTACAAAAACAAAACAAGGGGAAGCAAAAAATGGTGAAGCCAAATGAAAAACACGGTGATGACAGCGAACCCTAATCACGTAGATAACCCGCCCAACACCCAAACCATACATGAATCACCACCAAAAGCAGATGGAAAACCTCTGTCAATCAACCCTGGTCTCCCCAATCTATTATCTTCCAACACATTAATACCCCTATGCACGCTTCAGAGCCTTACCGCATACTTACTCACTTTTTTCCTTACCTCCCAAATTGGGCATGGCCCTTTCGCTCACGTCACACTTACCAAACCATGGAGAAGCCAAGATTAGCGCGACATTTATGCATGGGGATCACAATAAGGAACAATAAACAACTACAAAAGGAATACTTATAGTCTTTACTGAAGAAATTTTGAACTTGCATAAGGTTGCCATCATCATCTAGAGTATCCATCCCCCACTTACCTTCAGCAACAAACCAACCCCTTTTTGTAACCCTTCTTCAAGTCAGGGTCCCCTTTAATAAGATTGCCATGGGTACCCCAAGAAGAGAAATAAACCACAACGAGACCTTTGGGCTTCTTGAGTTGATAAAGTCCCATCAATTCTCGAATAGAAATCTCACGCCCTAGAACTTGCAACCACAATACTTGCATACCTATAAATGTCCTTCACCTTGGAAGAGACAGCTGCCATGGAAAAAGGTTGGACGGGTAGACGGAGTCCAAGGTCAAAAAGGTCAATGTGAAGGGCAATCTCATCCGAAGGGCACTCTGGTTGCTCGTCTACACAGGGTACCTTAAGCTGGACAGAAAGAGGAATGTTGTATTTAGTCATAGTATGTTCTAATTCGCCCAAGGTAGCCCTCCTAGCGCCTAGGCAATAAATGTTGCCAGATTTTGAAACCAGGATGGAGAGAGAGATAAGAACTCGATCTGAGGAACGAACTCGGACTGCAGGATTGGATGACTTTCCCCCTTTTTAAAAACGGTAGGTTGGTCGTGTACTGGAAAAATGTGGGCTACTACGGGAAACACTCCTAGGGGGAGGGGGCCTAGAATTTGAGTTACCGCTGTTAGATACATTGGAGGGAGACCTATCACCTTCGTTAATGGAAATATAAGAGAGAGATTCCGCGAGAGGGCTGCCTACACTACCACTCTTAACCCTGTAAGGCCTTTTCGCTCCTAAACTTTTCTTACCCATCTATTTCCTTTTTCTGCCAAACACCATTAAATCACAAATCCCAACAACATATCCACACCATACATCACCCATCATATTAACCGCCAACCACAATAAAAAAACATGAAAAACAAAAGAACACATTTTTTCTCAGAATATGCAAATGGTGCCACAAGGGATGCACTAAGAAAATAGGAAAGACAGAAAAAAGGATACCTCAAACTCACCAACTCCATAAATCAAAATTTGCAAGCACGGAGTAATGAAGCTGCAATCGCCAAGGTCAATAAGTAAGATCATGCACATATGTGAACACAAATACATGTACGTATACAAGAATCATACAAACATGAATAAATATATGTGTGTTTAAAAACAAATCAAGTAAAAACAGCGAAAGAAACTCACCCAACGATAAATGGAGGTCCACCACTGACCTCCAAAAGGCGCTGAGAATCTCCAGAAATCGCTTAAAGGATGAAGCCATGCGGAGGTTGTCACGGGCACAAAGAAACTAGTTAGGGATTTCAACAAAAAAATGATAAAGAACGAAGAAACGGCTGGGGGTAGGGGAATGTCACGCACCGAGTTGACCACTAAAGTCCTGCCGATCACTGTCCGAATCAAATGCCGGTAACAACGATGGGAACCACCGAGAACTACCACTGAAAATCGCAAAGAACAACGACTGGCCAAAAAAAAGAAAGAAAAGAAAAAAGAGAGAATGAGAGAGGGAAAAAGAAAAAGCGAAAAAATGAGGAGTACCACGTTGAACAGTCGGACAGAGATCCCGTAGGAAGCCGTAAAACGCAGCCGCGCACTGACCAAATCGAGTGCTAAAAGTCGCTGCAGCTGCCACCAAAGCCATCACTAGAAACCACGCAGGGAGAAGGTTGGCCAAGAAAGAAAAGAAAGAAAATAAAAGAAGAAGAAAAAAAGAAAAAAAGAAAAAAGAAAGAAACAGAATAAAGAAAAAGGAAAAGAAAAAGAATGAACAAAGGAGAATGAACCGGCGCACAAACAAATAAAAAAAAAAAGAGGGATGATTTTCTTTACCTTTGCTGATGAAGCCAGGGAAAAGACAAAAAGTTAAAAGGAAGAATCCACTGGAAGCAATAAACTTTATGGAAGATTTTTTGGGATTTTCAAAATAAAATGGCAAGAGAAAATGAGTGGAATGAGTTTTAATTGAACCTGACAAAACATACTCAAGGATATTTAAGAAGATTAGTGGTTTTAGATTTAAATTGTGTCAAACAGCTGCCATTTCCCAAGAGAAGCGGGAGAGACGTTAAAATAATTGTTCGTTCCCCTCGTCAGTTGAGTTAAAAAAAAGTGGGAAAGAAAAGGACAAAAAGAAGATTTCTAGCTTGGAACTACATGAAGTTTAGTCTGTGAAATAAACTAAGCAAGGTACCCCAGTCCAGCCGCCCACCAAGTTAAACTCCATATCGCCACGTGTAGTTCATATTTCATATACAAAGTTTCTTTTGCCTCCAATACTTCTCACCAAAAAGAAACTGGAGGTATGTTGTTTGGGGAGAAATATAAAAAGTAACGGAACGCCACGTGTCGATGAGCAGAATAACTCCAATATAATTTGAGGTACCCCACATTATTCGAGGTACCCCGCATGACTCCAACATAATTCGAGCTACCTCGCATAACTAAATAATAACTCGGGGTACCCCATATAACTCAAGGTACCTTGTATATCTTGAGGTACCCAACAGATCAAATTTGGGAAAATTCTCCGAAAAAGACTGCCATGAAAATGTCTCCATCGCTTGAAGGATACTATTTGATTTTGTCAAAATTAAATATTAAAACATCGTACTGAAAAGTGGCAATAGTCGCCAGTCATTTCTGCCAAAAGTGAAGGAGGTCCTCAGCCGCCTTACCAGAAAGCCAATGCTGAGGTACCCAGGACCACTCTCCAGTGCACGCCACGTACACAAAAAAATAAGATATGCTGTGAATGCATTCTAGATTCCCAAATATGCACATAATGACCCAAAAGTCATTATTTTCTATGTTTTTTATTCACTCATGAACACTCACACTCCACAAAATAAGATTTCTTCAACCTTAAACTTCGATTTACAAAGGGTTGCCAAGCTCTCTTCACCATAAAAAAACTTGAGTTGCTGACTTGAGCGCCGGAGTACACCGACTTCACCTCTAACCTCTATTTCATTACTTTGCAGGCATAGAAACTTATTTCGAAGGATTCTTTTCCTTGGTACAAACTCCTTACCACCACCACCACCCTCTCAACCCTTCTTACCCCCTTTGAATTTCAAAAATACTTCGCACAATAAACTAGTGAGGTACTTTGATTCCCCGTAAAACAAATTTATTGTTCTAGATAGGTTTTCCTTTTTTTTTGAACCCAAAATTTGTCTAAAACACTTTGTGAGTAGTTTAAAATTTTTATATTGTTTAGGGGGAAAATAAGAAAGACAACATAATGCCACATGTCGACAAATGTAATAACTTCGGTGTAATCTGAGGTACCCCACACGATTAGAGGTACTCGGTACAATTAGAGGTACCTCGCAAAGCTTCAAAATAACTTGAGGTACCCCGCATAAATTGGGATACCCCGTATAATTCGAGGTACCCGGAATAACTCCAGCGTAATTCAAGGTACCCAGAATAACTCTAATATAATTCAAGGTACCCAGAATAACTTGAGGTACCCATAATAACTCCAACATAATTAAAGGTACCAAGAATAACTTGAGTTACCCAGTATAATTTAAGGTACCCCGCATAACTCCAGAGTAACTCGAGGTACCCTGCATAGATTGAGGTACCCCATATAACTTGACGTACCCAATAGGTCTGACTTAGGAGAATCCTCTGAAAAAGTTTGCCACGATAAATGTCTCCACCTCCTAAGAGATAATATTCGATTTTGTTAGAATTAGAAATAAAAAATGTCTGCCTAAAATGGGGGGCAGTCGCCTGCCACATCTGGCAAAAGTGAAGGACACTGTCCCAAGGACAGTGCCACCTCTGCAAAAAATCATAAAAAGGTAAGAAGATGTTAGCAAAAAAGGATACACCACATGGCAACTAAGGTACTCCATATATAAAAGTGTCTAGGTTTATTCTCCATCATACACTCATTCATCCATAAACACTCATACTTCAAAAAATAAGTTATCTTTAATCTTAAACCTTGATTTACAGAGGGCTGCCCAGCTTTCTTTGCCAGCAAAAATTTAAGTTTGCTAACTTGAGCATCAGAGTGTAAACACCGGGGTACCTCAGCTTCACCTCTAACCTTTATTTCACTCTTTGGCAAGTGTGAAGCTCATTTGGAAGGATTTTTTCTTGGTTCTGACATTTCTCAATTGTTGCCACTCCCTCTTCCCTTCTCACCTCTACAAATTTCAGATACACCACACACAACAAACCAGTGAGATACCTCGTCTCCCCCCAAAAATACAAATTCATTATTCTAGATAGGTTTACCTTTTCCTACCACCAAAACCTATCGAAAACAATTGACAATTTGTGGGGAGGCGCACAAAAACCTCCACCGCGATTACCAAACTAGTTGTTGTGTATACTCTAATACAACTCCAATACATGGCACCCGACGTACCTCTTGAAAGTTTAATGGTAGATCCTACAAGGATGAGAGATGACAACAATGGTGAAGGTAGTGATCCCGCAAGAAGGGTAGCCCGTCTCAGTAGGGGCAAGGGTATCAAGCAATCGACGGGTATTTGCCAAGATAAGGAACCTATCTCTCACAAGTATTTTAAGGATCTTACCCATACAATACTTCGGGCAGTTAGATCTCGGGCACCCAAAATTTCACTTCCACCAACAAGCTATGGTTAGAAAAGAGGTACCCGAGGCCAGCAAGCCAAAACATGGGCCTTGGGTACCCATTCTAAGTTTCAAACCGTGGGCTCCCAAGATGAGCGTTCTACAGCCTCTTGCAATTCCCGCAAGAGCCAAGGTTCGAGGCGTGCAAAACGTGCCCACGAGGATCTCCGTGAAAAGTTAAACACTTAAAGGGCTTATCAAAATGCGACGACATCATCAGGTACCCCCGAACTTGTGGAAAAAATAGAGAACCTGAAAGCCGAAGTGAAGCTCCTCTCCGAGAAGCAAAACATCATAAGTGGTTTAACACCAATGACCTACCAATCGCCATTCACTATAGAGATTCGGACGACAGCTCTTCCCGAAGCATTCACCATGCCTAAAATACCTCAATACTCAGGTATCACTGATCCCTCAGAGCATATTGAGCTATACCGTGACCAAATGCTTATTAAGGGTCTACATGAGAACGCCATGTGTAGGATATTTACACACACACTGACAGGCCCCGCGAAGTCATGGTTTCAGTCTTTGAAGGTGGGTAACGTATCTTCTTTACACCAATTGTTATATGAATTTACTAAAGAAGTTTCTTATGCTTCCACTCAAGATAGGCAGCCTTCAAACTTGCCCCTATCAAGCAAAGGGAAGCCGAACCTTTGGCGGAATATATGAGTCGTTTCCACTAAAAGGTGTTGCGAACCGGAGTATTTGGGAACCAACACACACTGACCTATTTTGAGAAAAAATTATAGATGGGTAAATTATGGCGTTATTTTCAAAAGAAGCGTCAGCTTTCGTATGGGGAAGCCTGTTCCCAGGCATTGCAGTAGGTGAAGATGGATGAGAAATGCCATTTGAAGCTCCAAGAAGATAAGGCCGAGGTTACAAAGAACAAGGAGAAGCCCAAGAGGACGGAAGCCCCAATATTAAGGGTACCCCGGACACGGAGCTCACCACGGGCTACCCCGCAAAGACGAGGGTATAACACTCAGGGTATCTGACGGGTACCCCAACCTCTAAGATCACCACCCCCGAAGCAGCGAGAGCTACCTCCGAGACCTCAGTACGAATCTTACTATCTGCTGAATTGTTCCCCAGAGCAGATCTTATACCAGATTTGGGATAGTGGCCTCCTCCGTCCATCCAATCCAATGAAGAAGTACCCCAACATGAAGCGTAGCCTAAAATATTGTGAGTTTCACGAGGACTTCAATCACAGCACATCCAAGTGTTTTACTTTGCGTGAGGAAATTAAATATTTGATTCTTAGCGGGTACCTCAAAGAACTTATTACTGGCATGAGAGAAGCTCAGAAATCCATAGAGCAGGATAAGGGTAAACGAGTAGCTGATGGCAGTCCTAAACGAGAGGTACTCCCGGGACATAAGAAAGGCGTATATGTCTGGATGAACACGGGCGGACCGACTCTAGTGGACCAATCCAGGAGGGTCATTAAAGGTTATAGTAGATCGTTGTCGATAACCACTAATATTGGCAAAGAAGTCAACTTTAATGGATGGGGTACACCGAAGGTACACCACCATCCCCCGTCTATCCTTTTTACAGAAAAATATGCTGAGGGTATCTCGTATCTCCATGACGATGCCTTAGTAATTACGTTGAAGGTTTCTACTAGTAAGGTAGTAAGAACTCTTGTAGATACCGGCAACTCTATTGACATCATTTTCAAAGCGCCTTGGATCAACTATTGATTGAGTCGCCAAAGATCATCCCCTATGCTACGCCTCTTATTGGGTTCACTGGAGATATGGTTATACCAAAGGACATCATTACGCTGCCCGTTACACTTGGTAAGATACCTCACCGTGTTGTTCATATGATTGATTTTCTTATTGTGGATCACTTGGGTGCCTACAACATTATATTCGGTAGGTCGTTCTTAGTAGCAATTAAGCGGTGGTATCCATACACTACCTCGCCATGAAAGTCCGAGTCGCCCAATAAGTTATCACCATTAAAGGGGACCAGCAATCGGCTCGTGGATGTTACTTTGTGGCCTCCAAAGTCACTTACCAAATAGTTTCCGATCCATCAGTGAAGGGGTACCCTAGTGGTAGCCAGCCCGCACCTTATCCCTCAAAGCGAGCACTTGTTAGACAGTGGAGAGCAGTGCTCAAAAAATCTCCTCAGGTAGCCCACCCACCAAAACAATTAGAAGCCTCACCAATGAGTGTAGAAGCAGTTGCTCAGGATAGCTCATGGGTACCCCACGGGACTATGTGGAGCTCAGATGTGAAGTTGAGGCACCTTTGGATCCCCAAATATTGAAAGATGAAAAATGGGGTACCCTAGTTGAAGACCTTGTTTCAGTCTCAATTTGTGCCACTGACCCAATAAAGACCGTGAAAGTAGATTCCAATCTTTTGGATGAACAATGAGAAAGGCTCATCAACTTCCTATGCGAGCATTATGACGTATTTGCCTGGTCCCACTCAGATATGCTAGTATCCCACATTCCCTCTCCTATTACAAACGCAATATCAGCTCACATCATAAACTGGCCAAACAGAAGCATCGCACCTTCAACCAAGAGAGGTATAATGCAATTGAGCAAGTGGTAAACCGCCACTTAACAGCAGAATTTATCCGGGAAGTAGTGTACCCTGATTGGGTATCCAACGTTGTTCTAGTCAAAAACTCAAATGGAAAGTGGTGTATATGTGTGGACTTCACCGATTTGAACAAGTCCTACCCCAAGGATAGCTTCCCGCTTCCCCAGTTGGACCAGCTGGTTGATGCAACAGCAGTGCATAAGATGCTTAGTTTTATTGATGCCTTCTCTGCCTACAATCAAATCTTATTGTACGAACCCGGTCAAGACAAAACGACCTTCATCACCAATCGTAGGTTATACTATTATAAGGTTATGCCGTTTGGTTTGAAGAATGCCGGGGCTACTTATCAGCGGCTAGTGAACAAAATTTTCAAGGAATAAATCGGGTATACCATGGAGGTGTACATAGACGACATGATCACCAAATTGATGCTTGCGGAGGAACACCTAAGGCACCTCAGAGATACCTTTATAGTTTTAAGAAGACACCAGATGTGGCTCAACCCTGAAAAATGTGCGTTCAGGGTTATCTCGGGAAAATTTCTTGGGTCTATGGTACAACAACGAGGGATTGAGGCCAACCTCGATAAAATTCGCACGGTTCTTGACATGAAGTCGCCACGCACCATCAAGGAGGTTCAAAGCTTGGCAGGCCGGGTAGCTACCCTGAGCCGCTTTATCTCCAAAGCTACCGACCAGTGTAAACCTTTTTTTAAAGCTTTGAAGGCTGGCAAGAAGCTCCGATGGACACCCGATTTCAAAAAAGCTTTCCAAGAACTGAAGGGGTACCTCGTGAATGCTCCACTACTTGTCAAATCTTAGTTGGGGGAAGTGCTTCTTTTGTATCTCACCATATCTGAGCATGCCACCTGCTCTGTATTACTCCAAGAAGATGATAATAGGGTACAACAACTATTTACTACACTAGTAAGGCTATGCTTGATGCCGAAAAGAGGTATTCCACCTCTGAGAAGATTGTTTTGGCATTAGTTATCTCCACAAGAAAGCTCAGGCCATATTTTCAAGCTCACACCATTGCAATCGTCACGTCGTCACCAACCTTTCCCTCCAACAAATCCTTTAGAAGTTAGACATATCCGAAAGGCTTCTCCGATGGTCCCTCAAATTAAGCGAGTTCGACATTATCTTCAAGCCTTGTTAGGATATTAAAGCTCAAGTCATCGCTGATTTCATTATGGAATTCACCAATGGCTCATGTGGTAAAGGTGATCTGAGGTACATGTCAGATACCCCATTTGTCGATGAAGAGGGACAGTTCTAGGAAATATATGTAAATGGTTCCTCTAATTCACACAGAAGTGGTGCGAGAGTAATTATAATCGACCCGAACAAGGTGAAAATATTATATGCTTTGCAATTTGGATTTAAGGCTTCGAACAACGAAGCCGAATATGAGGCCATCATAGCGGGGTTGAGGATGTTGAAGGCTTTAAGAGCAAAAATGGTACACATCAAGAGCGACTCCTAGTTTGTGGTAAGCCAGATTACCTCACAGTATTAAGCGAAAGAGGAAAACATGAAGGGGTACACATCAAGAGCGACTCCTAGTTTGTGGAGAACAGCGAAGCTGACAATCTGGTAAAAATGGCGTCCCTTGATGTAGCTTAATCAGCTGGCCCCATCAGAACAGAACACATTCGTGCCCCCAGTTTTGATCTCCTAGAGCAATTGAAAGTAGTATCACTGTCCAACGGGGTATCCTGGATGGAGCTTATCATAAGGTACCTCATGGACAGAGACCTCCCCTTAGATAAAAGTGAAGTTAGAATGTTAAAGTATAAAACTGCGCAGTATTGCTTGATCCAGGATACCCTATATAGAAGGGGGTTCACTTTTCCTTACTTTAAATGCTTGAGAAGTGACGAGGTTGAGTATGTTATACGGGAGATACATGAGAGAATTTGTGGCAATCACTATGGAGCGCAATCACTGGCATAAAAAGATCTCCGTTAAGGGTACTATTGGCCTACTATGCGGGAATATGCTAAAAATATGTACAAACTGTAACAAGTGTCAAAGGTTCGCCATGGTACCCCACCTACCCCTAGAGAAGTTAACAATTATATCTTTCCCTTGGCCCTTTGCTATATGGGGGGTAGACTTTATTGGCCCCTTACCTAATAGAAAGGGGCAAGCAAAATATGCAATTGTGGCAGTAAATTATTTCACAAAGTGGGCGGAAGTGGAGCCACTAACAAGCATCACAGAAAGGCAAACTACAGAATTCATTTGGAAGAATCTCATTTGTAGATTTCAGATCCCTTATGCAATTGTTAGTGATAATGACAAGCAATTCGATAATGAAAAATTTCAAAAATTTTGTTCGGAGCTTGGGATAGCCAACTGGTTTGCTACACCTATCCACCCTCAATCTAGTGGGCAAGTCGAAGCCGTTAACAAGATTATTAAAGGTATCCTAAAGAAGAAACTAGAAGAAAGAAAGAGAGCGTGGGTAGACAAGCTATCTAGGGTTCTGTCGACCTACTGGACTACTCAAAACACCTCCACCCGAGAGACTCTCTTTTCCTTCGCATTCGGTGTTGACGTGGTGATTCCAGCGGAAATTGGGGTACCCTCTCACAGGTTCGAATACTTTGATGATCCAAGAACACCTCCTTAATTGCTTCAAACCTTATTTTAGTGGTTGAAAAAATGGCTTGAGCAGAATTGAGGACATCCATATACCAGCATCGTATTTCGGGTCTATATGAAAAAAGGGTACGCCCTCGATCCTTCAGGAAATGAGACTTGGTCTTAAGCAGGGTAACTCAGAATACTAAGGTACCCAACGAAGGCACTTTCGTGGTAAATTGGGAAGGACTATGTTGCATCAACAAACCCGTTAGGTCAGGTGCATACAGGCTACTCCACACGGATGGGACAATCGTGAGGCACCCCTGGAATGGTACAATGCTACGGAAATATTACTAAAAGGCAGTGTCTTAACCTTTAGTCTTCTGTTGTTATTTGCTTTCTTTAATGTTTTGTGTGGTAGGCCATACAGGGTACCCCAAATACCCTATGTTGGCAAATTGCAACCTTAGAATTTCTTTAATTCTCAAATGAAAAGAATAGGAGGTCTTACGGTCTCCCGTTCCTCTTAGGGTAACAAAGCTAAGTCATGTACCGATCAATGCTTTCTTTATCTATAAATACATTTTTCTTTCTCAATAAATATGATGCATGTTTTTTATTTTTCGCCACTTTGATCACCGAACGCGGATTTCATTCATTTATCACCATTTCTGATGATATGTCATTTTTGCCATGTGCCCGTCAATTATGATTAACCTATTATAGGACCAGCAAGGGTACCTAAAATACCTAGATCGTAACGATCTATTCAAAGCCAAGATTGACAAGGGAATGGACAGCCCAGTGGTAGTCTTTCTACAGAAGCACGACAAAGGTACCTAAACAAAGAGAGGGAGGGTCAAAGAAGACCTGAGGGTGATAAAGCCGGCATACCCTAGCACCACGAGGTTCTGCTTGAGTATAAGTACACCCGCACCTTCGTCCTCTCACTTGAGCAAAGTAGGGGGTAGGTCATTCAAAAAATTTGGAGAAAACTTCGAAATAGTAAGAAATTAATTGGTTGGACCAATTGCGCACTCTCAATTTTTGATCAAGATGTTGCGATGATGTTTTGATTACCTATTTGTGGAAGATCCGCCATGTTTACAAGAAGAACATGCACCAAATTCGTCAATCTACATAAACTAGCAGGCGCCTGATGTCGAATATTTGTTAAGGTACCTGGGGTACCCCATTTAAAAAAAAACTTCACACAAATAATGAGAGGTACCCTAGAAATTTGTAAAATAATAGTTTGGCCTAGCATTCATTTGCAGAATAGCAAGGATGCAAAATACAAGCTCAAAATATGGAGGGCTCAGTAGCATGGTATCATAACAAAAGAGAGATTCCAATGATGCAGAATATCCAAAGAAACCAAAAAGAAATAAACAAGTTCCAAATAGCAAAATGTGGATAGATCAGAAAAATGAGAGCACTATAAAACGGCTACACCGAGGGTGGAACACCATCTCCATTATCCGTCTCCAAAGGGCGATCAGCAGAGGACTCTAAGGTACCTAGAATGAGCTGCCAAAGCACGGGCATCTGAGGCAGGCAACGGCTAAAGCACGCGGGGTACCTTAGGTAACCTTGAAGGGGTACCCGACTGTGCATGGGAAGACTTATTCCTCTCCTTAATCATTTTCAAAATCGTGGCCTTGTTGACAAATTTCTCCACACGGGGTACCTCTAGTTCTGGATCCACGCTCCAAACCTCCGTCATGATAAGAGAGAACGCCTCCTCTGCCATCTTTTGTCGGGACAATAGATCCTCGTTTTTGGTCGTCAACTCATCACAGTCCCTGTCCACTCGAGCTTTCTTTTCAGATAGGTCAGTAATGCGTTCCTGCAAAGTTTTGACTTCTCGAGCAAGCTTGTCCTCCCGAGACTATCGACTTTGGAGCTCACCCCTTAATTTGTCGACTTCCGATTGGGCAGCAACAAGGGAGTCGAGATTTGGAAGGCAGTGGTTGAGAAAGGATGCGTTCAGGTCGTTAAAGACATCTTATATATGTGTGTCTGATGATAGGAATAAATAAGTAAAGAATTAAGGGTAATGCGTGCCTGATCGTAGCGTTCACTCAAACTCATCTTGTCCGCCTCCTCAGCGACCATGCATGTGAAGACTTCTTCCTCTCCTCAATCATCTTCAGAATCGTAGCCTTGTTGACAAATTTCTCCACACAGGGTACCTCTGATTCCGGATCCACGCTCCATTCATGATAAGAGAAAACGCCTCCTCTGCCGTCTTCTTTTTCAAGACAATATATCCACGTTTGTGGTCGTCAACTCATCGCAGTCCCTATCCACTCGAGCTTTCTCTCCAAATAGGTCAGTAATGCATTCCTGCAAAGTTTTGACTTCTTGAACAAGCTTGTCCTCGCAAGACTGTCGACTTTGGAGGTGACCCCTTAATTTATCGACCTCCGATTGAGCGGCAATAAGGTAGTCAAGATCTGGAAGGCAGTGGTTGAGAAAGGATGCGTTCAGGTCATTAAAGACATCTTATATATGTGTGAATGACGATAGGAATAAATAAGTAAAGAATTGAGGGTACACCTGGGGTACCCTAGTAAAGCTTACCTCTTGGTGGCCTTGAGTGCCTGACCGTAGTGTTTGTTCAAACTCATCTTGTTCACCTCCTCAGTGGCCTCAGAAGTAACATTTTCAGCAGAATAAAAAAAAAAACAACGCGCTAACTGTGAAACCTTCTTGTTGGATGTCGGATCTAAGTCACCCTCGCACAATTCGTCGAGGAAAGCAGAAACCAATATGAATTTTCTCTTTTTATAACGAAGGGTACTCTTCCACCCGCTGTGGGAGGTACCCTGTGATTTCCCCTTCCCTCCGGGAGCTTGAGGTGGTCGGGTATCCTGGAGTAACGCCAAATCCTGAGATCTAGAAGCTCCATCCACTACTACTTGGAAGAAAGCATCAAAAGCATCGCCCGTTGACTCCATAACTGCACCCAACTCACAAAAGCAATGTAAGCCAGACAAGCGCTAAATACTATAAACGCAAAAATGGGAAACAAAAAACAAGAAACCCAAATAAAAGAAAGCGGTGATAACGGGGTACCCGAGTCCAATAGATAATAGTAGGGTACCCTAACACCCAAATCATACATGAGTCACCACCGAAACTCTAGAGTAACTCGAGGTACCTCATATAGATTGAGATACCTTGTATAATTCAAGGTACCTAGAATAACTCCAGCATAATTCAAGGTCCCAGAATAACTCCAACATAATTCAAGGGACCTAGAATAACTCGAGGTACCTAGAATAACTTCAGCATAATTCAAGGTACTCGGAATAACTCGAGGTACCCGGCATAATTCAAGGTACCCCGCATAACTCCAGAGAACTCGAGGTACCCCATATAACTTGAGGTACCCAACAGGTCCGAATCAGGAGAATCCTCTTAAAAAGATAGCCACGATAAATGTCTCAACCTCTTAAGAGATAATATTCGATTTTTTCAGAATTAAAAATAAAAAATGTCCAGCTAAATTGGGGGGCAGCCGCCTGCCACCTCTGCCAAAAGTGAAGGACATTGTCTCAAGGACAATGGTCCTCAGCCGCCTACCCAACAGCTACTACAGAGGTACCCTAGACCACTCTCCAACGCGCTTCACGTTTTCAAAAGATGAGACATGCCTCGAACATGGACATAATGGCCCAAAAATAATAAAAAGATAAAAAAATGTTAGCCAAAAAGGTTACGCCACGTTGCAGTTGAGGTACTTCATATATAAAGGTGCCTAGGTTTTATTCTCTATCATGCTCTCATTCACTCATAAACACTCACACTTCGAAAAATAAGTTTTCTTCAATCTTAAACCTTAATTTATATAGGGCTGGTCAGCTCTCTTTATCCTAAAAAGCTTGAGTTTGCTAACTTGAGCGTCGGAGTGTGAACGTTGGGGTACTCCGGCATCACCTCTAACCTCTATTTTATTCTTTTGCAGGCGTGAATCTCATTTGAAAGGATTTTTTTTTGTTCTGACTTTTCTCCATTGTTACCACTCCCTCTTCCCTTCTCACCTCATTGAATTTCAGATACACTGCACACAATAAACCAGCAAGATACCTCGTCTCCCAGGGTTTTTAATTAAATATGCCTTAAAAGTAGGATATTTAGTTAAATATACGCTATGCTTGAAAATTATCTAAATATACTTTTTTATGTGGTACATTGTATAAAATGTCCCTAAACAAAAATATAAAACACACACAACTCACAACACTCTTTACTTCACTCTTTAACTCCACACAAAAAAAACTCACACTACGCTCAAAATTACTCACAAACAGCTAATGCACTAAGATTTTTATTTGCAGCTAGTGTATTATTCATCCCATGAATAAGGTGTTTGAAACTTTTTATTTTTTATTTTTGGCTATCTATTCAATTTGTTGACATTATATTATTTTTAGGGTTTTGTTTGGTTTGTGATAAACACTAAAGCAACTCATATTTTCATTACATTTGCATCATATGACTGTTATTTGAAGGATTTTATAACTACATTCATTAAAACCTGAAGTTGTTGTCAAATTTTTTTCTGCACCAAACATACACGACAGTAGTCGTGTATGTATGTATTTACACTATTGTAGTCGTGAAAATGTGCAAAAAAAAATTCAATTATTATAACACCTTATCATTCTATTGGTTCAAAAAATATATATTTTTCACTATATATATCATTTTACTATTACAAGACCATAGTCGTGTGTGTTAATAAGTTACACGACTACTAGCGTGTACGTATAAACTTACATACTATAATTGTGTATATATGTAAAATGTTCCAATTGGTATGAGATCCCAACATTTTTTAAGATAAATATGTACTTTGATTATTTACTAAGTCATGTATTTTTGCAACTTACACGACTTTTGTCATGTATGTAAGAATTTACATGACAACAATCGTGCAAGTTTGAAAGATTTAATAGTTGTTATGACACTTAGCATTCTGTTAGTAAAAAGATTACAATTGTATTTTATTAAATATACCATCTGACTGTTTACAGAACTATAGTTGTGTATTTTAGCAAGTTACACAACTATTGTCGTGTAAACTATCAATTACACGACGTCAGTCGTGTAAATAGGCAGACAAATTCACACTTCATTATAAATTTTTTTTATTTTATTTTTGTATTTGTTGTATAATCAACTGTTGTATTATTATAGGAAATGACTTCAGTACGTGTGCCTATTATGTTTTGTGGTGAATGGATTGAGCAAAACGACCATTATAGATTTAATGGTACAGAGGCAAGAGGGATCATTGTGCCTCGTTCTACAACGTATGCACAATTGATAGAAAAAGTATCTCGGGTTATTTGTATTGATATTTCTGAATTTGATATTGAAATGAAGTTCAAGCTCAAAACACTCGATCCAATGCCACCCATTCTAATTATGAATGATGATGATGTAGATTATTTTCTAGAGGAAACAATTAGTGGAGCTGAGTTGAAGATTCCTTTTTGCATTACCTACCAAAGAAAACAGATTTTGGTGACCCCTATTAGTCATGTGGACCCTAATTTCAGGCCAGATAGTTGTCCAAAAGAACCTGTTTAGCTATATGTCGAAGGTGAATGTTTAAGCCCAAACAATTTTGTTGCTGAAGACCAGTCAATATTCGAATTTGTTCCTGAAACACAACCCAATGATAGAATCTCAAATGAGAAAAATGTGAATGTTATTGTTCATGATGATGTTGATGGGATAATAGTTAGTGATTCAACACTAGGGAATGTAGCACATTCCAATAATAGATATATGCCTAGAGTTAATTTGTTTACATGCAGCAGTTCATTCGACACTGATAACTCGCATTCTAATACTATTAACTTGCCATCTACGGAAGTTGTTGGTGATAGTGATTGGTTAATGGGAAAAAAGTTGTTTAGTTCGAAAGAAGAGTTGCAACAAGTGCTTTTTATGAAAGCTCTAAGGAAAAATTTTGAGTTTAAAACCTTCAAGTTGGGGAAGAATATTCTTGTTGTTAAATGTGTTGACGATACTTGTAAGTGGCGACTTCGTGCTATGAAGTTTGGAAGTTTGAATATGTTTAAAATCACAAAGTACTATAGTGTCCATAGTTGTTCACTTGATGTCTGTAAAAGAGATCATCATCATGCTTCATTTAAACTTATCAGACATAAGATTTATCATAAGTTTGATGGTGTTTTATCCTCATATAGGCCTGGTGATATCAGAGAAGATTTTCAGAAACAATTTAGGTATGAAATAAGTTATCACAAGGCATGGAAAGTAAGAGAATATGCAATGAAGAAAGTTAGAGGCTCGCCTGAGGATTCATTCAAGTTACTCCCTTTATACATGGAAATGTTAAAGAAGAAAAATTCGGGCACCTTCACGTTTCTTGAAGTTAACAATGCAAATAACTTTAAATATTTTTTTATGGCAATTGGGGGTTGTATACATGGATTTATTTCACCAATAAAGCCAGTCATTGCAATTGATAGCACATTCTTGAAGGAAAAATTTAAAGGAACTTTGTTCATTGCAACAGCAATTGATGGTAACAATCAACTTTATCCTGTTGCATTTTGTGTTGGTGACAGTGAGAATGATGCAATATGGGGATGGTTTCTAATGAAGTCAAAAGTAGCAATAAGTGAAGTTCCTAATTTGGTTTTCATTTCTAATAGGCACCCAAGTATCCAAAAGAATGTTAACATCGCATTTCCAAATGCTGCATATGGTATTTGTACGCACCATTTAAAGCAAAACTTACGAGCTAAGTCTAAAGAAATCGAGATAGGTGCAATTGTTGAACTAGCTGCAAAAGCTTATCAACCACAACATTTTAATTACTTTATGAATGAGATACAAAAGGTCGATGAAAGAGTTGTTAAACATCTTCAAGATGCATGGTATGAGAAGTGGGCTCGTTCTCATTTTGATGGGTTGTTTTATATTATTATGACAACAAACATATCAGAATCCATGAATTTTGTTCTTAAAAACCCCGACAGTTGCCCATTCACAAGCTATTGGATTCGATCATTGATAAGCTACGGGAGTTGTTTTGTGATAGGCGAGAGAGGCAGTTAATTGTCATACACGGCTTACAAAATGGGCTGAAAAGGAGTTGCTAACAAAATTTGAGAATTCCCGTACATATAAAGTGGTGACACTAAATATGTATGAGTTTATTGTTAAATATGGTGACCTTAATGGTCATGTCAATATTCTTGACAAGACATGTAGTTGTCGAGAATTTCAACTCGATCAACTACTTTATGAACATGCATTAGCTGTTTGTAGGTATCGAGAAACATTGTCTGTATATGACATGTGTTCTCGTTACTATTCCAATAAAGCATGGGTTGCAGCATATGCAGAAACAATATATCCTGTTGGCACAGAAGAAGAATGAGAGGTTTCATAAAAAATGCAAAGTAATGAGGTTTTACCCCTTGTGGAAAAGCAGAAAAAGGGTCGGCCACAACAAATTAGGATACCATCACAAGGCGAAGAGAAGTTACGCTGTAAGTGTCGTAGGTGTAGTTCTCAAGGACATAATCGACTAACTTGCAGTGCAAAAATCCCACTGTCTAGCAATGAGCCCGTAGTTAAACCGAATGAAATATAAACAAGCACATGTACTACTATGAACTTTATATACTTGTTATTTTTTATTGTTTTAATTTTTTTAATATACTTCATATTTAGTGATAAATTTCTACCTTTTTGTTTCGCAGATGAATAACCGTGTTTGTGTGGCTTTCTAAGAATAAGTATTGAAGGGAGGTGACCAGAGACTTATAAAATATAGACTGAGTGCTTGGGTTGAATATGCCAAAAATTTATGATGAATGTTATACAACTTATATTATATTACAACTTATTTACGATTTCAATAAGTATTGGATTTATGTTATTTGATAGGCAACTGGACTATAGTTAGTTTCATTTATTTGAAGTTTGATATGTTTAAAATCTATATTGATTGTGTCATCAATATAATGAATGATTGAAAAGAGTTTTTATTCTGTGCACATACCCAAGTACAATTGTGTATTTTGGCTGTTACAGAACTGGTCATGTTTATTTCTAAATACTCAACTACAGTCGTGTATCAGTACAAATACCCGACTATCGCAAAGAGCTTGTCATGCTTACTTCTAAATACCCGACTGCAGTCGTGTATTTGTGCAAATACCCGACTGTAGTCGAGTATTTTGTCACAGAGAGCTTGTCATGTTTACTTCTAAATACCCGACTGCAATCGTGCATCTGTGCAAATACTCGACTGCAGTCGAGTATTTTGTCACATAGAGCTTATTATGTTTATTTCCAAATACCTGATTGCAGTCGTGTATCTGTGCAAATACCTGACTGCAGTCGTGTATCTGTGCAAATACCCGACTACAGTCGAGTATTTTGTGACAGAGAGCTTATTATGTTTATTTGCAAATACCCGACTGCAGTCGAGTATTTTGTCATAGAGAATTTATCATGTTTATTTCTAAATACTCGACTCCAGTTGTGTATCTGTGTAAATACCCGACTGCAGTCGTGTATTTTCTTACAGTGTATTCCCTGTGCATATATGGCAATCTTGTTATATCACATAGATTGTGCAAACTATCTTATCTATCATTAATATAATTAACAAAGAAATAAAATATATTAATGCTGTTAATTGTCTTTAATGACATCAAATATCAACAACATTCTCATTATAACTATTACATCTCATAGTCCAAAAAATGACACTACAAAGTTTTTTTCCATGACCTATGCCCAAATAATTTTACAGCCAAGGCTTGTCGAAATTGTGTAATATGATCTTGTTGGCAGTATGAATTGACATCAAGTTCATGGGTTAGAACCTCCAAGTTCCGCAACAAAAATGCTCCACAGTCACCACTAAAAAAATTCATATAAATTAATTGTTAAAAATCATCATTCTTATTATTATGTTCAAAACACATTATATATATAGTACATACCCTGATTTTTGTTGCGGGATGTCACGCACTCGCACGATGAGTCAAGGAATTTTCGAAATAATCTCACTACAGTCTGGATGTGTTTCGTGATATGCTATCTTTTAAAGTACTAGATGTATCATGTCTGCAATAGGTGGCAATTGTCTCACAAAAACTGAATCCTTTGTTAAATCTATCATGGAGTCATAAATAGAAATCTTGCCCCCAAATATATCAACCACACCGAGAACCCAATGATCATTCATGAATATTGGCAAATACACCTACAAAATACAGACAATATTCTTAACAAGTAATGGTAAATATATCTATGATGTAAAAAACTAAGCATACAATTTGAAACTTACAGTGGAAACATTTTTCCAAGGAGTGGTATAGTCCAATTTTGCACCATTAGCATAATCAATGCAGTAACAATCCTTTTCCCACACCCTATCTGGGTCTCCTAGATACACCTTGTGTCTGTCCCTCAAATTATTCTAGAAAATTTAATAATAATATATTAGTTGTTATTATTCTAAGAAGTTAAGGAGTAGGCTACAAAAAAATGACTATACCAGAAAATTACTGTCCATAATGGCACTAGCTTGTCCATTCCGAGTCGGAGCCTTGGACATTTCTTTCCTTAAGTAGTAGCAACCAATGTCGATGTGCTGAATATAAAGTGTGAAATAAGTAAAAAAAAATTACAAATATTTATCGTAATAATCACAACAAAATTTATGACTTACGAGATTAGACAACCACATGTTCGGTGTGTATAATTTACGGAAAACTTCATGGTTAACCTCCATAAAAGTCAAATCGATGAGCTTACTGCATATAATCGATTATAAAATTAGCAAAACTATTAAATAAACATACAATATAATTTTCTGGAGTTCAAAAAAAATTAATATCATAATATGAGATAACTCACGGCTCTTTTTTATCATTTTTTATGTTCATCCATCGCTGTAGCTCCAATAACTCCTCTTAGAGTATAAGGGAACACACTTCGAAGCTCTTTGTCTCTTGAGGGTGCACCTCAACATTTGTCGTCTCTCGCGACTTCTTTAAAGGATTAGTGTACAGTGTCTGTAAATAAGTGGAAGTTTTCATATCCTTTCTCTTCCGTAAATTGTACACCAATCTACAATCTTTTTCTTGCGTTGAGATGATAATAGGATCCCCCTCTGTACCATGAGAATCATTTGGCGTCATCATATCTGTAGCCCTTTCTGTACTACAAATATTGACAAGCGTCTTCGAAGATTGTTGCATAAGTGACTGACCTGATGCGACGTCCATGGGATCGTTTATAGACTTTAGACATAACAACCAAATTGTTAGATAACTAAATAAACATATATACTAAATGAAAAAATATTAATACTTTTATATATCAAACCTTAAAATTAACCCCCTGAGGTTCTAAGGTTGAAAACTCCTCAAGTAACTGAATAAGCCTACTCAATTTATTGTTGATCACGTTAATATGATTGATTTTCCCCTCGATGTTATCAATCTTTGTGTCCATATTCTTCATGGTTTTTTCCATCTTGGCAATATTTTCTTCAATGTTTTGGATACGACGACCAAGATGATTAACCTTCTCCTCGAGAATAGAACCATCAAACGCACGGGAGGCATGTCGATATGGATCACCCTGACATGTATAAAAAATTTCAAAATATTATATTAGCCTTGATGTAGTCGTGTACAGTCGTGCAAGGTATCCATTACATAACCACAGTCGAGTGTACACGACCATAGTAGAAAATGAAGTAGTGTAGTAAAAATATTGAAGCAAATATATATTTTTGAGGATTGAGAAATAAAAATAACCATAAACTAAAATCATTTGACTCAATATGAAATGAAACAAATATTACAACAAAGCAATCAAATCAAAAGTTCCAAAGTCAATGCTCATAAATAGGCTGCAACTTAGTATTTTTTTACAAAGTAATGAACTTATTGGATAATAAATAAGTTAGTATTACAGTATTTTGTTACTTACTCCCTTCATAACAGATATGCATAAATAAGTAAACAATTTATAGCATAATTTACAGCATAGTTTAATAGAACAGTGACTTACCTTTTTTTTGTGACCTCAGCTGGTATTAATGCTGATTCATTTAAATGTTCTTGAGGCAATGTTCTTGGAGCACTGGAGGTGGGTGCACCATCTGAATCACTATCATCAGGAAAGCCGTCAAAACTATTTAACTCACTATCATGTGATTCATTATCTTCATGTGACAGATTTTCTTCTGGATGACTATCTGACTCAATAGCATTATCATTCTCTTCACCGATCTCTTGAAGCCACTCATCTTCACTAGAATAGCTCATGTAATGCTTATTTGCCTCGACATCTCCGGTAACATGTAATTTTTCTATGAAAACCATCCTGGAGGCTTTTTTTATTCAATACCTTCATTTGAATTTCTTCAAACTCTTTAGGCTTTGTTGATTTCCATCTCAAAATCCTTGAAAATAAATCACCATAATGCTTTGCACATTTATCATCGATGATGGAAACAGCTTCATATGCCTACACTTGTATAATCAATGACATAATTTATTTTCAGCAAAAAAATTGGTAAATTATAAATAGAAAGATGATACTCAATAAGTGATTAATAAATTAGTTTAGTTTTGTTATCATAAAAGCATGGGGGAAACATGCACACTATACATTGCTCCATTGTATTTAGAATCCACAGTTGACTTCTTCTTAAGATTCGTCACACGTTCTGCAACGCCTTTTCTCAAACTATCAATGATCATCTTGAAAGAAGTACGTCCCCAGAAAAATTCATTAAACTCGGTAAAATTGTCCACAAGGAGTACATTAACTTCATTTATATGATTTCTATTCTCCTTTCCAAATAACACAGACTCAACAAAATACAACATGGCCAGCTTGACCATTTTCATGTCATCATTTGACTTAGCCCGCAAGAACTTTGTACGAAGTTCTTTTGTTGTGATTGCACAATTTCCATCTAGGAACTCATCAACTATTCTGTAATCATCGTCATTGCTTTCAGTATCGGGCTCATACGATGGACTGCAATCTAAGCCTGTCACCAAGGCAAATTCCTCCAATAAAAATCGAATATTTAATACTAATCACTCGTCTCTTCCAAGAAAATACAAATTCATTATTCTAATAAGTTTACCTTTTCTTACCCCCAAAATTTATCGAAAACATATATATTTCAATTTATTTATAAAAGCGTTTAAATAAAATAAAAATCAAATTAAAACTCTAAATTTAAATATAAAAAAAATTTTAAAATTAACAAGTGATGACACTACGATTGCAATTGATTGATGGTGTTTCCCCCTTTTGCGGCCAAAATGAGGATAGGCCATTGCCCACTTCATTTGCTAAACAAAAGCAAATGCTTGCCATCAATTTTCCAATACAAACTTAATATAATATATTAGACAGATTTTTCGACTACACTCCTTATCCTGCAGTGACAATTAATAAAAATATTCAACCCAATAAAATCTATCAACAATGCAATTCATTTTTTATACTTCATAAAAAAATTAAAAAACAGATCAAAAAATTCAACGATGTAATCAAAGAAACAGAGATTAATTGGGTGAGTAATATAATTACCTGGGGATCTACTTAGGTTATTGAAAAAAAATTCAAGTGAAGTTCGGTCTTTGACTGCCAGTATCAAATCGGTTGGAATAGTTGTTGGAATGAGATTTTGGAATTTTGAAGCTGTGCAAGCAAGTGAATGAAGATAAATTACATCTAAAAAGGCAATTTTGAAGGTAAAGATAAACTGCTTGATGAATGGTTTTAAGACCAGTTGGAAGGAATATTTTATTTTCATAAGGAGTGCGGCGTACAAAATGAAGGCGAGACCTAGAACGACCGTCCATTTATAACTTTTAAATTGACACTTCGCTCCTTCTTGTTTGACAAATGTAAACAATATGACCTATAGTTTTTAAATTTAAGGATAGTTATGGGAGTGCTAGCCAAGTAGCATTTTTGCCCTGTAGTGCTTTTGTGTTGTAGTAGCCATTGCTGTTGACACTTGTCACTACTATAGTGAGAGATGGAAATTATAATAATATATGTTGCTTAGAAGCAATTTGGCATGAAAATGTACGGACTATTCTTCAATTTCTTCTTAATTGTTTAAGGCAGAACAAGAAGTTGAATCCGGAGAGATCTCCAAGTCACGTTCTCTAATTTACTTGGACTAAAATCAATGCAAGCTTACCAAGCATCCTTTGATGCCCCATTTTATTCATTGCTACCCCAACTAGATTGCCTAAATAATCATCACACAGACATATGTAAAACAGTGAACAAATAAAAGGTTCTAATATAAACCTAGCAAAATGCAGCACTGCTTGGAAATGTAAAGTCAATTAATAATTATTTCAAGAAATCAAAAAAGAAAGACAACTGCTAAGTTATATAAAAAATAACTTATAGTTACTCAATATTAAAAAATAAGAGAAATTATTATTCGTCTACCTTATATTTGCTCTGTTGTCAAAAATACTACAACACATTGAGGGTGTATAATTGTTCACCCTTAGTTGATAAAATGTATCAGCCGACCACCAAACCGTTAGTTGTCGTTTAAAAGTTAACGGAATTATAGTGAATTGATTATTTTACCCTTGAAAATTACTACTTGTATATCCTTAAATTCTATTTTTATCACTTGTATACCTTTAAATTATCACTTGTTTCATATGAAAAGACTAAATTACCCTTCTGACGTCATCATACTTAAACGGCAACTAACAATTTGGTGGTCAGCTGATATATTTTGTCAATTTAAGGTGGACAATTAATACACCCTCAAAGTGTTGTAATATTTTTTATAATGAAATAAACTAAGGGTATACAAATGATAATTTTCTTAAAAAATAATAATATTTAAAATAAGTTGGAGGTTATTAATAATTTATTTAGATTTACTGGAAGTTATATAGGATCTAATTTAACAAGGCTAAAAAAAAGCAACATAAGATGAGACTAAAGACTTTGTTTCGAACGGCTGTTCTCCCAACATCTGGGTCCTAAAATCAACTTTTAATGGGTGGGTGAATTATTTAAAAAAATGAGGGTCACCCCTATGCGGCCACTTATCGAATCCATTAAATAGACTGGACCCGAACCTTGACCCATGCAGCTTCCCGGGCCTCGATCGAATTTTTCTAACTCGCCACATGAGTAGCCCAAACATACCCTCCAACCGTAGCAGCACCAAGTTATAAATAGTTCAATATTACCCTTCTATTAATTAATTTGACTTGGTATTCATTTCGGATTCTTTAATATCCTGAATTATTTTTCCACTTCCATTAAATAGTAAAATAAATTACTTCATTTGATTGTCATTTGTTAATTTATATGCATTTTTTTTTGTTTGATTGATCCTCTGAATTCGATCAATCTTTAAAGTTACTTTAATGTTACTGAACAAGCTGATGGGGAGATACATATATCAGGGATGGTAAATGTAGGGAATTGGAAAAATAATAGTGGAATTTTATTATAATAAAGTAATTTATTTACAATTATATAATAATAACAAAAATAACAATAATAAGTAAATAGTAGAGAAATTAAATCATGTTATAGATGTCACTTTACTTAAGACCTTTGTTGTCTCCACCAATTGAATAATGCATGTGGGTTAAGCAAATATGTCTCCATTATACAATAAACACACTTAGGTTACCCAATTACCCTTGAATGTTGCAAGCATACTATGAATCAATACATAGTTCCAAGATATAATAATATATTGGATATTTGATATATAAAATACATACGAATGTATGATGAGATTCATTTTAGGAAGGGCTACAAAAAGAGTGTTGCATCATTTTCTCAATGTTTAAATGACCTCAATATAACCTCTATTTATAGATATACATGTGCCTCTTTATTTATGATGTTACCTACCATGATATTACTTCAGTTATGGTCGTTAGATTTAGATTTAATTTTGATTAATAGTCTAAACTAAACTATTGCCATTTTAAATAAAAAATGGGACCGTGAATAAATGCATCTTTAAGTAAAAAAAATATTATTTCTATAAGACGCAATTAAAATATACATTAAAAAAAAGAATTAACTATACATGTCTTTATAATAACACACCGTTTATTTTAAAAATACAATTCCAACACAAACCATACTCTGGCAAACAATAATAATTATCTCAATGCCAAGAACTAGTCATAATAGTGTGCACTTAACAAATTGCAAAGCCATTGAGTCATGATTATTGAGAGTGATTAACCCACGCACTTCATATATAATTATTGAATCCAACAATAAAATAAAATTGGCAGCTGCAACCACTAATAATATAAAACTAAAACGACTATCAATAAAAATGTAAATACAGAAATTCCTTTAACGGCTTTCATCGTTTCTGGAAAACAAATTATTCGTCATTGCACGAGAAAGCATCTTTTCTCAAAGAAGGAACAACGTCAGAGCCAAAATTTCGACGTTCACTATCATTGGAAGAGACTCTTTAGTGCTATCAGCGAGGGCTTGTCTAGCAGGCAAGAATATTCCACATACAGGATCTGTCAAGTCACTCAATGTTATTTGGAGATATAGATGTTGTTTTGGGAAAATAAAAATTAATAACGTATAATAAATAAAATTTTTAAATAATGAAAAATTATTAGTTATATATTTTTAAATAACACTCGTATCAAACGTGTATGAACATTGTTTTTAAGTGTATCATTTATATACCTTAAGTTGACAAAACACTTCTACCGTCCACCAATCTATTAATTTTCGTTTGCAAATGCTGACATCTTAAGGGTAATTTAGTCTTTTAAGATTGACGAAACTTTGATTAAAAATTGACATGTCATCCTATTTATCTAGTAAAACATGACATGTCATATGATATATATTAATAAAAATGACATGTCATCCCATTTATCAGATAATTGTTAATAATTGCTAAAAAACCACTTTACAACCGAATCTACTCCTCCAAAATTTAACTTAAATTTTTGAAGATCTATTCCTCCAAGATCCAATTGAAAATTTTTATGGTATAATATGTATAATTGTTAATAATGTTTTATGATATAATATGGATAATTTTTTATAGATAATTGTTAATAATGTGTACCATTAATTAATCAAAAAAATGTATTGTTACTAACAAAATAAAAAAAATTGTGTATTGAAAATTTACGTTAATTTTTGGGGTAAATATATCTTTTTACCTCATTTTGAGTTTCAAGGGCAAAATAATCAATTTGCCACAATTTTGTTAACTTTCTAACGGAAGTTAATGGATTGGTGGACGGCAGAAGTATTTTGTCAACTTAGGGTATACGAGTGATACACTTGAAAAGTGTTCTCACACGTTTGATACGGGTGTCATTTAAAAATATATGGCTGATGATTTCTCTTAAATAATAATTTTAACAAATATATTAAAGATATTATAGATTTTTCATCATAAAAATAATTGAATTAAATCAAGCTAACTTCCAAATTACAACAAGCAATATGTATCAAATATTTCAATATTTGTTGTAAAAAAATTTAATATACTCGCAAGCGCACGGATTTAGAAATAGAATAGTGGCAAGGAGGTCGAACCCACGTGAATTGTTATAAATTGAAATGTCTAATTTAAATCTAAAATTAATATTAATTCCAACATATTTGAGCAAATTGAGTTTCTAATAAAATTAAACTAATTAAACTAAGAAAAAAATTAAAACAAAAGAGAATTCAATAAGACAAAAATTATCAAAGTTTCAGAATCCACCACTATTCAATTAGTAATTACTTAATTATTAATTAATCCTCAATTTTAGAGTGACAACTCGAAATCAATTTATGTCATCTCATAGATATAATAATTACATCCAAATAAAATTAATTTTGGGTATGTTCTTTTTCTGCTTAATAGTATGATATCTAAACATCCCATGTAAACATATTGAATAACAAAGAGTTAAAGTTTTCCTAAGCACTATGTGTAAATAATTTAATGAAAAACACGGAATCAAAAATAACTATATATAAACTTTATAGACCTAATTATGGATGTAATCGAATATTAATCCTAACAATCAGTAATGCATGACAAAATTAATGAAAAGATTTAATAACATCCAACTAATCATGTGAAACAAGAACTATAATTATCAAAGAATATATATAGGGAATTAATTAAATAAAAAATAATTATTTCATTAAATAAGGTTTCATCATTAATCACGTTATAAAAAAAATTAGTTAGACTTATTTGAATTTAGAGTAACAAAATAAATAAATTCAGCCATGAGAAGTGGAATTGCTGCTGCTGCTCCTCTTCTTCTCTGCCTCGCGGATGCATCTGCTTTTGGCTTTCTGCGTTTGGCGGCTTCCCCTCTTTTTGCGTCTTGCATTAGTCTTATATAATAGTATCCCACGATCATGCAATTATTGGCCAAATCCTTTAAGGATTTTAATTCTAATTCATGGCTAATTAATTGCCTGCCAATTACAATGCCACGCACGTGCATTCCAAATTGCCAAACCTTTGCTTTCAAATGTATGTCCACCATAAGCCATAAATTGTTTCCTCTTTTAATTGCTTAATACGGGCCCCTCCACTTAAGCTAAAGCCAATGTTATGCTTAAATTCTTCACGTGGCTATCCTATCTTCATGTGCAAGGATGAATTAACTTGTTGAATTCGGTTTCCTTGGCTTGAATTGACATGCATATATGGTTAATTATTCCCAAAATCAAATAATTAATGCTTCCGAAATCAAGCTTCTTTATGTTTTTTTTTTATCCACAATCTCCAATTAATTTACTCTTCAATAAATTAATTTAATTAATTAAAAATAACTAATAATTATATAATTATAAATAAAATATATATTTATTATATGTTCATCAATATTATAACTTTTAAAATATAATTACTCAATTTCAAATCAAACAGTCCATAAACTTCTCTTTTGACCATTTCTTTTTCTTAGAACAATTTATTAGGGGAGACCACTGACTTTGCATTGATGTTGACGAAGCCTAATCAATCAAAGCTGAAACATGCGTCTAAAATTTGGACGTAACCTGGTGACTTTTGCTTTTCCAATGATTTCTTCTGCAGGTAAGGTAAATAACATACAAACGCTGCTACAGTGCCGAGAATTTTGCCCAAATAGGTAAAAACAATGCCGACATCGTTTTGAGTTTGCCTTGCTCGGACACCCATTCGAGCAAATTTTTCAGATTACTAGACTTTTTTCATTAAACATATTCTGAAGCCAGGGCAGGGCAGCTATTACTTATACCCATATACATAAAAATAATGTACATTATGTTTTTTAGCTGTGTATTAATTAAGAAACCCTTAAAAGAGAAATACGAGATCCACACACTAGAGCTCTCCTCATTCAAACGATTGCACTCTCTTACTCAACAAAAAGCCACTCCAAAACACTTTCTCAAGGTCACATATGAATAACCAATCTGTTGAAATTTTCGGTTGCAATTACTTGCATTATTTATATAACCTATAAGGTGAGTTAAAGCTCAAATTTCTTTCATGTTTTTCTTATGCATATTCTCCATATTATATTATTTCTTAGGATTTTATTTCCTTTATGATAAACAACAAGACAACTCATTTTTCATAACAATTATATCATTTGTTCTACATAATGCATTTTTTAACTACATTTTTTTGAAATTCCATTTTATTATCAAAGTTTTAAAAAAAATTATACTGCACGTATGAATTTATTCAACTGTAGTCATGTAAGTGGTAGAATGTTCCAGTTAATTATAAAACCTTAACAACATATTAGTACAATTAATATATTTTTCAATAAATATATTATTATATTATATAGATTTGCTGAACTTATTTTGAAACACCAATAACTTCTCTTATTTACTCGATTGTAGTTATGTATTTGGCTGATTCAAGGCCAGCTTTAGAGTGTTTGGGCCTTAAGTGAAATTTTATTATGAGGTCTGTATTTGTTTTGCAATTTCAATATTCAAAGAAAGAAAAAAAAAGCTCAAAATTTATTTCATTTGTAATTCTTGAATTTTAAAAATAAAACCTAAAAAAAAGTTAAGATGACGTTTTTTATTCTGTTAAAACTATTACAAAATAAACAATCAAATAAATAAAAATAATATTATTTTCAAATAGGATATTTAGAATGATAGAATATAAAAAGTTGAGATGATAAATTAATGATCAGATCATAGAAATGGACTTTGTATTTCTATAAATTGATTTTTTTTTAAAATGAACCAATGAATATAATATTTTTCTTTCTAGGGAAGTGAGGAAGAAATTTTTGTATTTACTGATTTTTGAGATTACAAAGTTTTTAATAGAAATTAAAAGAAATACTAAAAGTCAAATATTCCAATATTAAATAATTAATTTTTTTGAGGAAATTGAAAAGATAATTAATTTAATTTTTTTAAAAGACTAAAAATGAATGAATTAATGATTAAATAAATATTATTAGTTATATCTATTTAACATTAATGTTATCAAATGTAGATTTTTGATAAAAAAAATATTTTTAACTGTAGGATAATTAATAATTAGAGATATATTAATAAGCTTTTTGATTTCCTAAAATAAGTAATTTAAAAAAATAAAAATTATCAAAAAAATTTTTAAAATGTGACCTTCACAAAATATTGGGTCTTCGACGACCGCCTTGTTCGCTTATATTTAAAGTCACCCTGGATTGATTACGGTTGTGTAAATGAGCAGAATATTCCACAAGCTGTTGTACACCTTTATAACTTCTGAATTTACACCGAAGTCCTTCTCATTTGATGAAAAATAAATAAGACTTGTAGTTTTGATATTTCATTTTCTAAGTCCCCTATGAGCTATTAACTGTGATGAAAGTGAAAAATTGATTATGTAGTGTTTTTAGAGCTTATGTCTAGGCGGAGAAGAACGATGGAGTCTTAGCATAATCTTTCTTTTTTATTTTTAACCAACTCATAAGAAATATATAAAAATCAGCAAAATAAAAATAATGACTAGAGATTTCATTTCGTTTTTGTGAGAAAATTCAATATTCTTTAACCATGCTTTTATCTGATTATTTCTAAGTCCCCTATGCTTTTATCAAAATTACCTTTCCCTATTCACCCATTGTTTCCATATCTAGAAATAAATCGTTTGCTTATATTAAGCCTTCGTAAATGAATTCCACCTCTTTATCTTTTCCTAGAGATGGAGGAAAATATTTATCATCAAACAATTCCTTGAATAGCTACCAAAAAATCCCCAATCTCAATCTTTTACAAAAATAAAATATTTGTAACGGAAAATCAAACAAAATAAAAAGAGTAAGTGATAAACAAATTAATTTGAGAAAACCAAAAACACAGGTTGTCTAAAAATAATTTAAGAATAAAATTATCTAAAAATGATTTTTTGGAATACCATATAAGAAATGTTTATGGAAACTTGGGTTTTCTCGAATTAACTCATTTATCACTTCCTTTTTCTATTTTGTTCAGTTTTTTTGTTGCAAACAACTTGCATATAAACACAACAACTTCCCATATAATCCCCAGGTTAGCTCGTTTAATTGACTGCGCTGCTACTAGATTAATAAGCAAAATAACTATCTATTTGGGTTAAAAGCCTAAATATATTATTTAGTGAGAGACTCCATATAATATGCTTGTGTTTAAGGAGTCTTATGTTATTTTATAAGGTGGCCCCTATGACAAGAAGAAGTAACGTTACTTTTGTTTTTATTATTTTTAATTTAAATCAAATTTGATTTAATAGAATTAAAAAAATATAAAAATATGGAGCCTAGGGTTTCCATTAAGATAGAGATATAAATTGACTTATTTTCTCCCAAAAAGAGGAGAGAGGCCATGATTTAAAGATTAGAGAAAAAAAATTTTCTCTCTAATTTTGGGAGAAAAATTTTCTCCTGCTAATTGCTTTTAATAGTGAAAAAGATACCCAGATATCAAATGCAGATCAAACCTGAGTTATAATCTGAAGATCTTTGGTAACAGATTGTGATCTAATAAGCGTGATAGTGACGGATCATGGTCTAACAAGCATGGTAGTGATGAATTGTGATCTGGGAGCCTAGACTAATTCAACGTAAAAGCCAAATCAGATTGTCAAGGTATGGTTTTTTAGATTACGTATTCCTATATATTGTATGAGATCGGTCTTAAAAGTTTTTATAAAAATTTAAAAAATGATTTTTCTCCAACAAAAACCACAAGCAAAATTAGCTTTATCAAGAAAATTAAGTAGCTAAAAACTTGATAATTTAATATTGAACCTCAATGCCCTCAATCAATCATCTTTCCCGGTTCCCCATAACCGTGAAATTAAAACTCAAGCAAAAACTTTCGAGAAATAAGCATTTGTGTTAGTTGTAAATTCTGCTGAATTAACAATCATTTAAGTCACTAACAAGTCATAAAAATATCACCCAGACAGAAATAAAAGCGTAGAAACAAAAAACATCACAACATAGAAACAGATGATATTAACAGCAATCGTGTGTATTATCTGATTTGCTTTTATTTTCCATTCATCTTCACAAACCATCTAACAGGCACAATGCTGAATCATCAAGAAGCTGCTGAGTTGCCTATTATTTCGAACTAAGTTTCCAGTCAAATGTTTCTGTGAGCTATAGACAGACTCCGCTAAGGCCATGGAGGGGTTCAGCCCTTCCCAGGCCATTATTTTTTTTTTAAAAATTTGCTTCAATCTCCTTTCCAAAGAGTTAAATAATTTGGGCACAATTTTGCATAATAAAATATTTATAGTTTAGTAGTAAAAGTACTATTTGGAAACAAGATACTCTCATAAATGTGGACTCAACGAGCTTTGGTATATAAAATAAATAATTTGTCACTATTATTTTTTAAAATTTAAATGAAAATAATAGAATTTGATTTTGAGACCTAAAATGTGTTCAAGTAAAGAAAAAAAACCAGCACCCCAAATTAAATTAAAATATTTTGAACTAAACCCCCCAATTTACGTGTTTGAGTCCGCCACCTAGTAAGCCATTTCGTCGAACACTTACCTATTTCCATCAAACATATATCTTAAACTAATTCAGGCCTACAAGCTCTGAAAAGAGCTAATGTTCAATCCAATTATTCATTATAGTCATGCATCACCAATCTTCCAGCTATTCTATAGTTTTGGTGGATAAAAACCCTTTGCTGTTTAGGGCTATAACAAGAATCCACAATCTTAAAATAGCAGCCAACAAAAATATATCAAAAGTATTTGGCTTTATCCTAAATTCGAATGCAAATAAAAGTGTGTGCGCGCGCGTACCTCTAATAGGCAGCTCGCCGGCATCAATGATTTCAGGGATGCAATAGTAGGCCCAAAAGCACAAGCACTGATGGTACGAAAATAGAAAATGGGAATTCCAACTTCTCTGGCAACATCAATCGCAAAGCTCATAAACCCATTTGTAATCATACAATTCACAGGTGACTTGGAGTCAGTCAGCATCTCCTTCAAAAGAGGGGGAGTTACTGATGCCAATGTGTTAGAAAATTGGTGGTGAAAGCAGACACGCAGCTAAAGTAAAATTATAAGAAAATAAAGAACAAGTGTAAAAGAGGACACCATAAATTACGTGGTTCGGCTTTTAGCCTACGTCCACGGGCGAAGACAGAAGGAAATATTTTACTAGTGAAAAGGAGTTACAAGTATTGTGGTATTTTAGCTCACTTCCTAAAACCCCAATACACCTAAACTCTCAAAACACTAATAACAAGAGCTTATAAATTTCAAGCTCAAAACTCTCTCACAACTCTTATGCTCACTATGAAAAATGGAATTGAGATATTGAAAACAAAATGCAAAGACCCCCTTTATATAGCCAAAAACATGGCACTATTCACGTATTGAATATTATTATTTTTTTCTTCCTTTCTTCTTCGAGCTTCTTTCTTCTTCCATTTTTCTTCATTCTCTTTGAACAAAAGTTTCAAAGCCGCGTTGCTGAATTCTTCTCTTGCATTCAAAAGTTGTGTGCTTCTAGATGAAGAGTTTCTAGAAGCCACGGTTTTGCACATTCTCCCACTTGGAGATTAGATTGAGGATCAATCAATCTCCACACTATCCTTTCTGCTTCGCCATAATCATGTTGCCTACATTTCTATTAGGCCACAAGAGGATCTACTCCAAATAAACTTGTCAGCATTTATTGGCTCGGTCATAATATCTGCTAGGTTCTCCTTCGTATGGATTTTTTGTAAATCCACACTTCCATCTTCCACTACTTCTCGAATGAAGTGATACTGAACTCCTATGTGCTTGGTTATGGAATGAAAGGCTGGATTCCTTGCAATGTGCAAGGCACTCTGACTGTCAGAAAACACAGAAATTTTCTGTTGTTTGTGCCCGAGCTCCTCCAATAACCTTTGTATCCAAATAGCTTTCTTGCAAGCTTGTGTAGCCGCCATGTATTCTGCTTCTGTTGTAGATAAAGTCACAACGGTCTGCAGTTTCGAAACCCAGCTTACAGCTGCTCCCGCAAGTGTAAACACATAACCAGTAGTGGATTTCCTTTTATCAAGGTCTCCTGCAAAATCTGAATCCACATAGCCCCTGACAGTAAACTCTGATCCTCCATAACATAATGCAACATCTGAGGTTTCTCTGATGTATCTCAGAATCCTCTTCACAGCTATCCAATGCTCTCCACCAAGATTCGCCATGTATCGACTGACTACTCCCACTGCTTGTGCAATGTCCGGTCTTGTACATATCATAACAAACATCAAACTTCCCACTGCTGATGCATACGGTACTCAAGACATCTCCTTCCTCTCCGCTTCATTGCTAGGACACATACTTGAGGATAATTTGAAATTAACAGGAAGTGGGGTAGAAATTGACTTACACTCTTACATGTTGAAGCGTCGCAAGATTTTCTTCAAGTAATTCTTCTGTGAAAGCCAAATCTTCCTGTTATTTTTGTCTCGGTGAATTTGCATCCCTAGAATCTTATTTGCTGGTCCCAAGTCCTTCATTTCAAACTCCCTAGCCAACTGTGCCTTCAATTCTTGGATTCGAACTTTGTTGGGGCCTGCTACCAACATGTCATCCACATACAACAACAAAATAATGAAATTCATTATCTCCAAACCTCTTGTAATATGTACAATGGTCTGAACTGAGTCTGTTGTATCCAAGGCTCATAATGAAGGAATCAAATCTCTTATATCAACACCTCAGCGCCTGTTTGAGACCGTATAGAGATTTGTTCAACCTGCAAACCAAGTTCTCTCTTCCTGTTTCTGCAAAACCTTCTGGTTGGAGCATATAAATTTCTTCTTCAAGTTCTCCATGAAGAAATGCAGTTTTCACATCTAACTGCTCTAGATGTAGGTCAAATGTAGCACACATTGCTAAGACTACTCTGACTGTTGTGAGTCGAACTATCGGAGAAAATATCTCGTTGAAGTCAATACATTCTTTTTGAGCATATCCTTTCACCACCAATCTCGCACGATACCGCTCCACTTGGTCATTGCCATCACGTTTGATCTTGTAGACCCATTTGTTTCCAATGGCTTTTCTTCTACGTAGTAGTGGTACAAGTTTTCATGTCTTATTTTTGTGTAGAGCTTTAATTTCTTCCTGCATTGCTGTCATCCACAAAGCAACATCTGAGCTGTTTAAAGCTTCATGGAAAGTTGAAGGCTCTCCATCCTCTGTTAGAAGACAGTATGCAATGTTAATCTCTGTGACATACTCCGAGTGCCACATTGGCGGTCGTCTCTCACGAGTTGACCGACAAACTTCTGGAGCCTCGGACTCGACTGGTTCTTGTTCCTCGTGCTCTGGTGCTGCTTTAGAAGAATCTGAATCTTCTACATATACCGGTACAGTTTCTGACTTTTCTTTTACACTGTTATCATCCTCATCTTTCCTCTGCAGTTGATCTTCTAAAAAGATAACATCTCTACTGATGACGATCTTATGGGCAGTGGGGTCCCACAGACGATACCCCTTTACTCCATCAGCATATCCCAAGAAGATACATCTTCTAGATTTTGGATCCAGCTTTGTTTTTTCTTGGGCGTTGTACATCACGTACACAGGACATCCAAATGCATGAAGGTAGGAATAATCAGCTGGTTTTCCAGTCCACATCTCCATCGCTGTCTTCAACCCAATAGCTGTAGATGGCGACCGATTTACTATATAACATGCACTTTTGGCTGCTTCTGCCCAAAAAGAATTAGGTAGACCAGCAGTCCTCAACATAGCTCTTATTCTTTCTGTAAGAGTTCTGTTCATCCGCTCCGCCACTCCGTTTTGTTGAGGAGTGTATGCCACCGTGAACTGCCTCTTAATACCTTCTTGCTTACAGAAAGCAAGAAACTCGCCGTCTGTATACTCTCCACCATTATCCGTCCTCAAGCACTTGACCTTTTTACCAGATTCAAGTTCCACCCGCTTTTTGTATTCTTTAAACACTAGAAATACATCTGACTTTTTCTTAATGGGATACACCCAACATCTTCTGGAATAATCATCAATGAAAGTCACCATGTACTTTGCACCCCCCATAGATATATCCGGTGATTCCCAAACATCAAAATGAATCAAGTTTAGAATGCATTTACTTCTAGCAATAGATCTACTAAACTTTAATCTATGCTGCTTACTAATAACACAATGCTCGCAAAATGGTAAACTTACCGATTTGAGCCCCGGAAGCAATTTTCGCTCAGAGAGAATCTTCAAACCTTGTTCCGACATGTGGCCAAGTTTGAGATGCCACATCATCGTTGACTCTTCTCCATTTGACGCTACACACGCATCAGCCTCTAGTAGTGTTTCTCCTTTAAGCATGAATCGATTAGCACCAATCTTTTCTGCTTTCATCAATACAAGCACGCCTTTAACGATCTTCATAATTCCATTCTCCACATGAGTTTTATACCCATGACTATCCATTTGCCCTAAAGACAATAGATTTTTCTTCAGGCCATTGACATGTTGTACCTCCCCAATTGTGTGAATTGTACCATCAAACATTTTTATTTTGATAGTACCAATACCAGCGATCTCCAAGGCATGATCATTACCCATATATACAGATCCTCCTGAGATAGGTTTATATGTGTGGAACCATTCTCTCCGAGAGGTCATGTGCCAAGTAGCTCCTGAGTCTATAAGCCAGACATCAGATAGTCATTTTTTGCCTTCTGAAACAGTTATTGCCTCGCTGTAGAGAATTTCACCATCATCTGAGGTACTTGCTACACACCCCTAAGCATTTGATGACTCAGGTTCTTTGCCCTCTTTTCTCTTCTGATTACTCCAACACTCTTTCTTAACGTGCCCTTTCTTGCCACAGTTGTAGCATTTCACATTCTTCTTACTTCTTGATTTTGATCTACCATGACCTTGACTCCCACTGGGGCCACGTTCCGTTGATCTCCCTCTCGTCACCGATAGCGCCTCTGCTTGCTGTGAACTTGCTTGTCTGTTTTCCTTATTTTTCCGCCTGCTCTCCTCATTTAATACGGAGGCTGCAACATCGTCGAAAACTAGATTGTCCACTGGATTGTTGTTTGTCAGGTTGATGATGAGTTGATCATACGTATCTGGTAGACTTTGAAGTAGAAGCTCTGCACGTTCATTTTCCTCTATATTATGACCCAACATTGTGAGTTGAGAAAATAGAGTTTTCAAGGTGTTGATGTGGTCGGTCACCATTGTAGATTCCGCCATTCGAAGAGTATAGAATTTTCTCTTCAAGAAGATTTTGTTGTGTAGTGACTTGGCCTCGTACAATTTTGTGAGAGTATCCCATATTTCTTTCGCCGTGTTTTTCTCTGCCACACTAGATAATACTCCATCTGCAAGTGCCAAGTGTAGATCAGAAATGGCGTTGCCATCTACCTCGTTCCACTTGTCATCAATTACCTCCATAGGCCTTTCTCCAATTGCTGCCAAGCAATTATTTTTCCTCAATACAGCTTTCATCTTCATTTTCCACAACAAAAAATTATTTTCGTTAAATTTCTCAATTTCATACTTTGCCGCCATTTTATTGATAAATACCGCACACAAGCTAGTATACCACCTTGAATAGTTGTGAGTATGTGTGAGAATGCACACCAGGAAAGTTCCCAGGAAAGACTGAAGGGGTCACAATGGTCCCACTTAAAATCCAGACTCCTTAAGCTCTTATCGCCTTTGTGACAGAACTTTCCTAGACATGTACAAAAAACCACACAGTTGTTTTACTCACACCACTATCCCCTGCTTTGCACCGCCAAATCTTGGATCGCTCCCACCGTTTCTTGTGAATAGTACCGTATATGTGAACAGTACTGTATACGTGAACAGTACCGTATACCTGAATAGTACTACTCCCACCGTTTTACGTGAATAGTACCGTATAAGTGAATAGTAACATATACGTGAATAGTGTCGTATACGTCAGTACCCCTTGCGTGAACAGTACCCAACTCCAAAAATGCAACCAATAGCTTTGATACCACTGTTAGAAAATTGGTGGTGAAAGCAGACACGCAGCTAAAGTAAAATTATAAGAAAATAAAGAACAAGTGTAAAAGAGGACACCATAAATTACGTGGTTCGGCTTTTAGCCTACGTCCACGAACGAAGACAGAAGGAAATATTTTACTAGTGAAAAGGAGTTACAAGTATTGTGGTATTTTAGCTCACTTCCCAAAACCCCAATACACCCAAACTCTCAAAACACTAATAACAAGAGCTTATAAATTTCAAGCTCAAAACTCTCTCACAACTCTTATGCTCACGATGAAAAATGGAATTGAGATATTGAAAACAAAATGCAAAGACCCCCTTTATATAGTCAAAAACATGGCACTATTCACGTATTGAATATTATTATTTTTTTCTTCCTTTCTTCTTCGAGCTTCTTTCTTCTTCCATTTTTCTTCATTCTCTTTGAACAAAAGTTTCAAAGCCGCGTTGCTGAATTCTTCTCTTGCATTCAAAAGTTGTGTGCTTCTAGATGAAGAGTTTCTAGAAGCCACGGTTTTGCACACAATGAACTCTAATATTCATGGAGTTTATCTGCAATTCACGGATGATTCAGTGGAAGGCGATCTGTTATGGTCTTGAATTAAAATCCTGGAAGGTTCATGCAACGAGAAAAAACAACACTACTATGGCGAATGAGGCGCTCGTGGAATTCTTCGGTGTTGAGAAAGGTAATTTTGACACCGGCATGGCAGAGAAGTTCTGCGAGTTTCAGCATGGAGTTGACATGGCCTAGTGCTGCGAGAGGCCATATCACAACATGGGGATAACTTACAGAATTCTGATCTTGCAGCTGCTCCATCTGTGCAAGCTCTTTCGATTTTGAGTTTTTGAGCTTTTATAATAGCTGGTTAACTTATTTATACATTTAACTTTTCCAAATTGTCGGCTCTTGAGTCTTGAGACATCAAAGGTTAATCATGCAATTTAATATTGAGTGGTGCACAAGATATTACGCATTGAAATATTGACTTGAATATCGGAAATTATTAAAGAGGTTTCTTTCTTGAGAGATACGGCACCTCAAAATGGGAAAGTAATTATAAGTAAGCTCTTCAAACTGTAGACATTGCATTTCAATGGATCTTAACCGGATTCATTTGGATGTATTAGATTGTTAAATTTTGAGAGTAGTTATTGATTTTTTAACTCTCATTTTTTAAGGGTTAGATGGAGAATAGGCAGAGGCGATATGGTGCAAGTTTATAAGAGTAATTGGATCCCTAGGCCAAATACCTTTAAACCCTTCTCAGCACCATCTTTGCTGGAGGATGCTAAAGTGGCAGAGCTAATTGATGCACGGAACCAGTGGAAAGCAGATCGCATTTTGGAGCACTTTAATAAAGAAGATGCAGCAGCCATAATGAGAATCCGTCTCCCTAGAAGCCCAAAGATGGATGAAGTTTGCTGGCATTTTGATAAGAAAGGCATGTACACAGTTAAGAGCGGCTATCAGGTTGCTCTAAGACTGAAGTATCCTGATACCCCAGCACCTCAGAGGATTGGTCTTGTTACTGGAAGGCCATATGGCGATTGGAGCTGCCTGAAAAAACAAAAATCTTCTTATGGAGAGCTGCTCAAAATATGCTACCAACGGTGGAGAATTTATGAAAAAAGAAAGTGACTACATCTCCCTTATGCCAAGTTTGCAGAAGAAGTGTGGAAACTATTTCTCATGCCCTGATCGAGTGCAAAGTAGCGGGTAAGATTTGGAAGAAGTCAATCCTAGTTGATAAAGGCATTGAAGTTTATAAAGGGCAGGATATGCTGGAAGTGTGGTTTTAGATATCTAAGAGGCTGTGCAAAGCAAACTTGGAATTATTGGGTGCTGCCTGGTGGATGACTTGGAATGCTAGAAATCGGCTGCTTTTCAAAGGGGAAAAAGTTAACCCAAATGCCTCAGATGCAAAGGCCCAAGCTATCGTCGAAGACTATCGAAGAATAAAGCATAGGGGAAGTTCTTAAGCTGCAAACCGAGAAGACAAGGAGCATCATCAATGGACTCCACCCCCTGCTGGAAGTTTTAAAATTAACGTGGATGCTGCTATCAACATTGAAGCTACAACAATCGTCTTGGGGCTGTTATCAGGGATGATAAAGGAAGAGTAGTGGCAGCTATAGTTAAACCATCACGACTAAGCTTGGATGTGCAGTTTGCAGAAGCAGAGGCTGTTGAGCTGGGACTGCAAGTGGCCAAAGAAGTTCAATTGACATCAGTTATCATTGAGACGGACTGCCAGGAAGTTGCTGATATGGTCAACCATAAAAAATGGAGTAAAACAGAAATTTGCTAGGTGATATCCGCAGTTCAAGATATGAGGGGTGACTTTCACAAGGTTACCTTTCAACACACCCCTAGATTCACCAATGAACTAGCTCATAGATTAGCTAAGTATGCTCTTAAGAGTGGAAAGTCTAGTGTTTGGACTGACTTTTTCTTGAATGATATTGCTTGTATTTTTGAAAACTTTGCTTAATGGAAAGTCTATTTTCTTCTTAAAAAAAAACTCTCATTTTTTAGTATAATTATTTTCTAATATTTATTTATAAAAATAGAATTTAAATCAAATCTCATAAATTATTATCCTCTTTTTTTGTATTTATTTATTTCTACATTTATATTTCTCCACAAATAACAAACACCATAATAGTAATAATTGCTCAACCCTGCCCTTTAGATCAGGGAGGACGGGTGTTCGTATAAGAGATTTCTTGCCACCGACAGTGCACATAATGGAGAGGTAAGTCCCCTCGTCTGTTTTTAACTCACCCAGCACGGTCATAGTTGGCTTCATCCACTAAAAATAAAATTCGAATCTTCCGCATAAACCATATACAACTTAAAACTTTATTTCCAGATCTAAAATTCAGAACTGGGGAAAAAAATGATCACAGACACCCCACACAAACATCTAGATATGAGTGGGCAAACATTTCGTACAAACCCTTTTTTGGCAAGTTTAAACTACTCTCCATATCCATACCAATGATTCATTCAATCTGGAACAATCATACATCAACTACTCTCCTCTGGTGCAATTTAATTTATTTCATATTTGCCCCAAGCTTTCGGCAATTTTGTGGTCGTAAGCTCATCATTTTTATATCTTTTACCAGACGGTCCAAATTGCAATACGAGGATCCGCCTTCATTAACACTTTTCTTAGCCAAATTAGCGATCCGATCAGCTGATTCCATGAATTCTTCCTTCCTCTTCACCATTAGATCATTCACCGCCTTCTCAACAATATTTCTATCACACAAATCCTTTATATCTAACCCCAGCTTCCACACTTCATCAACAAACCTACTATTGATCTGCTGATCAGCAAAAGATGGCCAACAAATCATAGGCATTCCAGCCACGATACTCTCCAGAGTCGAGTTCCAGCCACAGTGAGTCAAAAATCCAACAACTGCCTTGTGGGCTAAAACTTCTTCCTGCGGAACCCATCCCGCAATGTATCCTCTTTCCTTGGTTGCCTCCACAACCTCCTCAGGAATTTGACTCTCACCATCTTTTCCTGAAATCAAGTCAGGCCTGATAACCCATAAGAAACCTTTTTGGCTATTAACCAGGCCATAATAAAACTCTATTAGTTGATCTCTTGACATTACGGCAACGCTACCAAAGCTGACATAGATAACAGATTGCTTGGGTTGCTTGTCAAGCCATGCGATGCAGCTTCTGTCAACTTTCCACAAACCGCTCGAGGAATGTGTTTTTTCGGGGATTCTTACTTTGAGATGTGCATTAAGTGGTCCAATGCTGTAGATATTAGGGCATGAGTTATTGCGGATTTGGGACAAGATGGGTCCTTCGAGATCTTCGAATGTGTTCAATATGAGACCGTCTGCACGAGCAGATAATCGGGTCTCACGTGCAAAGAGTAGGAGTTGCGGATCCATTGGGTTGTTAACCCGACAGAAGCTTGGAAGATCGCGGCACCTGAGAAAACCTTCCATTCCAGTTACATTGGTTATCAGGCGATCCATATCTTCAGTTCCTTCAAATGAAAATTGAATAAACAGAATTGGAGCTTAGAAAGAACAAAGAAAAGAAAAATAAGAGAATCTTTTGTACATCAGAATAATATAATCAACCAATGATAATGTGGCGAGTTTAGTTATACATAATGTACGTAACTACAAACTTGTCTGATAGTTTATTGGTTAAAACAAACTTGTGTATAGTTTATTGGTTAAAACAAGGTGTTTGGTCAAAACGTTAAACTATTTGATAAAATGACTCAATGGGTCAGTCTTGGAACAGCTGCAACTTGAATTTGTGCTTATTCATCAAAGATCAGTGGTTAAAGTAAAAGCTTTCAGAACATTTCAACATTCTGGATATATTCTGTTCGATTTACGGCATAAAGAATTCAATGGTGAAGATCAATTGACGGAAGAAGAATATGGTTATTTAACCACCTAGCTTTTTTATTGTCCTATTAGATAGAAAATCTCAGCCACTGATCACGAAATTGTAATAGCTATAATAGCACTACATTCTTAGTGTACAAATAGGTGCTGTAACTTCAGTGAAATTATACTGGAATATCAGAAAACATTTATTACGCAATTTAAAACAAATACACACATGGTAACATATATCGAGTAGTTGTACGGTTGACTTAGTGCTTTGGATGTAGAGATATGTCTCTCAATGAATTTAAAGGGACAAAAGAGGAAAAAAAAGAAAGAAATTTAGTGAAATTAACTATGCTGAATTTTACTGTAAAATCTGATGAAGCGAAGAATTGTATGTCAAGTTAATAAGCTAAATGAATACTCTTGGGCTGTTATAAGATTGAAATGAGGTCTATAAAATTATTAATGTGGCAGAAAATCCGAAGCAAAAAGCAAAAAAAAAAACTATGATTGTATTTTCCTCTGTTTTTAAGCTAATACAGAACATGCAAGAAATATTTATATAGGCAAATACCTTTGATAGGAAGCTCGCCTGCAATGATGATATCAGGGATGCAATGGAAAGACCAAAATGCACAAGCACTAACAGTGCGAAAATAAATAATGGAAATTCCAACTTCTCTTGCAACGTCAATTGCATGGCTCATATACCCATCTGCGATAATACAGTTCACCGGCGAATTAGAATCGGTGACCATCTCTTTCAAAAGGGGTGGAATTGCCAAGTTCAATGAATCAATGAGCTCAGTGAATTTATCTGGAGTTCGAGGATGATCCTTGGGAAGTCCATCTGTTACAGTCTTGAATTGAAGCCCCGGAATTTGCATGTAACGCGAAAAGCCATCGCTGCTGTGCCGGATGACGCGATCGTAATAATATTCGGTGTTGAGAAACGTAATCTTAATACCGGCGTGGCTGAGCAGCTCTGCAAGCTTCAGCATGGAGTTGACATGGCCTACGCCTGGAAGTGGGAATATCACAACATGAGCGGGATCCTGCTTCTCCATCTCTGGCTCAGACTTCGACTGTCTCTGGGGGCACTAATATTTTATTTTATCTTTTTTTTTTTGTGGTGTTCAGTATCCGAGAGAAATACACAAGTTATTTAACATGTGTGAGTCGGGCCTTTTCAAGCCGAGGCCCAAGCCCGCATTGTTGACGGTAGACCCAAGTCTTCCAAAACTCCATCTATACTTAAACGCGCTGGATTTGAGCTTAAAGTCTATAGGTTCGGGTCGAACTGAAGCTGAGTCTGAACTTAGATAAAATTTTAACAGAAATTAAAATAGAAAAAACTTTAATTAAAGATGATTAATTGATTATACAATATATAATAGACTAAAATTAAATACAAAAAATATAAAATATAAAGTTCATATTATATAAAATAAAAAAATTTATTTATAACATATAAAGTTTGGATCAAACTTGGAATTTTAATTCATATCCAAGCCCATTTTACTGTAGGCTTTTAAATTTTTAATTATGACTTGGCCCATCCTTACAGGTCGGGCTTAAAACCCATAGATCTGAACAGACTCTTTACGATCCAGGCTAAGCCCAGAATTTTTTGCCACCTCAACACATTAACGCGTATCCTTTCAGAGGTTGACAAATGTCACATCTAGAAATTGGATAACTGACACGCCTAAAACATTTATAATGGAAAACGATGTTTGGTTATATAATCTTCATCGAAATGCATTTTTTTAATTAAAAACTTTTAATTTTTCATTTTTTTCAAGGTTTTTGACTTTTCATGGTGGACACCCTCAGAGTTTTGTTGTAATGTATCTAACTCATAAGTTGGATGCATAAGAATAAAAAAATTGGGTTATTGGCAAAAAAAAATATTTAGGAATTTTGAGATATATTTAAATCGAAAAGTGGAAATGGGAGTGTTTTTGGGTAATGGTGTTTTACAGTAATCTTTTTTTTTAAGGGAACCATAAAACTTCATTAAATAGATAATGAAGAAATCAACCAAGGAGGTGGAACATGCATTCACTCTCCCAACCCTAACAAAGAACCCCCCACCCTAGCAATAGAATGGGCAGCGGAGTTCGTAGATCTCCTAACAAAAAAGAAAGTAACATCTCCTAAGGATTGAGCTAATGCTCTACAATTACCAATAATAAGGCCAAAGCCATTAGGACTAAAACTATCAACAGACAAAGCATTGAAAACTTGTAAGCTGTCCATTTCAACAATAATGGGAAGGAAAGGTAATCCCTTGAGCCAACTAAGAACCTCTCTCACGCCAATAGCTTCAGCTTCCCGAGGACCAAAACTTCCAACAAGACAATCACTTATTGCAGCTATGAATTCGCCCTCAGTGTTTCGAATTACAGCCTTATAACTAATTGTGCCACTAGAAGGAAAGGTTGCCGCATCAACATTACACTTAAACCACCCCACGCAAGGCCTTTGCCAACACACGCCATGAGAAGATGAAACAAAATTATTATCAAACAACTGAAGCTTTCTCATGGATTGCCATTGAAAAACAGCTTGGCCAACTAAATTAAGAACACTAGACAACCTCCCATTTCTGTGCTTCCAAACATTAGCATTTATATTTAACCAAAGACTCCAACAAGTCATGGTAGCAAGGTCACAATCATCACTACTACAATGGGCAACATAGCCTCCAACTAATCCAAAAAATACAAACAGCTCCCATATAACCAATTGGAGACAAAAGCTAGCCGGATTTAGCAAATGAACAATTCACAAGACAACGGACAATAGATTTATCATATGTGTTGCAAATGGAACAAACAGATGGTAACTCAACTCGACGGCACCGTAAATTATCTGCGGTGGGCAGGACATTAACCACCGCACGCCAAATAAAATGTTTAACTTTAGTGGGAACTTTTAGTTTCCAGATTTTTTGCCAAACATTGCTAGAAGGAGGCTCAGAGAGATAATCTAAAGTTTTATAACAGCTACGAACAATAAAAATACCTCTAGAGTCAACAGACCAATACCAGGCATCATTGTCTCTTATGCTGCTTAAAGGAATTTGGACAACAAGGGCTCGATCTCTATCATAAAAAATATATGTCTGCATGTCCAAATTCAATTTGTGTTGCCCTGGTAACATGAGACTGCTTACTGGAGCATTGGTAGAACATTAGGCAAGGGAGTAGTAACATATCCATGATCTATATCTTGAAGCCAAGAAGAGTCGCCAATCGTGGTTTGAAGTCCATTACTGATTTGAATATGACTACCCTGGAAAATCACTTCATGTGTTGCCATGATAGGGGGCCAAGCGTAACTAGGATTGCTTCCTATAGTAGCTTCAACAAAGGAAGACAGCGGGTAGTATCTAGCTTTAAGAATATGCGCCACTAAACTATTAGGATTAGATAAAAGCCTCCACCCTTGCTTTCCTAACATCGCAATGTTAAAATAGTACAACTGCTTAAAGCCAATTCTACCATGAGCTTTAGGCTTACATAAACTCTCCCATCGCATCCAGTTTACACCTCTGCTGCCACTTTGATTATTACCCCACCAAAATGAAATCATCATGCGCTTTAGCTCTCGACAAAGATCTAAAGGAAAAAGATATAAGTTCATTACATAATTAGGCATTGCCTGTGCAACCGTTTTCAAAAAAATTTCCTTCCCCACTTTGTACAGACAGCCTCTACAAAATGAACCTTGGACTAGCTGCAGTGTACGCCACGTGCAATAAATGATCGCGCTAGTAAAAAACAAAAAAAAACTTCCTTGCCCTCCAAGCATGCTCCTAACGGCTCAAAAACTGCCATAATGATAAAAGAACATGAAAATCTCAGAGAAGATAGTAAAATCTCCACTAAAAATATGCCACGTGGCAAGGTACCTGGGTTGTACTATATAAAGGCAAAAAATGTTTTATTTCTCTCATAAGCTCCCATACTCACAAACTCTTAGTCTTATTACAAATACACACACAAAACCACAGGGTTGCGGCCTTCATCAACCTCGAGTCACCATTTTCAGAGGGCTTGAAAGCTCTCATCACCCAAAAAGTTCAAGTAGTTGACTTGAGCGTCAAAGTGTGGTGGCCGGCCACCACCGACTCCACCTCTAACCTCATTTCCTTATTTGTAGATTTAGAGGGATTTCGTCAAACTTTTCTACTCCATTCCAGACCTCTTGCTACTGCCATCTCAGTCCTTTTCTTCTCTAACTCTTTTAAGTCCAAAACTAGCCTATACATCTGACCCAGTAAGGTACTCAAAACCTCTTAAAACTAATTTATTGTTTTTCGTGAGAGTTTACCCATCTTCCCTGTAAACCAAAATCCACTAAAATAGGCTAATTTATATTTGATGCTTCAATAATTTATTTGTAATTTTTTTTGGGCTTAATATGGTAGAAGACTTGTAACCATTCAATAATGATGTTTTTCATGGATTGTCACTTTATTTTTCACATCGAAACTGTAAATGTATACATATTAAATAGATACAAATACGCATAAACATATGCGTAAAATGTAAAATATGCAGCCACGTGTTGCAGCCCCATCCTCAAGTGATTGTAAACTGAGATATACGAAATCTTACCTAAACCAAGAGTAATAGGGTAATTAATATGAAAATAATAAGCTTCCGCACGACTTATTATTTTATAATTATAAATTACTACTTGCATATAGATATAAACTCTTAGTATTTTATAATTACAAATTACTACATGCATATAGATGTAAACTTCATAACGTACATAATACATGAGTGACCATGATAGTTTATCAATATTTTGCCTTCAAGGTGTGTGATGTGTGGGAGAAGTACTAAAGAGATTTTAAATCGCTTGTTTCTCCATTGTGACGTTGCTTCTAAATTGTGGAGAATTTTTCAAAGGAGCAAAGTTATATTGGGCTATTTATTGTGAAGCTTTGTTAATAGAGAGCATTGTTGCTTTTGGGAAAGGGAGGAAACCTACTTGCTAGGAATTTCATTGTATGGATATTGATATTTTTAGGACAACATTAGTTTATATATTTGTATGTCAACATCTTCGTTGGACATATCATTGAGTCTTCATTAATACTATAATTTTCTTATTACTTAGATGATATCAACTGCTCTGACAGTGCTTGAGAACAATAACCGATAGATGCAAATTAGGGTTTAATGTATTATGGGCTCGTTTGGTATGCCAAATTGGATTGGATTGGATTGGATCAAATTGGATAAGATAGAATTAGATTGGATAACACTGGATTATATATAATATTATATTACGTTTGGTGCAATGTTAGATTGGACTATAAATAATCATATCTCATGTTTGGTATGCCATGAGATTGATTAGTAACTAGTAATATGTCTTATATATTAATTTATCAAAATTATCTTAAATTTATTTTAAAATGACATAGAATATAATCTAACTTAAATCAACAATTATTGGTAAATTTTTTAAAAGATACAAAATCTTCCCTTAATTTTTTTATATTTAACATTTTATAGTTTTAAAACTTATATTTTACTAAACAATATCATTATAAACATAATAAGAATATCATCAACAAATATAATAAGAATGTCAATCCATAAATGAAAAAAAAAATTACATAACAATGTCACTAGCTGTATATATGAAAATATTACATATCATTAACATCAAAAGAGTGTCCTGACATATATACTACCATTGGATGATGATATACCAAAAAAAAAAAAGTCATCACCCAAATGCAATTACAACACAAAGAGTGCCAACAAGTTAAAACTACTATCAAGTTTCCCAAAAGTCATATCCTGCAGCATATTTAAGACATGATATCCATCTATGTGAGCCACAGGTAGAGTTACAAAAAAATTATATATCAACACTACTTTTGTCAACCATGAAATCCACCCCTCACAATTGACATAATGAATTCCATTTTGTCTTGGTCATTACGTAGTGTTTTAAAAATCTCGGCACTATTTGGTTCATTTAAAAACTTCTTCATTAACTCAATTCGATCATGAATGGCAATCTCATTCTCTCCAACTGATTAGTAATTTTTTGACTTTCACATTCTTTCTCCCTGGTCATACTTTGAACTAGTTGTGCTACATTTTCATTTGACCTCTCTATAACATCCTTAAATACACCAACAAAATTCTCAAATGTACTGTCAACTAAATCTTTTGACCTTTTTCTCTTCTTACCAATAGTTTGAGATTGTTTTGATTCACAAAGTGGCCAGCTTCAATTTCATTAGGTGATAGTGGATAGAAACCTCTACCTAAATCGAGTTCATTACCATAAAATCCTTCCTCATTAGCATTCATCGCCATATCATTGGGAGTTTTTGCTGCCCGCCCAATGGCACGATCTTTTCCCTATATTTAGCAAACCTCTCATATAAAGGAAACTGTTTGCCTCTCCATCCCTTTGCATCTTTATGACTCTACAAAATAATAATAATAATAATAATAATAATAATAATAATATAAAAACACATTCAGACACACAACAATTAAAGATAATACAAACTAAATGATAATGTTTATTTAAAAAAAAATTATTGCAAACCTGCACATAAGATTCCCGTGCTTGATCACTATCAACTTTAATACACTTCTTCTCATCAATCCATCCAAATCCACTTGTGTTCAGCAAATAAAAAATGCTTGAATATTGTCTTTTCCAAGCCTTCATTTTGGAATCAATATGGGGGCTAGCCTTCAATCCAGATTCAGGAAGCAACTGCTGTAGTTTCACCTTAATTTTTCTTGTAGTCCCTGCTAGAAACTGCCCACCATTTGCTACTATTTCCTCCAACACATCCAATAAAGCTTCTTCTTCTTCTTTAGTCCATACATGCCTGCTCCTTTTTTTTTTTTGTCTTGTTCGTTGATTTAAGCATTACCACCTCCATCTTCCATTCCCATACAAGGTTATTTCACTCACTTTTTATTATAATAATAATATGACAAAAATATTACATTGGATTATAGCATCCATGTTCAAAACTAACCAATAAAAATATTACATAATCAAATAAATTTCAAGAAATAACTTTCATGAATACGATAATTGGACAAATAAGGAACTCATCGAGATACATTCCATATAAACAAGTTATTAGCTCCGTTCCAAGAAACTTATAGAGTAACAATTTTCTTTTCAAAATATCTAAATCTTATCAATATAAGAGACAAAGTTTACTTATTGTATTCTTAAAAGCATAAAGATAAAGTAGATAGCATGCAGTAAAGTAAATTCACTATATGCAAGAAGAAATTTTCTAGAATTGCTCAAAAAACAATTTCCAGAATTGCTATCTTTTTTTTTTTTTAAACAGAAGCAATTCACTAAAGAACAAAATGATAAGATCCAACTATAGTCAAAAGCAAACCACATAAGCTAACAAAGAATCTGGACCATGTGGCTAGAAATTGACAACAAGATTTGCTAGCTTATGAACAATCCCATTAGAAAAATAAAAGAAATTCTACATAAATGTATATTTTTTAATTCATCCTGAAATTTAGTCAAAACCCAGAAATTTCTTTCATGGAGCTACTCTTTCCCATGAACAAATCCATAAAATAGTTCACTCAACACAAACAATTGACCTCCAAAATTGATTTATAACCATGAAAATTAAAATAGAAACTAAGAAACACTCAACTACTATATAAAATATGAAAATTCATCATATTAAATAATTACAACAAATAAATAAACAAATAAACTAAAATAAAAGATTTGAGAAAATTCATTGCAAGAACAAAAGAGATCTAGCAAGCAAAGAGATTGGGGTTGAGAAGGGTAGAGAGGAATTTTGGGCTTTTTTTTCTTATTCTATGGCTAAGCTTTAGCTTATCCCACGCCCCCGTGATAAATTTTTGACACTGTGCTGGATTAAATGATGGAGTCCATTAATTTTATCCCACAATTACTATTAGGTACCAATCACTGCATTAGGATTATTTTATCCTAAAATTATCCAATCCCATCATTTTATACTTGAACCAAACACACCCTATGTGCATATGGCGTCAGCATGATCGCATAGAGAGATGCTTTAGGATGAGGAAAATGCATAAGAAAAGCCACATATGATAAAGTTGGCGTGAATCATAGAGAAGATACAAGACTTGGGCGTTACTTCACGTGGGGACTACAAGATCAAAAGTAAGATAAATCAATTTCTACATGGAAGTTATAAATGAAGATCAAGCAAAATATATCTTTGAGATGGTCTAGTTTGGGGTGATCATTGAAGACTGAGATAGATTTGATTGATTTATGGAAGATAATGAAGAGATATTGAAGAAATAGTATTACTATATTATCATGAAGGTTCTTTATATATCTAAAGAATTTGGGAGCTATCAAAGGATGAAGATTTAGCAAGATCGGACTCTTCAGTACACGGAATTCATGTAGCAATATATAAAGGAGAGTCATTCACATATTTTGGTAGAAGCGAGAATGCAAAAGAAACAGTATTATACCCATCTTTGTTAACTTTTTAGGGGATGCTGCTTGGCTTCTTATCTTCCCTTTACTAGTCTATTTGTTAGACTTTAATGTGAGAATAGGTTGTTGTATGTATTTAGACTTTATATGTCTTAGGTGGTTTTGATTATTTGGTGATTTGTTAATCTAATCTTTGCGAGAGTGAAGGCCGTTGGAGTAGTAAAGAGATTCTATATTAGTAGCTACAAACTTTCGATCATTCTTAGATTTGGAGATACTGTCTCTGATCTTTTTCAGTGAAGGAATTGTGTGTTTTTAGTAGAGAGATTCTCTGGACAGACAACATACCGTTGACTTGCAAGTCTAATTCAGAAGAGGAAGCAAATATGTGCGGTGCATTGAAATGTTCACCTGGTGAGGTTTATGTGTCATGCCACAAATCCCAAAGGGTCCAAGGATCACATTTTTACCTATGAATATCTCAAAAATGTGGCAAATATACTAATAATGAGAGAAGTTAAACAATTATAAAGTTGTTAAGCTTAAAGCTTAGAGTTCAATAAAATAACTCCCAAAAGCAAAAGAAATATTAAGCTTAATAAATCACAAAAGTTTCATGTCCTAAATTTACATGTTGGTAGTCCTTCTAAGCCTAGAGGAATCAAGTGATAAGTAGCTTTGCCAGAATCCATTTTGAGTTAGATCTATTAATTTTTTGGAAATCACAGTAAGCTGTATTGAGTATAAAACTAAATAAGCAAATTAACTTTTCATAGAAAGAAATAGACATGAGTACAAGCTTCTTTAAATTCAAAGTTTCACAGTTCGCAAATCACCTACAAATACTCACATTCTTATTATAGGAATAAACATTCTTTATCATCACTTAGTAAGAATTCACATATCACATCATATAATGAGCCTAAGTCATCTATTGGTGACCTATTGTACATATTACATATATCAATCTCGAATGAAATGCAACATATATCAAAAGGCTTCATGTAACATATAAGTGCCTACTATGCAAGTAACAAGATCATTACTGTAACACCCAAAATCTAACACCGCAAATCTAACACATATGGAGCACATAGAAAAAGAGGTTAATCATAAATTTGAAATCCTTATACATAAATCTCGAATTGAAATATCTCAAATTTTATTAATCAAATCGACAAATCCACAAGTCTAGTACTAGACATTTTCTGCCAGCGACATAACAAAAATCTCAAAACTCTTCAAAGGCAAGTTCATAAGACAAACAAACTTAAAGGAAATAGAAATCTACCCTTTTCATATTTAACTAGCAAAAGTACATAAATCACTAGCTCCATAGATAAACACATCTATCATGAAATTACTCAATCTGAAAAAAGAATGACGCGAGATAAGTCGTTAATTCGGTAAGTAAATCTATTCCCAACGGTCTAGGGTTATTAGGTACCAAAATTGGTGCAAGCCTTATTTTTCTTATAAAAACATATATTAAAAATATAAATTATACAAAATTATATATTTAAATAGAAGGACACAATTCATAAGTGATTCATAATATCAAAACCACAATTAAACATGAAAACAAATCCAATAACATATATACATAGAAAAAAAGTTAGCTTATGTCAGATAGTGTCACTTATACTCCCAGTAATCCTGCCAGAAAAAGAGTTAGAGTAAGAATAGCACGTGCACATTCAGATAGAAACTCAATACTAGTCCAGGACATATACGTTATACAACACAATTAGAATCAGAATCAAAGTCAGAATAACTATGGATAATGGGCCAAACATTTAAGTTTATTTTTCATTTATAACGACTTGTTGCTTAGTGGCATTTTAACTCTTGAGAAGTGGCACCCATATAGCCACAAGAGGTGGCCCCCATATAAGTTTTCATAAATAATCTTAATTGAATATGTGAACAAAACATTCATATCAGATTCATAAAGATCATAACAATGGTTTAGACTTGCAAGCATTTTATGGATAATTTCATGTAAGATAATCATTTAACAAAACAAATCACACATTTAAAGGAATTTATAATATCTTGTTAAAACCCTAAAATAGTATAATTTTCAGATATGAGAACATTGACATTAACTAATTTTGTTATGAAAATCAATTAATTTTAAAAAACTATAAAAGCACATGTGCTTATAATAAAATCAAAATAATTATAACTATCCAATATATTAGGAGTGAAGTTACTTACCTCAATAAAAGCAATGATCTAAACACACCTCCAAGCCCAACAATCTCAAGCACCTTAAACAAATACAAGATATAACTATTAACAACTTATTCCAGCATCTCATTTTTCTAACTTATACCCATACAAGTTTGATTATGTGAATTGTTACTCTTAATCTAACAACCAGAATGACACAATATTATATAGAGCTATTCTGGACATCCATGGGTGTCTCTCATAAATTTTTTAAGACGATCTGATACCAAAAACATTTCCAAAATTATTTGTTTCTTGACAAGTTCAAAACTAATTATAGTGCCTTAACTAAACAGTATAGGTTTTGAGATTTTTATAAACTTATATATTAATAAAAAAAAGGAAATTAAAACTAGAAATTATATACATGTAATATCCTCTGTTTAAAATTTCAGAAGTTTCCGAATTCATTTGGTACTCCAAATAATTTTCTGAATTTTGTCATTATGTTAAAATCATAGTTTTCTAATGCAATAAAATATGTCTTGAAAATCTATATAAAATCATAACCAAGGTCAAGGCTTACAAAATAAAATTTATTCAATAAGCTCTACATGCCTCGTTTATAAAAAGTTACTATTTTTCTCAAGAATCACTTTTAAATATTTGTTTTATTATAAGATATTCATGCTGTCTAGAAACTATTCAATGTTTTTATTGTGTCATGGGATAACTAACAAGACTCATTAATAGACTAATGCACTAAATAAATCTTAAACATCATAGATCATGCACAAAGGCTTGCAACATTCTAAAACCATGAAAAAAAAAATAAGGCTCCCGGTAGAACACAAAGATAAGAAATCAAGCAGAGCATAGGAAGAGTAAGACTTAGTAACCGTTAAGACTCCCTTCTAACCAATGGTTTAAATCATAGGGTATGAGCTGAGTGATGGGCAATTAATAAAAAAGGCCAAGGTGAATTTAGGGTTATGCAAGAGGGAACAAAAAGTTTTGAATTTATAGGAAACCATTGGAAACTCTATTAACCTTGGCAAGAATAAATTTTTTCTAAAATTATCTTATGAATTCTAATTAGGAATATAACAATCCTTATTAATAAGGAAAGAAAGTTTCTATATGTAAGAATTCTTCTCCTCTTGTAATTCTTTTTTTTCTCCTAAAATTTTGGTTATTACATTACAACTTCACTTGTCATTTTCAAAGGTACACATTCTAAATGTGACACTTTGCATTGTGCGTGGTACTTTGCGGTACATTGGCCTTCCACAGGTGGCCTTCATTCATCAATCTATAAAATTTAACATAATAACAAACTTTATAAATCATAAACTATAAACACAATTAATAAACATTTTTTTTCCTATAAAGACTTATAAGAAACATTTAAATGTTCATGCTTATACCAAAGCCTATCTCAAACACATTGTCAATTACACTTGTTAAAAACTTCTGTAATATACATATCAAAATAATCTTTCTAAAAATCACGCAATATATATATGTTCATTGTAAGCTTAGTTAAGTCTAGTTTACTTACCGCTTGGTGGCTACAACAGTAAGTTTAATCTTGTAAACTAATCATCATAACCTAACATCGGTTTTGAACTCATATCAACATTATCATGTACATATATAATTATAGACTCCATTCCCGACAAAGAGTCATTTCTTATAACCATCTACATCTTGATATTCCTTTTTTCACAATAGCAGAAGGTTACTAATTAGCCCTTATTTTTTTATTAAGTAAAATACTAACTCAAAAGATAATGAAAATGTTTAGGGCTTAAATGGACATAAGCATATAGGTAGTAAAAAATTTCAAAGTGAAATTCATTTAAAACCTATTTCAAATTAAATTCAAGACTATTAAATCCTAAAATATAGAATCTAGAATTGAGGACCCTTTACTCATCAATTTTAAAATAATTAAAATATAAGGAATTAGGACTCCAATTTTGGACATGATAAACAAGAAATTTAAAAGAGTACCTCTATTTTTCATATTTTTCTAAGAAAGTTTGGTCAGTCTAAACATTTTTTCCTTCCTACAATATGGTAGAAATGCCAATTTTTTAGAATTCAGTATCTAATTTAAAAATGTGTTAAAAATAGAATATAATTTATCTTTTAATGGATCAAAATTCTATGCAACCCTCAAGATGTCTATTTTTACCGGATATGAATAAATTATCAAGGCATAAAATACATAATTTTAAATAATTCTCAAAGTGAGTGATTGTAAAAATAATTCTGCACATTTAATTAATCCGCATGGCTTTCACTTAATCAATAAATCCTCAACATATAATACCCATGAAAATCATACGCTAACCTAAGGACTCAAAACTCCTAAATCTTAATCATAGAGATCAAATATAATAATTCTAAGTTCATACAAGAAATAACGAACTCAAATTTCAAAGAAACGATAAAAATAAACCAACAATTTTTGCAATTATGTGACAAAAAATCTAGAAAAACTTTGGTTACTCTCACTCTAACATCTTCTAGCCGACAATACAAGGGAAGATAGCGCTCGATCTAATTATTTGCCCCATTTACCGCTAGGGTAATGGGTTTGGATGGGCTTTGCCATAATAATTGAGCAAGGACCTGTAGACATAGGGATTTGGACTCCAAAACACATGAAAATCCTCAATTCTTTGCTCTTCAGGATTTCTATGACAATATTAAGAAGCCAAGTTTTTTGAGAGGCATGGAAAACTAACAGCGTTTACAGAGGCATAATCCACAATATGAACGAGAACTGTGACAGGCCTCGGAACAGAGTAACGGCAAACCCATTTTGGCAAAACTATTTCTACAATCCGTGGGTACTCAGTCCCGTTTTGGCTGCTTTTTCTGCTTATCAACCGTGTTTTCTGTTTTAGCTTATTTCAAGTACTCATCATCATCACAGCAGACTCATCCAGAGTGAGAAGGCTTTTGATTTGAAAAGAAATCAAATCCAGAGAGTTTCATGAATTGTGTTGCGGAGCATTTCATATCCGTTACACACACACACACACACACACAACTTACATGTATTCCTTTTATCAACTCTTTCATAGTAGATGAATTGCTATTTCCCTGTTGAATTGTCCTATGTCAGTATAAATTACGTGATAGAGCGGGATAGCAGAAGTGAAACGATAGGGTAGATAAATACTAGATATTGTTCTAGCACTAAACCTAACCACCGTGATTAAGTTATGCTCTTACCGAAGCATTACTATATCTCATTTTAATCTGAATGACTTAATAAGATTTTAATAACGTGTTAAACGAGATTAGATTATACTCAAATGCAAACGGCTCTATAAAAGAGAATTTGATGAATAATTTCAAAAGAAATTTTGAAAGAGGGGTTTTATTGAGTAATTGAAGTTATAAAAATAATAACAAGACCTTTTTATTTATAATAGAGTGAACATACTTCCCTAAATTAACTTAAAAAGGAAAACTAAATCACAATTATAATAAAAATAAAAGATTAAAATGCATACCATAATTGACTCTAATTAAAATAAAAAATATTAAAAAACTACAATAATTAAATCCTAAAATAACTTCCAATTAGTCTCCCCCTTCCTAAAAGAAAACTCATCCTCGAGTTTATTTAGAAGATGAAACTTGAAATAGAGCATCAATGCATCTTGGAGCTTGAACTTGCTCATCAATTGTACTTGAAACTCTAAATTCTCCATGCCTCATATTCTTCTTTTGCTTATGAGTAACTCTTTGAGAAGATAAAGCCTTGTACGAATGAATCACTTTCAAGCCTTTCAAGACTTTTGTCAAATCTCACTTAATGTTCCTGCCAATTAATTTTACCGTTGCAGTCAAATTTGCTTCAAGAATAACCTTTTTACCTTTGACGTTGATAGGCATTACCATGTCAATCATTGATGGGGTCTCTTTAACTTCATTTTGCTACAAAAACTTGATCTACTATTAAATTCAATACTCAAATCAAGAGTAGGTTGTACTTCTTGTTTAAAAATCTCAAATAGATCAATAATCTCATTATCTTATACTTTTATTGGTGTAAAAAGTAATGGTTCGACATCATCACAATGAACAAAATGGTCTTCCATCAATTGTCTCATATCAAACCATTCTTTGATTTCATATTGTCCTTGTCGAATCATTGATTCTTGAAATTTCTCCACCAATCTAAAGCATCATCTGATGAATTAAATGATACATGATAAATAATAGCTTTTCGTGAGACAATTTGAAGAAAATAATCCATTTTGTATATCTAATAAAAAATATTATCAAGATTATCATCAAAATTTGGGATATCTTCAAACTCAATGGAAAAATTATAGATAACCTAACTTTCAAGATTTGGAGTTGTCGGCAGCTGGTGGTTGTGATCTGGTGTGGAGCAGTTAGATCTGGAAGTTGTGATCATGAAGAGCACAATGGTAGATGTGATTAGTTAGACTCCCAATGGTTTTTCACGAAATCTAGCTTAAGTGGTAGTAGTTTATGGTGATGGGGCTTATGATTTTATGGTGGAGATTTAATGACTTTTTGGCCGTGGAAGGTTGGACTTATGGTTTCTAGGTGGAGATTGTGGTGGTGGTGTAAATTGATGGAAAAGAGTAATGGATGGCAAGTCTGATGGTTGCAACAGCTGGTGGCGATGGTGGCCGAGTTATGGAGATAATGGTGGTGGTGGTCGGTGGCGAGGGTTTGATAATTTGGCATTTTTTTATTTTTCTATTTTTTTCAATGATAGATCTCGTGAGGATGGATATGTGAGCCAAGAACAATTTGCAATTTGCTCTTTTCCTTATATATTTGTGAACTCTCAGAGGTATCATTTCAAATTTCCTCTAATTCTTGCAATTAGAGCTTTCTGTATTGGCCGGTGGCATCTGGTTCCATGTTACATTGTTGCACAGCCCACCATGCTTTATGTTTAAGTTCCATTGGAAGATGACAAGGCTTGCCATACACCAACTTATAGGGTGACATACCCAAAGTGCATCATGAAGCCGTACACTCTAGTCCTTTCTATTTGGATTAACTGTCTTTTCAAGGATTGGTTTCACTTCCTTATTAAACATCTAAGCTTGCCCACTAGTTTATGGATGGTAAGATGTAGACACCTTGTGAGTGATGTTCTATTTTCGAAAGAGAGTCTCTACTAACTTGTTACAAAAGTGAGTGCCTTTGTCGCTGATAATTGCCTTCGGCGTTCCAAACCTTACAAAGATGGTACACTTTATAAAATCTACCACAACTTTAGAATCGTTAATTCGGGTGGCTTTTGCTTCCACCCATTTTGAAACATAATCAACCGCAAGAACAATATAGAGATTACCAAACGATGAAGGAAATGGTCCCATGAAATCGATGCTTCAAACATCAAAAATCTCAACTATAAGAATGAGAGATTGTGGTATTTGATTTCTAGGTCCCAAATTACCTGTTCTTTGACAATGATCACAAGATTTGCAAAATAAATATGCATATTTAAATAGTGATGGCCAATAAAAACTACCCCCAAGTACTTTAAAGACTGTTCTCTTAAGTTGTAAATGTACTCCACAAGCCAAAGTACGACAAAATTTGAAAATAGAAGAAAATTTGGTTTCGGGTACGCACCTTCTAATAACTTGATTAGAATAATGCTTCCACAAGTATGGCACATCCCATACATAGTACTTGGCATCACTCTTGATCTTGGCCTTTTGTGCATGGGTTAGCTCTTCTGGTACTGTCTTGGTAACCAAGTAATTGATAATATCTGCATACCAATGAGCAACTATACTTGTCTGTAATAACTGCTCATCTGGAAAGTTCTCATACAATGAAAGTGCATCTTCGTTATAGGTAAATCGACTCAAATGATTTGCCACCAAATTCTCATAACCTCTCTTATCTAGAATCTCTAACTTAAATTCTTACACTAGAATTACCCATTGAATAAGGCACGGTTTAACATCCTTTTTTTGTGAGCAAGTACTTAATAGCTACATGGTCAAAGTAAACAATTACCTTAGATCCAATCAAATATGAACGAAATTTCTCTAAGGCAAAGATAACTGCTAAAAGTTCTTTTTTTGTGGTGGAGTAGTTGAGTTGTGCATCATTCAATGTGCGGGAGGCATAATAGATGACATGAGGAAGCTTGCCTACATGCTGGCCCAACACGGTTCGAACAACATAGTCACTGGCATCGCACATGATCTTAGTTCGGTGGTTGAATCATAGGGGCTGATGTCAAAACCTCTTTTAACTTCTCAAGTGCTCTTTGGCACTCATCATTGAAGTCAAAAGTTGCATCTTTTTGAAGTAAGTTGCAGGGTGGTAATGCTATCTTGGAGAAGTCCTTGATAAACCTATGATAGAAACCTGTATGACTAAGAAAAGAACGAACCTCTCTCACGCTAGTAGGAGGTGGTAAGGAGTGAAGAACATCTACTTTAGATTTATCAACTTCAATTCCCCTTTCAGAAATAACATGGCCTACTACAATACCTTGATTAACCATAAAATGACATTTTTCCCAATTAAGCATAAGGTTAGTATCAATGCATCATTTAAAGACAAGTGTAAGGTTATCTAAATATCTGTCGAAAGAATCACCATAAACTGTAAAATCATCTATAAATACCTCAATGATATTTTCCACATAATAAAAAAAATACTCATTATACACCTTTGGAAAGTGGTAGGAGTGTTACAGCGACCAAACGACATGCGTCGATAAGCAAATGTGCCAAAGGGGCATGTGAAGGTCGTTTTCTCTTGGTCTTTCGGAGCAATAATGATCTAATTATAACCTGTGTAACCATTAAGAAAACAATAATGAGAGTGACTACTTAACCTTTCAAGCATTTGATAAATAAATGGCAAAGGAAAATGATTTTTGCGACTGTTTGCATTCAGTTTATGATAGTCAATGCAAACTCTCCACCCAGTTTGAACTCTTGTTGGCACAAGCTCGTTTTCTTCATTCTTCACCATTGTGATGCCTGATTTTTTTTGAACTACCTGAACAGGGATTCACCCATTTACTATCAGAAATGAGATAGATAATCTCCACATAAAGGAGTTTCAGTATCTTATTTTTTACAACTTCCATCATTGGTGGATTAAGGTGGCATTGTGCATCTCTTGTTGGTTTAAAACCTTCCTCTAGCAAAATGCGATGCATAAACATGGAAAGACTAATTCTCTTAATATCAGCAATAGTCCAGCCAATTGCTGTCTTGTGATCCTAAAGCCCCCTAATTAACTTTTCTTGTTGAACTGAAGTGAGGGTTTTAGTAATTATGATTGGGAGTGTTTCATTCTTACCCAAATAAATATATTGCAGGTGCTCTGGGAGTGGCTTAAGTTTTAAGGTAAGTGCCTGCAAAATTGAAGGTAAAAGTTTCTCGTTTAATAACGGTAATTCAAGGTAAGAAATATTATACCCATTGTGTGTAGGGACTGCTCCATCTAAGATAGCCATAGCTTTATCAACCTTATCATCTAACTTTATTAATTTTGCATGTTCCTTAAAATCATCTTTCGTAAGATTTTTGCTTATGGCAATTTCAAAGTTGTCATTACCAGATAATTCAAAGAAATCTTGCACCAAAGTATTAATATCATCTATGTCAAAGACAGAATATACATCACTAGGATACCTCATTCCCTCAAAGATATTGAAGTAGATCACTTCACCATCGAATTCCATTTTGAAGGTTCCATCGTGAACATCAATCTTGGTTCGGGCTATCTTAAGGAATGGTCGCCCCAACAAAATAGGAGTGGGATTAGGCGATGACTCATCCTCCATTTTAAGGATATAAAAATCAGCTAGAAAGACCAACTCATTGACCTGTACAAGAACATCTTCCACAACCCCCTTGGGGTAAGCATTAGATCTATCAGCCAATTGAATAATCATACTAGTTTCTTCCATTGGACCTAAATTTAAGGAATTATAAATCAAATATGGCATAACATTAATTGAGGCCCCTCAATCTAGTATACATCTTTCGAATCTAGTATTGCCAATAGTGCAAGGGATAGTAAAAGTACCTGAATCCTTACACTTAAGAGGAAGTTTTCTTTGAAGTACAACAGAAACATTCTCTCTTACACTTACCTTTTCGTTACCACTTAACTTTCACTTGTTGCTGCATAATTCCTTAAAAAACTTTGCATAACGGGGCACTTGTTTAATAGCATCAAGTAGATGAATATTTACCTCTACTTTACGAAAAGTCTCAAGGATCTCCTTTTCTTGCTCTTCTTTCTTGGATTATTTAAACCTAATATGAAATGGTGGAGGAATGGAAAGAGTTTTAATTCGAGGTGAGGGGGTACTTACCTGGTCAGATGGGTCGACTGGCGATGCAAAGTGGGAATCCTCTTTCTTTATTAAAAAAAAAGCCTCAGAGAAGGGATTGGTCACTGAGTGCGATGATATTGTGGGCACTTTTAATGGCTTAGCTAATAATGGTTCCAACTACTTTTCGTTTCTAAGAGACATAGCACTAGCATTCTCTTTTGGATTAATTTCTAGTTAAGAAGGTAACTTTCTTGAAATTCTAGCCTTTATCATACTCCCAGATGTGGCCAGTTGGCCAATCTGATTCTCTAAATATTGGAGTTGTGTCTGGGTAGTCTATTGGAACTGCATAGAGTTAGTACCGAGAGCTTTTACAAGATATTCCAAAGACGTACCTTGATTTTGAGGGGGTAGAGGTGGCCGAACTTGGTAAGGCTGTTGCACCCGCTGTTGGGGGTAGCTCGGTGGTCGAGATAGTGCCACATCAGGAATGCCTTATTATTGGTTCCCATACCTAAAATTAAGGTGATTCTTCCACCCTTCATTATAAAAATCAGAGTAGGGATTATACCTTTATCTTGGTTGGCCTAGGAACCCCTCAAGTGCTTTGGCCTGCTCATGTGAACCGTCTTGGAGAGCAGGGCACATATTGGTCACATGCCCGACGATGGAACAAACGCCACATGGTCTCACTTATTGCCCTAGGGCTAATTGTTACACCAAAGAAGTAAGATTTGAAACTTGTTGTTCGAGGGAAGTGATACTTACCTCATTGACTCGCTTAGGTGGCGGTAATAGATCGTTCCTGGTGTTGAACTATTGGGAATCAGCAGCCATGTTAGCAATGATATTTCAGGCTGCTTTTGGTGTCTTATCCACCAGTGCTCCTCTACTCGGGGCATCAATCATACTCCTATCCATAGGCAGTAGATCCTCATAAAAGTATTGAATAAGGAGCTAATCACTTATTTGATGGTGGGGGCAACTAGCACGTAGCTTTTCGAATCGCTCCAATAGTTGTAGAGCGACTCTCCATTATACTGTCGGATTCCACAAATTTCTTTTTGAATACTGCTACCTTTTGATGCTGGGAAATATTTTTTAAAGCTGAAAGGCTTTATTTCTCTTTCTCTCATGTGCTGGCTTGATTAAGATGGCAATCTCTTTTTTCCAATTTTGCTTTCATGTGATGGCTTAGCTTGTTAATTGGCCTAGCTTCCTTTTTCATGCACGTGTCGCCCACTATGCTAATTTCCTTTTTCTTCAATTTGCTTTACATAATGCAAGCTATTTCCACTTAATTTGTAACTGTTTGTGCAATTCCCTGTCCCAACACATATATTCTTCAAATATTCCTCAAAAATAAGAATAAGCAAAGGTGGTGTGAAACTTCTACGCAATTGTCAATAATGCTCATAAAGGTGAATTTGTAAATTGAATAATTCAATAATCATCGGTAAAGAACAATGATAATATGCCCTAACAAGAAATTATGCTATTAACAACAATAGATAAAAATTGTTATCTACAAACTCACACAAGATGCAAGTTTTTTCCACTTAATTTATAACTGTTTGTGTAATTCCTTTTCTCAACACATATATTCTTCAAATATTTCTCAGAAATAAGAATAAGTAAAGGTGGAGTGAAACTTCTACGCAATTGTCAATAATGCTCATAAAGGTAAATTTGTAAATTCAATAATACAATAATCATCAGTAAAGAATAATGATAATATGCCCTAACAAGAAATTGTGCTATTAACAATAGTAGATAAAAATTGTTATCTACAAACTCACACAAGATGCAAGTTGTTGATAGTTACAATATGAAATTGCTGAAAATGTTAAAACAGACATTGTTGAAATTTCTTTTTTTTTCTGAAATTGTTGCAATTTAATTGATATTTACAAGTGACTCTACTTACTGTATTGCCTAAGCTAGATCCAATACTTTTCAAACAACTTTCTTTTACTGATCATCCGAATTCGAATTTAAAAAGAAGTAACGTTTCATTTAATAATTGTAATAAACTAAGATCAAAATAAAGAAAATCTTGTGGTAAGTTATTTAAGAAAAACTAATTGTACCCAAGGTTTTTGTTGGATCCAGGCATTTCCAACTCATGTTACTCTTTTTCGACATTAGCATGTTGCAATATTCCCCACCTATCAAACACGCGATTCCAGCAGATCTACCATCATTACTACAATACAGGACAAATATGACATGTAATACATGACAAACATACTATTAATTGTCATCTATTAGTTTAGATGACTTTCATTTACTTTTGGAAGTCATATATTATAAAATTATTTTTATTTATGACATAAAAATGACTCACCACTAAATAAGAAGTCATTTTTAATTAATTAAAATGTGACTCTTCTTTTTAAAATGTGTCATTTAGTTTGTAGTATAAAAATGCCACTTTCCCTCTTTACTTTCTTTGTGTACCGTGAAATATCATTCTCTTTGTTTCAGCCTCCATTCTTTTATGACTTTCTTTCTCTGTAAAATTCCCCTTTGCCCGTACAAAACATCTTCCTATCTTCTATTTCCAAGTTCCAAACTCTAAATTTCACCCATTATTTATATAGACCCAAAATCGTAAACCCTAACTGTTCACACATAGTGGAAGTGAAGACAAATTAGGAAGAAATCTGGAAGCTCTGGACCACATATGTTGGCAAGAAGATTGTAAAGCTTGGGACCACATCACTATCAAGAAAATTGTTGAAGCATTTGGCTACCTTGTATATTGGATTTTAAATGTTTCGGTCCCCACATAAAGGTACTTTCTTTTCTTTTGTTTAATCATGTTTGAGAAAGAAAATGATCAATTGTTTGATTGTGGTTGGCCTACATGTGCTATTTTTTCTTTTCTTTTCTTTGTCTAATTTACTCTATTTGAATAGCAAATGTTGAAAATATGGATGAATAGTAAAATTTTTTGTGGGGATTAATATTTTAGGGAAGTTACAAATTTGGTCGAATCATGTCATGCTCTTTTTAAATTTAATCAGTTATCAATCTCAAAAACCTCACGACTTCAATTCTTTTCCTTCATAATCGTCAACTTGACCTCTCCTCTTTCTTTTAATTGGATTATCTTTCTTTTCTTTTTCCCTTCTCTTTTCTTTCATCTTATCTTTTACGAAATTGGGAAACCAAGAACGACAAGCGCCATGTGGGATTTGTTGCAAAATTATAAATATTTTGAATTCTTCAAATAACTTAAAATTAATTTATATACACACATACTTTCTTAATAAAAAATAACGGAGAATTAATAGAATAAGCATTTATATAATATTATGTGATATTACAATATCAATTAATCATTTCATCCTCTTTCCTTTAGCATCATATAGAATATTGTAAAATCCACCTATAATTATAATCATATTATTAGAATAATAATATTAAGGTCCTATGTTTTACTTTTTCTCAAATTAGGATATAGATACTTACAAGGAAATTATGGAAAATATTTTAGAATGATATATTTATATTTTACATTCAGAATGGACAAATCTTGGATGTCTATGGATCGAAGATCAAAAGATTATGAGATTGGTGTTCAAAGATTTATAGATTTTGCAATGGTTCATGCAACAAATTCTAATCACATACTATGTCCATGTATGAAATGTGGAAATGTGAAACATCAGACTGTTGATGAGATTAGGGACCGTTTGTATTTGAATGGTATAGACCAAAGTTACAATAATTGGATTTTGCATGGAGAAAAAGTTGTTAAGAAGCTATCAAATACTAGCAACACTCAATTTACAAGAGAATTTGAAACAAGAGCCTTTGAAACCGAATCTGTGGCCAGCATTGTAGAGATGATTCAAGGAGCTTATGATCATTTTGAAAACAACCCTAAACAATTTGAGAATTTATTAGCTGACGCTGAGAAAAAGTTATACCCAGGTTGTAGTAAGTTCACAAAATTATCTGCATTGGTAAAATTATACAGCCTAAAAGCAAGGAATGGGTGGTCAAACCAAGGCTTTTCAGATTTGTTGAAATTGTTAAGAAAAATGTTGCTTGACAATAATGAAATGCCTTGTTCAATGTACGAGGCAAAAAAAAACCTTAAATGCATTAGGGATGGAGTATAAGAAAGATATTTTCAGATTTGTTGGACGAGATAGTTTCACCCAAAAAGATACTGATAAAGTAAGAGTGGAGTGGGCAGAGTACATATGGCAGAACATTTTTCGCTAAATTTTGTAGCACAATGACTGTGAGGTTAGTAAATGAATAGAATTATTATTTTTATCTACATCTTTGTTATTATCTTTGTTTCAAATAAGATATTAAAAAGTTTATAAAATTATTTCAATTATTTTCATTTTGTAATTAAGGAAGGTTCATCTAAAGGTTTCACTCTTCAACTCCCTTTGGGTTTGGCATGATTATTGGAGTAGCCAACTGGAGGGGTAGCTACATTTTGTTGTTCTTGTGAAGAATGTAATGCGGTTCTATTTTAAGAAAAAAGAGTTATGGATATCTAGTTACTTTCATTTGGAAATTGTAAACATAAAGAATATTTTTAGATTGTTTGTCATGTACTAAATTTATATACGACTATTGCAATTGCTTGAATATTTATGTTTATATTGCAGCTTTTCAAAAACAATTATCGCAATAATAATGATGATGATGATGATGATGATAATAATAATAATAGATGACTGATTTTTTGAAAAGTAAGTCACCTATGTGCATATTGAACACCATTCTGCCGAAAATTAGAACAACATTAGACGACTACTTTTTGAGAAATGAGTCATCTATGATACTTATTAGATGACTCTTTTTATGCGTCATCTTTTGTACCTCGTTTTAGATGACTGTTGCAAAGATGACTAATTTTACTTCGTCATCATAAGATTAATTTAAACGTCATCTATGTTCATTTTTGTAGTAGTGCATTTCACCCATTATTTAATTTCTCCAACTTCAACATGCTTAAGTAAGGAGTTTCAAAGAAAATGTCGCCGCATTTCTTTGAAAACCAATTAGAGAATGGATATTAAATCATTTAACTTCATTTTTTTGTTATCCTATTGTTGAGCTCCATGAGGCCAACAATTCTTAGGATGACTTTTGATGCTAATCAAATATGATTTTAACAAACTTGAAACTCTTTTAACTTGACTACTTAGTTTAGTCTACACGTCAAATAAGTTCAAAATTAATTCAACAATTTAATATTTTTTAACCTTCAAATTACGTGCACCATTTTTATTAATGGTTGGTTCCTTTCTCACGGATGTTCAAGTTCTCCATAATTATTTATGACAACATAGTCATATCACATCGAAGCAGAACAAAAACACCTTATTTAATGGAAGTCGAATAAATTAAAAGCACAGTACATTTGTCAAACGGGTTGTAATAAATATTTTCAGGGAAAATAGAAAAAAGATTTTAAAGGAACATTCATTCAAAAGATTCATAAAATTAAAAAGTAAAATTACAAATCTATTTATTTTTAAATTAATTTCAAGCTCCTCAAATAACACAATTTTATTATAACTAGGATAACAAGTACTACTCAGAAACTTGTCTCACGGATCATTACCCCTCCTTTAGTTAAACTTTTTCAATAGAGTGAAAAAGCTTAATTTTTTAAAGTCTTTTTCTTATTAACTCATGCAATTTAGAACCCGAGTCTCCTTACCACTGGACCTGGACCAGGCTTCTGGAATAGCTTAATTACTAAAACAGAAACTCTCTTCACTCGGCACCCCCGCGGAGAGTGAGGATTCCCTTGCAGTACTGGATTTGATCCAGGCTTACCTGGATTTGGCCCATTAGCGGTAGCATGAGCCGTTTGAATACTGTTTTGCTGATTTTGTTGAGATCGAGAGGAGGACTCTTGGTAGGATTTATACATATTTTCCGTCCTCTCCGACTTTTGTTCAAAGGACCTAATTGTACGGCGATGAAGAGTTTTAACCCAATCGCTGTGATTGGCTGTGATTTCTTTCTCCGCATCAGGAATTGTTATCTTGGGCTCGTCACTTGACTGGCTATTGTGGCCCCCTTTGTGCGCGCTTTGATTCTGATTGTTGTGGCCGGCGTATGATTTGATCAGGCTTTTGTTTAGTAGAATGGCCTTTCTGATGGTCTGTACTCATGATTTGTTCTCAGCAAAATATTTGCTTCATGTAAATGACTAGCTAGCTAATTGACGTTTGCTTTATATGTTACAGAAACTCTCAAAGACTAAATGGAGAAGAAAACAAATTTACGATGAAACCTCTCAGGAATCACAGTGAAGGTGGTGGTGCAACTTCTTCTCTATTTGAGACTTTTTTCTAAAATTATTTTTGCAGAAGAGGACCGGAATTATTGATTACTACTTTGTTTGACAAAAAAATTAACAAAACAAATTTTGCTACGTAATTTTGTAAAATTCCAATTCCGACGGACAATTATTAGAGAGAAATCAAATGAAAGGTCAGTTTATGCAGATTGATCCTACCTCCTCTTTCTTTTCGATGAAATTCAATGTTGACTAATAATACAAGAGGAGCTCATAGTAAAATGTTTGAATGCCATCGTTCTTCAGTTGCTTTCATTCCCTCCTCTTTCTTTTTTGATGAAAGTAACGTGTGAAGCAATGGTACAAGAAAACCTGCCTCATCATATTCAAAAGTTTCTGAGTTGATGATATTCTGTACATGGCTGAAATTGTTAGTAATATGCCCTAAAGGCCAATCGAATGGTGATTTGATTGTTTAGGGAATGATTGTATTTGAATAACATTACTGCGCAATAGTTGCGTTATTAGGAACCTCATGGACAAATGTTGTCCTTCAAGTGGTATCAGAGCCATCTTCATTCAATTTTGAATTTTTGAAGCATGATTTATGTTATTTCCATTTATAATAGCATGAAGGATGATCATGGAAAGACCTAGATATATTTATGTCATGTGATGATTGAATATATGCATGATTGAATGAGCTATTGATTCATTTGTTGATTTGGCCGATTTCTAAAGGCTTAAATGGTTGTAATATTTTTAAATAGGGACTTGCATGTTCCTCCTTCTATTAAGATCTGATTGTATCCCATTACCCCTGAGATTTGTACCCCAATTCTTCTAAATATGTAATTACTACAAAGTGAGATGATTGCCAAAGGAGGGATGGCGTATTTACGGTGCGTTGGAGGATTGGAGCAAGAAGACTTCATGGATTGTTGCAGCACTTTCAATGTAATTTTGGCCTCTCAAATAGAAATTAATATTTGTAATAATTTGAGGCATAAGATGTCTCATAGTCATTATTGTTTGCTTGATACCTAGGTGGACTTTAAAACCAATTTTGGCTCAAATTGGTTTTATTAGAAAATTCCATGATCATCCTTGGTTGGTTTGTCTATAATATGCATGAGATGTATATTAGGGTGCTTAGACATATTTGAATATTGTAAATGGAATAACATGCTAAAAAGTGAGACCATAATAATGCCTAAATACTCCCTTATTAAATATACATAATTATTGTTAAGTTGTAATGATGGATATTGGGAATATTCATCATGGCCTACTAATACCAATGGAATATTTAAAATATTTAATGCTTGGGCTAGTTGTCATGGATACATGGGCTACTCATTCATTAAAATGTTGAAAATAAACCATATATCATATGATGATGCATAATTCATACATTAAGCTACCAAGAACTATTAGGTGAGGTTAGTAAGATGTTTTGAAATATGCAAGGGTATTAGGGTAAACTTAACTAAATCATTTATACCAAGAACTGTTAGGTGAGGTATTAATGATTTAGAGGCCGAAGGATAATCGGTACATGCATGAGATGCATTTGGTAAAGAGTTACCTACTCATTATAATAAGTAAGCCAAGAATTGTTAGGTGAGGTAAACTTATGCTAATGAGAATCCGATTCCTACTAGAAACTTTTACCAATAAGAGTTTCCGTTTATTACATATGGGAGTGTAATGAAATGATAAAATAGTGGGAGGTACTATTTGATTAAAGACCAAAATCAAATAGATTATAATAAAATGCTAATAATTTAATTTAATATTTTCTGCAGAAATATTTAATAATGAATAATCCGCTAGCACGAATTCTGGAAAACTACCGTTTGACGGGACCTAATTATGTTGTTTGGTTAAGGAATTTAAGAATTGTTCTTAATTATGAGAAAATTAGCTATGGTCTTGATACACCTAAGCCAAATGAAATTCCTGAGGGAGCAAGTGAGGAAGAACGTGTCACTTATCAGAAGTGGCAAGATGATGACCTCAATGCTAAAAGCTATATATTGGTATCGATGTCCAATGAGCTACAAAGGCAACATGAAAATATGTCTGATGCAAGTTCCATGATACTTCATCTACAAGAGTTGTATGGTGAACAAAGTAGAACAGTTAGATATGAGATATCTAAGAAACTGTTTAGAATGAGAATGACTGAAGGATCGGTCAATGAGCATGTACTCAAAATGATTGATTACATAGAGCAGCTGGAAGCTCTTAATTTCTCAATGGATGGGGAATTAGCTATCGATCTTATCCTACAATCCTTGCCAGACTCATTCTCTCAATTTATCATGAATTTTAACATGAATAAAATTGAGTGCAGTCTTGCTAACTACTAAAGATGCTTAATACTTCCGAAACTTGCATAAAGAAGCCAAAAGATGTTATGGCTATAGAAGGACCCTCAACTAAAAAGGATAAAAAGAAAAAGTTTCAACCCAAGGCTAAAGGTGGGATTAAGAAGGGGAAAGCTAATAAGCCCAATGACAAGGGAAAATGTTTCCATTGCGGTAAGGATGGGCATTGGAAGAGGAATTGCAAAGCTTACCTCAACAGCTTGAAAGTCAAGCCTAAAGAGAATCCTTGTGAAGGTATGCTCATTATTGAAACTAATATTTCAATTATTCAATCTACTTCTTGGATTTTAGATTCTGCTGCAACCGCACATATTTGTATGTCAATGCAGGATCTAAAAGGAAGTAGAAGACTTAAACAAGGAAAAATGTCTCTTAAAGTGGGAAATGGAGCAATGGTTGCTGCCTCAGCTATAGGGATATTTTTCTTAAAAATGACATCTAGGCATGTTATAAGTTTGAATGATTGTTTATTTGTTCCTTCTGCTGTAAGGAACATAGTTTCAATTTCATGTTTATGTAAAGACAATTATGAATTTTATTTTAGAAATAAAATTTGTAATATTTATTATGAGAATAAATATGTTGCACATGGTACTTTAGATAATGATCTTTATGTACTAAACATGAAAGAAAATAATGAGCATGTTGTGAATGTAAATACCATAACATAAACGTGAAAGAGAAGAAATAAGCCCAAATATAAGTGCATTTAAGGCTAGGTCATATTGGAGAAGATAGAGTCACAAAATTAGCTAAGGATGGACTAATCGGTCCATTTGGTTTAGAACCTTATCCAACTTGTGAATCATGTCTTCAAGGAAAAATGACCAGGGCACCCTTCGTTGGACGAAGTACAAGGGCCACTGATTTACTTGAACTTATACATACTGATGTATGTGGGCCATTTAATGAAATGACAAAGGGTGGATATCACTACTTCATAACTTTTATCGACGATCACTCAAGGTATTGTTCAGTATACTTAATGAAGTATAAATCTGAAGCCTTTGAAAAGTTCAAAGAATACCGAAATGAAGTAGAGAAACAGACTGGAAAATTTATTAAAACCCTACGATCAGATCGAGGTGGTGAATATCTCAGTGGAGAATTCCAGTCTTACCTTAAAGAAAATGATATTGTTTCACAATGGACACCTCCAGGTACACCAGAGCTTAATGGAGTATCTGAGAGGAGAAATCGCACACTGTTAGACATGGTGCGATCAATGGTGAGTTATACAGACTTACCAATTTCTCTTTGGGGATATGCTCTCCTTACTGCAACATATGTACTAAATAGAGTACCTTCCAAGTCTGTACCTAAAATACCATATGAGATATGGTATGGTAAACAACCAAGCCTAAATCATCTTAGGATTTAGGGATGTCCTGCTTTTATCAAGAGACTCAAGAGTGAGAAACTTGAAGCTAAAGCAAATAGTGGGAGGTTCATTGGATACCATAAGGAAACTTTGGGTTATTACTTTTACATCCAATTTGATCAAAGGGTATTGGTCAGTAGAAATGCCATATTTCTTGAAAAAGAGTTTATTCAAGAAGGTGGGCAAGGATGAAAATTAGAATTTATTGAGAATTCTAATAAGGATAAATCCAATGAAGAGCCTGTTCAAGTACAAACACAAAGAACACAACAACTCCGTAGATCTAGTAGGATCATTCACCCACTAGAAAGATATGGTTTTCTTCATCAGATGAACGACATATTTTTACTGGGTGATATGGATCATAGAGATGATCCTACTAGTTACGAAGAGGCAATATCAGATATTGACTCTAAGAAATGGCTTGAAGCCATGGATTTAGAGATGGACTCTATGAGAACCAACAAAGTCTGGACTCTAGTGGATCCACCCGAAGGTATTGTACCTATTGGATGCAAGTGGATCTTCAAGAGGAAGATAAGCTTAGATGGAAAGGTAAAGACCTATAAAGCAAGGTTGGTAGCTAAAGGTTATCGTCAAATATAAGGAATTGACTATGAGGAAACCTTTTCACCAGTAGCCATGCTAAAGTCCATCAGAATCTTATTGGCTATAGCAGCATATTATGACTATGAGATTTGGCAAATGGATGTCAAAACTGCATTTCTTAATGGATACATTGAGGAAGATATCTATATGATGCAACCTTGTGGTTTTGAATCTAAGACAAATCCTCATAAAGTATGCAAGCTAAAAAGGTCCATTTATGGGCTAAAACAAGCCTCCAGGAGTTGGAACATCCGATTCGATGATGCAATCAAATCATTTGGTTTCATCAAGAATGAGGATGAACCTTGTGTTTACAAAAGGGTCAGTGGGAATGCAATAACTTTCCTTGTGCTATATGTAGATGACATATTGCTTATAGGAAATGACATTGGACAAATGTCTTCTGTCAAAATTTGGCTTTCTCAAAACTTCTCCATGAAAGACCTAGGAGATGCAATGTATATCTTGAGAATCAGGATTTATATAGATAGATCCAGAAGATTAATAGGTCTATGTCAAGCTAAGTACATAGAAAAGATATTAAAGAAATTTAATATGTGGGATTCCAAAAGGGGTTTTATACCCTTCAGACATGGAATTCATCTCTCTAAAAGCATGAGTCCAAAAACTTATGATGAGAGAGAGCGTATGAATAAGATTCTATATGCTTCTGCAATTGGAAGTCTTATGTATGTTATGCTATGTACTAGACCAGATATAGCTCATGCAGTGAGTGTCACTAGCAGATACCAAAGTAATCCGAGTGAGGAACATTGGACCGCAATTAAGAATATCTTTAAGTACTTAAGAAGAACTAAAGATTTATTCTTAACATATGGAGAGGGTGAGCTAAAAATTGAAGGCTTCACAGATTCAGATTTCCAGTCAGATGTAGATAACAGAAAATCTACATCAGGATTTTTATTCACTATCAATGGTGGAGCAGTAAGCTGAAAAAGTTCAAAGCAAGCAACTACTGCAGATTCTACCACTGAAGCGGAATATATAGCTGCATCAGATGCAGCAAAAGAAGCTGTTTGGATACGGAAGTTTATTCAACAACTTGGAGTGATTCCAACCATTGCGTTGCCAATATCATTATATTGTGACAACAATGGAGCTATAGCACAAGCTAAGGAACCAAGGTCTCACCAGAAGTCCAAACACATTGAGAGAAGATCTAATATTGTTAAAGAAATCATTGGAATGAGTGATATCACTATGCAGAAAATAGTCTCTGCTAATAACACTGCGGATCCTCTAACTAAACCACTTACTCAACAAACAGTTAGATCGTCATCTTGAGAAGATGGGTATGAGATACCACAGCGATTGGCTTTAGTGCAAGTGGGAGATTGTTAGTAATATGCCCTAAAGGCCAATCGAATGGTGATTTGATTGTTTAGGGAATGATTGTATTTGAATAGCATTTTGATATTTATAAAATGACCAAGTTATCAATATTCATATATTAATATAATGAATATAGTCCAAGAAGTAAAATAGTTAAGGAACACATTCTCGAGTATGTCGAGAATATGAAACGTGTATCCTTTGTACTATACTTCTAAAATAGTTCCTAGTGGTGGATTTATAATTGGACATTATAAATTCCTATAAACACTAGTATGTGTTATGACTCCTTATGGTATGTGATACTAAAATGGATAGTGAGTTTCATATCATTGACATGAGATGTCAAGTCAAACACATAGGTACTTGTTAAAAGAACAAGTTTACTGAACTTGACCGAATATAGTAAACCATATGGTCTTGAGTGTTAATGACTTATTATACATTGTAACAGACACTATGTTTAGTAATGGTCTTTAGACCTGAGGCATAACAGATGTCTTATACATAGACATCTCTGATATGTGAATGCATAACGATTGATTCCTAATCACGGAAGAGATCTAGCAATAGCTGTCATGGTTGGCTATGTATGAAGACAAGTTGATGGCCAATATGGAATTCATCACTTTGTAATATACAAAAGGATGTCCCTATGAGATAATATGAATTGGCATGAGAAATCCTTGGCCAAGGTGAAATATATTTGAAGGAGTTCAAATTATATTATCATGCCAAGTTCATTTATATTTATTTTGAGATAAAGCACAACTGCATAACATAATAAACCATAAGTTGTGCTTTTCTCTGGACATGGATGATGAAGAGACCAAGACATAGAGATACAATGGAATAGGTTCTATAGATCCAACAATTCTTGTTATTTGGATAGTCGTGATATACTGCTAGGTGTCACTCATGACTTGTAGAAACCTTATGATCAATATTGGTAAAGCGTATTACCAATGCATCTTAAGGTCATTAGAAAGGTTCTAATTGATGACTAAAGAGTTTAGCATCATTTAATGAATAAAGAGTTATCATTGAAATAGTTCTACTACCTTATAACTAAGAACCTAAAAGGTCACACACAATATAGAAATGAAAAAGGAGTTACTAGAAAATGAGAAGTTAGATTTCCTAATTTTAGGAAAATCAATATTTATATTATAATTCATTGGGAATGAATATAAATATAAATATATCTTAAATATGATTTAAGATAGAAATTTAGATGTTCCATAAATAGTTTAAGGAACAAAATAAATTTCATAAATCCTCAATTAAACATTATGGAATGTCGAGCACGTAAAATGACCATTTTGGACATGTTCGGGTTCATATATGATTATGGACTTCTAGACCAATTTTGGGTTTAGAATTATGGGCTTTTATTGGATCCAATATGGATTAAGAGAAAGCATTAGAACATGTCACAAGAGAAGTCCACATTTAACCATTTGATGTGATCAAAATGGGGTTAAATAATTAATTCCGAAATTAATTAATATTAGCTATTTATTTATTTGATTAAATATTTTATTGAAGTGATGAGATCAATTTCAATAAATAATGGCTAAGTGGGTGGGTCTAGCACATGATAATGTTTGGTGCCATTATTAGACATAATGGTGGCTTTATTTGGTGGATGTAATCAACATGAGCTAGCATTCATGTTCCTTCATTATCTGTCTCATTTCTTAATGAAATTTCGAAATTCCAAATCCTCTGAACTCCTAGAACATTTCTAAGTGTGGACTGATTAGAGGCATCACAATTGGGGTGCTTAAAGGATCTCAGATCGTGGCAAAACAGAAGCTGTTCGTGCAGAGCTGTTTTTCTGGACAGTGTTCGGAGCTTGCTGTTTTCAGTCGTTTTCTCCTACTTCACGAAGTTTTTTCTGAAACTACAAGTGAGGTAATTAAACTTCAATCTTGCCTCTTGATTTTCGTTTTTGAATGAAGTCGATCCGAGGTTTCTAGAGCTTCCGCCATCTGTTTTAATTTTACTGCGCAATAGTTGCGTTATTAGGAACCTCATGGACAAATGTTGTCCTTCAGAAATATATATAAAAAAAAGATTATAAAAAGAAAATGTGGGTTGACCAATAGATTTCATGGTAGTTATGGGTTTATCAGGCTTGATCATATTCTGTACATGGCTAATAAAAAAAAAAATTGCATTGAACGTGGAATTTTCGCCAACTCGTTTTTCTTGTTGAACCAACGAACTTTAACTAAAAAGAAAATTTGGAAACGGCTTGGCTTGCAGCTGCATGGGGGCTGCCATGATAGAGAAATCAAGTGATTATTTCCTTCCTGGAAATTTCTTCGAAATGGTCTAAGTAATAAGAACCTCGACGGATCCAATGAGTGACCACGGGGCGTGGAGTATTCATGGACTAACATTTCTTCCTAAATTCAATTACTTATTTAGCATATGTAATTAATTTTAATATTAATTTTATTCATTAAAGTCTCTCGTAATTTATTTCATAAAAGCTCAAATTAAACTCTACCCTATTAAAAGTAAAAAAAAGAAACTAATTTTTTAATAATTAAAAGTATTCGCGGCTAATCAAGTTAATTTTTTTCTCTTCAGAATTCTTATTTTCATTTAAAAAACAATTTGACTCATTTAACTTCTTTTCCAATTTGACTCAACGTCCTGCATCTAGAATCCTTAAAGCCTAAAAGAAACCAACGATATTTCATGCTTAGAAATCTGCAACGCTGAAGATTACAAAATACAAATCCTCTTCCAATTAAGTTCTAATATAGGTTTTCTTAATTCTTAATCTTTAATTCATAATTATCATTGTAGATGATTATTTCTGTCATGTCAAGCAATTATTTAATTAATAATTTTTTTGTCTATCTATATAGAAAAAATTAAAAAAGTATTATATTCTTCATCATCAGTTGGTTTTGTCTAATTTGTGTATATGTAAGACTATTATTATCAGGACGGTTCAACCAATTTAAGGGCCTTAGACGAATTGTTTCAATTAGGCCTTTTAAAAAAACATATATAACTAAAACTTCATTTACTTTTCATTTACTTACAATCAATTTTTCTAACTTTATGGGATGCAAAATTATTAATCAAATTTTTATATTCTAATTTCGCTAATATATTTTTCTCAATAGATAATATAGCTAATTAATTTTATCTTTCTTGCGTCATTGTTGATCTTAAATAAGTTTTATCAATTTTAATTTTAAAAAAACTTCTTTCTGCAGAAGCTATGACTGTTACTGGTATTGTTAATAATATTCTATAAGCAGTATATGCATTTGGAAAAGAATCTTTTTTTTTCAAATAGTGGATAAAATCTATTAATGGATAATACTAAGTTAACAAATATTTGGGTTTTATGGAGTTTTAATGACCTAATGTTAAATAGAGATTTTATAGGAACAAGTAGGATAAAAATTGTTAATTCTAACGTTAAAAAGAGATTTTGTAGGGATTTGATGATTTATAGAAAATATCATTATAAAATAATAATAAAATCAGTTGTATTTTACAACTATGTGTTGACTTAAATACCAGATTTTAGGAGATTCAACCCCTAATTTTCAGGGATACTGATTTGCAATATCTTGGCTGTTTGAACCATTTTTTCCTTGGGTATGTATTCTTCTCTATTGTATATTGTACAAATTGAGATTAAAAACAAAAGAAATATGATTTTTCACATGGTATCAAACAAGCTCTTTTGATATGAGCCTTTGATTTTTTTTCTCTTCTTTTTCCATTCTAAAGTCTCAAGCCTTCCAATGGAGAAGACAACAAGCCCTGCACAAGAATTTGAGATTTCCCCCAGTTTTGTAACAAGGTAGGACATCTCTTCGATCTCCTTAAGTACCGAAAACCCCTCTTTGCAAAAAACTCTACACAAGTTAAATGGCAGAAAATTTTTGCAATGGTCTTAAATTTTCACCCTATTTCTTTATGGAAAAAGGCTGATTAGGGTATATTACAGGGGAAACCGAAGCCCGTGATGTCTTGGATTCTAGTTATCTCTAGTGGGATACTGAAAATTCAATAATGCAAATGTGGTTGATCAACTTGATGGACATGGATATTCGTAGGACTTATCTCTTCCTACCATTTGCAAAGGAGCTTTGGGAAGCCGTGACAGAAACCTACTATGACCATGGGAATGCGGCTCAAAGTTTTGAAATCAAGTCACAATTACGTGACCAGAAGCAAAGGAGTATTTCGGTGACTCAATTTTTCAATTCTCTAAACAACATATCACAAGAACTCAACCTCTACTTTTAATTCTAGAGGCGTTGCTTTGAGGATGTCATTAAATATAAGAGGATGTTAGATAAAGAACGCCTCTTTGATTTCCTTTATGGACTCAACAAAGAACTTGACGAAGTTCATGGCTGAATATTGGGAAAGAATCCTCTACCCTCCATTTGGGAAGCTTTTACCAAGGTGACACGTGAAGAAAGTCGAAAGAGAGTCGTGATGGGACTGGTGAAGGATCCGAGATAGATAGATCAACGCTAGTGCCCAAAATGATAGATCAATCATCTGACCAAAAAGGACAAAGACATGGAGAATGTCTTTATTGGGATTATTGCCATAAGAAAGGATATACCCAAGACTCATGCTGGAAGTTTCATGGAAAGCCAACTGATTGGAAACCAAAACACCAACAGGAAGCAAAGGGAATGGTAATAGAGAAAACTAATTAGTTTTCCCTCACAAAGATCAATTTAAGATGCTACAATAGCTCCTCGTATAAAATCAGTAAGCAAAGGAAATGACATGACCTCCTTTACCTATAATGTAGCCCATACAGGTAACCCATTAGCCTTTAACATCCAATCCCTCGAAAAGAGTCCTTAGATTGTTGATTCAGAGACCTTAGATCACATGACAAGATCTTCTCAATTTTTCTCTAGTTACACTCCATGTTTGGGTAATTATAAAGTGAAGACTGTTGATGAATCATTATCCACTATTGCTGTAAAAAGGAAAAGTAAAACTATTAGATTGTTTGACTCTTTTTTCAGTTTCACATGCCCTAAATCTTAAATGTAATTTTCTTTCAGTTAGTAAACTTACGAAGGACACAAACTGTGTAGCTAAATTATGTGGCTCTAAATGTTTATTTCATGATCCAATCTTGGGGAGGATGATTAGGAATGTGAAGGAATATGAGGGGCTATACTATCTTAAGAGTAAAGGGGCCGTGAAAGGGCACGCTCGGGTCTCTCAATGTGAATTTATTTCCTCTAAAATAATGTTGTGGCACTATAGGTTAGGCCACCCTAGCTTTCCATATCTAAAACCCTTGTTTCTTTTCTTATTAAAAAATAAAGATTCGAGTTTATTACATTGTGATTTTTGTCAACTAGCTAAACAAACATGTGTTCTATTTCTTGCCCGTATTTATAAACCATCCCAACCATTCTCTTTGCTTCATAGTGACATGTGGGGCCCCTCAAGGGTTAACAACCTGTCAAAAGTAAAATGATTCATTACATTCATAGATGACTACTCTTGGACCACTTGGGTGTACCTTTTAAAGGAAAAATCCAAAGCTGGACAAACTTTTAAACAGTTTCACGCTATGGTAAAAACTCAGTTTCAAACTGACATTCATGTACTCCTTACAGATAATGGAACTGAGTATTTTAATTCTATTTTATGGAGTTACCTGTCACAACAAGAAATTGTCTATCAAAGTTCTTATTCTGGAGCACTACAATAAAGTAGGGTTGCATAACGTAAAAACAGACACCGTGTAGAGGTTGCTAGGGCCATTATGTTCACAATTGATGTATCATAAATATATGGGGAGAGGCCATTTTTACAGCATCTTATCTCATAAATCGTATGCCCTTTCAAGTTCTTAAATTCAAGACACATATTTATGTTTTTCTTCACAACCACCCACAAAATCACCTTGTTACCTCAAATCTTGCACTCAAAACTTTTGGTTGTACAACTTTTGTATATCTACCAAGTCTTCAAAGAACAAAGTTGTCTTGTAGAGCCATCAAGTGTCAATTTCTAGGATATTCTCCTACTAAGAAAGGGTACAAGTACTATAATCCTCTTACAAAAAAATTATCTATCACCATGGATGTCAAGTTCTTTGAAAATTAGCCTTTTCACTCAAATAATTCTCTTCAGAGGTAGAATTTGAGAGAAGATAATTCTTAGGATCTTCTCGACATCTTAGAACCTATTTAAACTGAGGTCACTACACCAGCCTCTCAGCATACTAATAATTCTAGCCTAAAACCTAAGATGCCTAGTAATTCTAGCCTAGAACCTAAATATTCCCAACAGTTCTAACCTAAAACCCAATATGAACAATAATTCCAGCCTAAAACCCAATCTGCCTAGTAATACCTAGAACCCAATCTAACAAATACCTCCTCTCTTAGTCTAGACATTCATCCTAGCCTACCTAACACTGTAGAACTCAATCAACCAATAGTGTCACCAAGGAATGAAATGATAAAAGCCAATTCACATTTAGAGGAACTAATATGTGAGTTTCATGTCTATTTATGAAGGAAAATTAAAACTCAAGAAGTACAACCACTTATAGACCAAGCAGAACCATGATCTGAACTAAGAGAGGATCAAAACCCACCTATTTAATATGCTAAGAGCGAAGCTCATAAGTCCACAAATTTGCTTGTTGCAATAAGGAAAAGAGCGAGAAATTGCACCAAACATCTTGTCTACAATTTCTTGTCGTATGTAAATCTATCTAAGGAGTATAGAAATTTTGTGGCTAATCTATCTAATACCACTATTCCAAGAAACATTCATAAAGCCTTTGAGTCAAATGAGTGGAAGAAATTTGTGCAAGAAAAAATGACAGCCTTAATAAAGAATAACGCATGGAACCTTGTACTAAGACCTAAAGATAATATGATTGTGGGGTGCAAGTGGATATTTAAAATCAAATATAAGACTGATGGAAGTGTGAACAAGTATAAAGTAAGAATCGTGGGGATCTTTCTCTCTTTTGCTTTAAATTTGGATTGGCCTCTCAACTAGCTTCATATTAAGAATGCTTTCTCGAATAGAGAATTAGAAAAGGAAGTTTACATGGATATGTTGTCTGGTTTTGAAGTAGGGTGTCTTGCGGTTAAAAAGGTCTCTCTATGGACTTAAACAGTCTCATATGGCCTGGTTCGGCCGATTTGTGAAAGTCTTGAAAAATTGTGGTTACTCTCGGGGGTAAGCCGATCACACAATGTTCTACAAACGGTCTAAAGAAGGGAAGTTAGCTATTTTGATTGTGTATGTTGACGACATTATACTAACAAGGGATGACAAAGAAGAGCTAGAAGGGTTGAAGGCAAAATTGGCTTGTAAGTTTGAAATCAAGGATCTTGGACCGCTATGTTATTTTTTAAGAATGGAAGTAACTAGAACAGCTAAAGGTGTTCTAATTACACAGTAGAAATGCACCATAGATTTGCTAAAGGAAACTGGCATGGCTGATTGTAAACTTGCTACCACACCAGTTGAACAATATAGCAAGTTAGGTCTTGATGAAAATAGTACACCTGTGGAAAGGGGGAGATATTAAAGGCTAATAGGAAGATTAATTTATCTTTCTCATGCTATACTTAATATTGCTTTTGTAGTTAACTTATATGAGACAGTATATACACTCTCCAAGAGAAGTTCACTTAGTGGCAATAAACGGGATACTTCAATACTTGAAGTCAACACCAGGAAAGGGACTTTATTTTAAAAAGGGAGAAAACAAGGAATGTAAAAGCTTTTGTTGATGCGAACTGGGCTGGAAACTTCATGGATAGGAAGTCTACAACAGGTTGTTGTACTAAGGTGTGGGGAAACCTTGTGACTTGGAGAAGTAAGTAGAAAATTGTAGTGGCACAAAGTAGTGCGGAAGCAGAGTTTCGAGCACTAACACATGCAGCATGCGAGCTTATGTGGATAAAACGTGTTCTCAAAGAATTGCAGTTAATAAAAAAGAATCCTATACAACTTTACTGTGACAATAAGGCGACAATTAATATTGCTCATAATCTTGTCCATCATGAGAGGACAAAATATATGGAGCTAGATCGACATTTCATTAAAGAAAAACTGGAAATTGGAGTTATCTGTTTGGTGTATATTCCTACGAAATAACAAACTGCAGATATGTTGACAAAAGGAATGCCTGGACTCAAGTTTGAAGAGTTTGTATGCAAGTTGGGCATGAAGAACATCTATGTTCCAACTTGAGGGGGAGTGTTGCGAATATCACCTGTATTTTGCAGCTGTTTGTTAACTATTGTTGTAGATGCCAGTTGTATTTTACAACTATGTGTTGACTTAAATACCATACTTTAGGAGATTTAGTCCATAATTTTTGGGGATATTGATTTGCAATATCTTAGTTGCTTTTTCCATTTTTTCCTAGGGTCTAATATATATAAATATGTATTCTTCTCTATTGTATAGTATGAAAAATTGAGATTAAAAACAAAAGAAATCTGATTTTTCAAAAATTAATAATTTAATGGCTAGAATTTTAGAAAAAATTTGGAACCTTGATATGTTGTGTGCCCTAGGCAACCCCTTAAGTTTCTTAAGGGAAGAGCTGCTCCTAATTATTATAACTATTGTCATTTTTTTTATTAAGTTAGTTTTATTATTTTGAAATTATTTTTAACAATACCCCCTACAAATAAATTGTCAAGGTTTGTGATTGAGTTGGCGGCTTGCATTTAATCAAATTAATTTTTTGCACTTTAATATATTAAAGTTTTACCCTTTCTCAAATCTTATTTAGCATTGAACATGGTGGTAAATTGGAGAGTTAAGTGCACAACAAAGTCGAGAAATAAATGAAAGTAAATTAAAATTTACAATTGAGGATTAGCCACAATTTTTAAAAAACTTAAATACACCACTTAAGCTTTGACCTAGTAGTGGATCACTACTTTCAAAGTTAAGCAGAAGTATGAGGGTAGGGGTTTGAGTCTCTACGACCTTAAGCCTCCCTCAATTAAGCAAAAAATTTTGTGGAGTTAATTTGTAAGTCTTTCTCTCCTGCAAAATGCGAGTGGAGTAGAGACATCCCTCGTCTTTAATGGTCATATGTCTGGGCATGTATTTCATAAAATTAATATAATAATGTAAGTCTTAGTTATATATCTGATTGTAAATATTAGTGTAGTGTCTGCTCTAATAGCAGTTGTAAATATATGTGTAATACAATAATCTGATGTGTAATTAGTATTAAAAAAAAAGTAACCCAAATACTTAAAATTAAATATTACATATCTAAGATCTGGATTCTCATTTGATTTGGTTCTTTCCGAAGTATAAATTTAAACAAGAGCCCACATAAAATTCCTAGCTAGGGCCCGACCAATCCAAGAGACATCAAATTCAAAGTTGATTTATAATTAATTAATTAATGCTTCTTTGGACTTACTTTAAACATAAATCAAAGGGTCTCGATTACATCAGTGTATACAATAATGGTTAACAAAACTCATAGTATATTTTTGTGTTCATTTCCTTTGGTGATTCACACTCTTATCTTGCATTATTCTCCATTGTTCTTGGCTCAAACCTTCTAGAGGCTCTCATGTCAACCTTGTTTGCCTCAAATATTCAATTATGGCTTCACAGCAAAAGCCAGTTCGTTGGGGCATTCTGTCGAGCACCTACGAACATATATCTAACACCTTGTTTTAATAGTTACTAAAATTGTGTATGATACAATTCATGGCAACCACAAATCTCTTGTAATTTTCTATCATCATTGAAACAGAGCCTGTCATTTATTTAAAAGTTTGTTTACAACTACTTCTTTATTCAATGGCGTTGTGCTTGTTGATAATAAGAACTACAAACAGAGCTTGCAGCAACATTAGGAGAAGTAGGCAACAACAGCAAGAACGGAGATGATTGCCCATGGAGTGTTGAAATAATTGTGCCTCAACTTGGCCATCCACTTATTACGATGCGTACTGCAATGCGAGTTCACTTCCTCGAAAACCTCATGGTAATAGAACTTCTCACCGAGTACAACGGCATTACAAAGCTAGTTCAGCGAGGTTGCAATCACTTCATCATCTCCTAACAATTTATCAATTATTCCACGATGGCAGAGTAATTCAGCATCCTTTGAAGAGTTGATTAGGCGGTTTAAGAATTCGACATAATAAATTAAATGCTTCAGATTTACGTCTTGAGAACACTATTGGTATGCAATGAGATTCTATAAAATAGTTTAAGTAACATCACCAATTTCCAAGGATGTCATCTTCATTACCCCATTTTCGACCTTAATATTGAACAAGGAATTGTCCTTAAGGACCTCAACATTTCGGAACTGGATTCCAGCTACTTGAATCTCTGTGGCAGAACCAATGAAGCTCCAATCAGGGGCGGAGTCAAAAAAAAAAAAAATTTGGGTGGGCTAAATTTTTTCTAAGTCCAACTATTATCGCAACTAAAAATATAAAACTTAATGAAAATTTCATTAATATATAAGAAAATACATCAAATCCCAAAAGCAATTCAATTACAATTAAAAACTACTTAAGTTGTGCCTTAGTATACTTTTGAGCATTAAATTTATGTATTATTGAATTTGAATCGATAGTGTATATAATTCTCTTTCAATGAAAATAGCTATAGAATCTTATATAAACCCCGCCTTCTCCATCTTATTTTAAAGTGGTGTCTTGATAATCAACTAAACTAGGTCATTTGATTTAGCTCTTGCATTTCTTCTTTTTTTTCATGGAAATAACTATCTCTAATCTTTGATCTATTAATAATCAATTTAAAAATTTAATTACTAGAATTTAATGATTTGACCTAACAATAATTTAATCTTACACAATAAAATTAGAACAAGAACTAACTAAAGTCTTTACTACCTTACAATTAATAAATATATTGTAAATGAGTAAATAAAAATAAATTTATTATATATTTCTACCAACAGAAGACGAATAACTAAAGTAGAAGTCTAGCACGTCAGCGCCAAGAAGGCAGGAAACAAAGAGAGGAGGTTCTGGAAGAACAAAGTAAATGCTCACTTTTTTATTTATTTGCATGAATGGTAAAATTGTAAATTAATAGAATGATAAAGTTGTAAATAAAAGTATGGAATAATGATAATTTTGTAAACTTTACACAACGGTGTTTTTGTAAATTTATTAAAATTTTTGGACGAGCTACAACCCGTCCCAACCCACAAGTGCTCCGTCCCTGGGTCCAATAACTATTATTTGTGCCATAATTCCCAAACGCTTCAATTCCTGTAGGTGAAGGAAGCCAATTTTCGTGTATTAAATCGACCAAATGTTTTATTTCATTTATGGGATTCGGTTCTTAATCGGTTCTTTTTATAAAACAACCGATTTAAATCAATTCTATTTAATTTCGAACCGAACCGTGCTCACCCCTAAGGGATACCAATTATCTAGAAAATTGGGTTGTTCCACTCATTTTGCGCTGTATAGCGAAATAGCTCAATGATAAAGCCAGCATCGAGGAGCATCATTACTGCAAACTGGTCTGAACTGAGACTTACTGGTTTTGAATAACATCTATCAGCTATTTTTTCTAAATCTTTCATGGCCATGACATAGTCTTTTGCACTTTCTTCCCCTCTTTGCTGGAGAAGCTTCTTCAGAAATCGCTTTTTGTCCTCTTCCACCAGTTTTAAGTGATTTTTAGAGCGGAGCTCGTAGGTAAATGCACCGATTTCTATCATTTTTGGTTCATAGGCTTTTGCATTCACACTACATAGATTCTCAAGTACTTTCAGGATTGTAGGAAGACATAATATATCAGGTACTTCCTTAAGTATATCATCAATATTAATCGATAATTGATCGCCATCATGACTGATCTGATTTTTTTGCCAATGTTAATCAACATAATTAATGTTGGAATTAACAAGACAAAAATCATAACATGACAGTAATTAATTTTTTATAGGAGAATTAAAAGCCATATATTAACAAGGAATTGTTAATTATGTGAGGCTTGCCATTTTTTTCATTTTTTGTAATCGTAACTTTTTGACTAGATTTTGTTCTTCAAACTAGGGTAGGGCAACTTCAGATTCGGAAGCCGACCTAATTTTGATTGATTCATAAAGAGAAAAAATTTATCCAATTCTAATATGAACTTCAAATTTTATCCGAACTAGCTCAAATCAAATTAATATTTTGAATAAGTTCGTATTGAATCGGCTTAGATTTGGGTGATATTATATATTTAGATTATATTTTAGATTTGGAGTGGAAGAGGCTACTAACTCGGATCATTTGGGTTGTGTCATCGGTGGCTGCTGCAAATATGGCATCCCCGATTAGACCAACCTATTCTATTTAAGTAACATGATATTAAGACCTGAAATTTAGTGGTAGCTACAAACCACAAAATTTTTAGAGAAATCTTTCATCTATTGAGCAAGTTCCTTTCTCTTTTGAGCAGCTACATAGAGAGAGTAACCGACTTGTGAGAATCTATTGTCTCAACGAAACCTTTCAACTAGTTTATGTATTAATGGAAAACATTATGCCAACTGCAAATCGTTGTATGCACAAACCAGAGAAACCTATTGGAGATGAGGACGTACCTTTACTAGAAATATCTTTAATCCTCTTTGGCATCGCGGGTCTGGAGGAGCCTTAAATGTCATGGTGGCTAAATATCGATCAAGACGAGGCTGGGTTCGTTCGGTTTGCATCATCGACAGCGGGGTCGCAGTGTGGCTTATGGCATGGGTTGCGGTTCAGTTTGTGGTTTCTCTAGAGAAGCGTAATGATGTGGCTGCTAGTTTAAACATTAGGTTTTTCAAATATATATATATTTTTAAGTAGCATTGCAATCCAATCGAATTATTTGGATTGACTCGAGTCCAATATGATTTGAATCAAATCCAATCGGATAGCACAAGTCATATTCGATTAGATTTAAAGGCAAATTCAAATCCACTGATAGGGTTGGATCTACCCAAATTGGATCCAATGACCAACCCTAATTAAAACCATGAAAACATCATTGAATACAAGTTGAAGTAGAAGTTTGATTCTAATAAACTAATGTGGTCCTAACAAAGAGGGATCACATTACAAGTTGAAGTACTGTGTTATTGTATTGATATTTATTTTTTTGGCATTTCACACCCCTTTAACTTATCAAACCAAAAAAAATAAGAAAAAACAAAAATCTCAATATAGTGTGTTTGTCTCATAGTACATCAAAGTTTGTATTTTCTATTATTTAACTTGAACATCATTCTATATCATTTTATTTTCTTTTAAATGAGGGGTCTACGAAGTTCATATTAGAGAAATTTACAAAACTAGTACAAAGACTTTTGGATTTTACCAAAAACATGTACAGAATTGACCACCTTACTTTTTTCTACCATTTCTAACTATCTAAATATCTAATTTTTGGATGAAAATGCCCTCAACACTCTTAACAATTCACCACTAATACTACTCTAAACAAATAATCAAACCTCACCATTCTCAAAAAATTGATGTGGACGCGATTAAATATTATTTTCTTTTAAATGGGTCGGGCCGGCCGAGTTTTTTAACAAGCCTACCCATAGGTGCATGTTGCACTTGTGTGAAGGTGCCTGTCACTCAAGCTCAAGTGTAAGAGGTACCTATTTGACAATTTTTTGGGTTCATCTTCTACTTCATCTTTACTCAAAAGTTATTTCTTTTGAGCAAACTTTTATTTATTTAACCCTTGGACAAGGGTTTAAGGGGGAAAAAACACAAACAAAGCCCTACCCTCTATACATTTTTAAATATTTGTATTGAAATTTATAAATTGAAATAATAAATCAATTTCCAATCATTTAAAATTTCCTTATCAAGTTTAATTATTCAAAAGTCAATTAATTTAATACCCTTGGCTTTAGATAGTCTTACTTTTTTTTTAAAGAGGTAGCATTAATTAATTAAGAAAATGCTTGAATTAGAATTCAGTGTTAAAAAAATTAAATTTGTAAGCTTTTATTTCCTTTATTTATTATTTTAATTCATTGTTGACTATAACAATTTGTTGTTTATTACCCGATTACATTTATTCAAGCTCTGGCCTGCAATGGCCCTTGGCAAGGCCAACCCTCCAATTTTGTATGAACTTTTAGAGGGTCTACGCCTATTTCCCCTAATATGAACTTGGGTTTGAACTTGAAAAAAAAATTATATTAGACTAGTAATGATATAAAAAATTAGAGGAACCAATATCAAAAAGATTAAAATTTTTAAATTTCTCCTAATATTAATTTTCAGTAGAGTAAGAGCAATATATATGTTTATCCAGTTATTTCAAATCAGATCTAGATGAACTGAGGAAACATCACCACTACCGATCACTCGCATAAGAGCAATAAATCAAAGTATAGATAAACTGGTAGTGAAACAACTTGTTAAGAAGCGCCCTTATTTCACTCTCTGAATCTTGCTTATGTATCTTCATTGTAGTGCTAGCTAGCTTCTTAAAGGATCTCCAAAAGGCTCTATAAATTTTACTTTTCAAATATCCATTTGCTTACTTATGTGGCAAATAGATGAGTGAAAAAAGATTGTTGTCCAAAAGACTCTTTAAATAGAAATGAGTTAATATTATTTTAATTAAATAACTATTTTTAAAAGAAAAAGTAAATAGTAATTAAATCACATTTCTCTTTTGCTTCAACAAAAAGTAATAAAATATAAATTGAAGAGGGAGAAAGTAACTCTGCAAATTTGAAAAGAGATGATCATTTCTTATTTAAAGAATCTTAATTGGAGTGTCTTTTGGAGCCTTAAATGTTGATGTATCTCTTCAAATATCTTCAAATAAATAATAAAATCTTATTTGAAGAATCTTTTGGTGATGTTTTTAATAATGTCTTTATGGAATGAAAACTCTGGGAACCAATGACCCATACTTGTCTCGTGACTTGTACGTAGTAATTGAAATATTGTATTTATTTTTTTAATGGAAGTCGGCCTCGTCAAGCGAGGTTCATTGAAAAATAAAAGAGCAAAGAATTAGTTAAAACCTAAATTAAAGAAATTAAATCCCTTTTTACCTAAGGCTCTAAGTAGGTGTTGGTTTGCTGTATTTGCAATTAAGTCAATTTACTATTATTTCTATCAACAGGTTTGTCTGAATATGATTACCTTTTTTTTCCCAATTGTTTGTCATGTGCGTGGCTCACATTTTAATTCAATTATGGGTTGTTATATCTGTACATCTCAAAATATTTGTTTCAAGTTGTTTTTCTTTTTGCCATATTTTGTTTAGTACTAATAGTAGTCTATAGCTATTTCCGATTTAAAAGCTGTTGCGACTAACTTTGGTTAAATCTATTATCACTACAAGAAAACAAGTAATAGATAATGAGAAATAACTATCATAAAAGGAGATGCATGACAGACAATTCATCTGTCATCTATGTCATTGTCATTAATTTATGACATAATATTTTCCCATTATGAATTTATGACGGTATTTCACGGTCATATATCCATCACATAATATTTTAATATAAAAAATAATTTAATTAAAATTTTAATTTATTTAAATTTTGTACTTTTTTTAAATTTTTGGTGGGAAGTTCAATTATGACAGACTTTATGATGGTATTTTCCATCATAGAGTTGTATTTTTTTAAAAAAATTATATTATATTATAATTTATTAATTAATTACTGTTTACAGATTTATTTAATTGATAAAATGAATATGGGAACAAAAACTAAAAATAAATACTATTAATTAAAATCCATTCAATCCAAAAAATTCAAAAGAGATACATGTAGTATCCAATGTAATCACCATGAATACATAATAAAACATCTTAAATTAAAAAAAATCCCAAATATAAAACAACACAGTTAAGTTATAACCCCAAAAACCAAACCAAGTTACCCAACAAAACTTCCAAAGATTAATGGAAATATTCCAATAGCAAGACTTTAAATTTGACTTCCAGTAGTAATTCCCTCTTCCAGTGGGAGTACTCCAACGGCCACACTCCAACACTCCAATGTAGACACTTAGCAACACTCCAACCCATACCCAGCAACCCACCATCTTCCAATAGCACTCTAATTCTAGCCACATAAGTAGCAACATTCCAAACCAATCTGGGAAATAAATCTATACAAAATCAAGGGAAATTATCATTCGTATACCCTATATTTGCTCTATTATCAAAAATACTACAACACTTTAAGGGTGTGTCAATCGTCCACCATTAGTTGACAAAATGTATCAGCCGACCACCAAACCATTAGTTACCGTTTGAAAGTTAACGGAATTACATGAATTGACAATTTTACCCTTGAAAATTATCACTTGTTACTCTTAAATTCTCTTTTTATCACTTGTATACCCGTAAATTATCGCTTGTATCATATGACAAGACCAAATTACTCTTCTGATGTTATCATATTTAAACGACAACTAACGGTTTGGTGGTTGGCTGATACATTTTATCAACTTAGGGTGGACGATTGATACACCCTCAAAGTATTGTAATATTTTTTATAATGGAGTGAACTAAGGGTATACAAATGATAATTTCCCCAAAATCAATCAAAATACCCAATGTTATCAAATGCATAACATCTACACTACAATCCTTAACAACAACCATTATAAAATTTTTAAAAAAATAGAGCTACCTTTATACACACCCCTCTTGATGTAAATCATGAATCTTTTCATACTATAATCCTCTGTTGCCAACACGGCGTCCATTATCTTAGTAAAGTTCCCTGTACCATCTGCTGCTACCACAACATCAGCTTGCACCCCATTTACTAGCAACAATTTATGATCTTCACGCTTAAACCAATAAGGAAATTGGCCACTTGATTTTCCCCCTCCGCCGCGACCTTTGCCACCGATGTTGATGCTGCTAAACCCATTGGACCATTGGTTAGGGGAAGGATGCATGTTCGAAATTCTTGAACCGATGAAGAAATTTGGTTAAGGTTACCTGAAACCACACCTTTTGACAATGCTATTGGTCCCATTAAACCCATCAATGCATGTCTCATTATTAATCAGTCCAGCACTTAACCAAGTTCTCAAGTCTGAACTTAGATCTCCACTGCTGTTAAGCTTTCCTGTTATGTTAAAAAAGAATGTGTATAAACTAGCAATTGGCAATTAAAACAGAGGTCCCCTGTATCTCAATGTGAACAAAAAAAAATGCAAAAATTAATTAATACAGTGAATGTGACTGTTGGGAATGCAATAATATCTCATGCATTAAATGAGAATTACGATTTGCAATTTTACTAAGGGCTTACCAGCGGGATTTTGGGAAGCAGAGATGGACCAGCTGAGCTCATCAGTAGAGAAATCAAGGAGATCAAGACAGTCGTATATAGCATGGGTGAGGTGAAAATCACCAAACAAATTAGCAAATTTAGAAATAATAGGAACCGCTTGTTGAATGCATCAACGGTGGTCTTTAAAGAGCTCATTAAAGAGGAGGTTGGAACTTTCAAGTAGGGGTGGGCATTTTTGGGTTCGGGTTGGGTTCAGATCAACCCGATTGGATTTTGGGTTGATCGGGTTAGAAAAGAATTCATTTGAACTCCACCCAAACTTATAACCCGATTCGATCCAATCTGAATTTAATTCGGATCGGACCAGATTGGGTTAAAAAGTTGGGTGGAGTTCGGATCGGATCGGATGTGGGTTAATTCGGGTTGTTTGGATGAATTCAAGTTAATTCGGGTCGGGTGTAATCAGATCGGATTCGGGTTAATTCAGGTTCTGATTAAATTCGGGTTATTCGGATCAATTTGGGTCAATTCGGGTTATAATTAATTTGGCAATTGGGGAGGTGAAATTAGGAAATTAATTTATTATAATTGATTGTATTTTTTCCTGGGGGGTTTTGGTGCAGGAAAGTCACATGAAATTATCTTTTCTATTTTGTGTTGTTGATTATTAGGCTCATAATGAATCTTGCACCAAGCATACTTACAAAAATTTTGTTCATATTAAAATAAATTAGGTTATAAATTTAAATAAAGGATATGAACCAAATCAGAATCAGATGTTACACAAAGGCTATATTGGAGAGATATTCATTAAACCCTGTTTTATATGCATCCCTGCAAAATATAATTAGTAAACTCTTAGGTTACTCTATTAAACGTAACTTTAATTGAGTTACTCCATTAATTATCTTTAATATAATATTAATTACATATCCGTATCTTAAATTCATAATTCTTATTATCCCCACATTATATGTACTTAACCACTTAATATTTACTTATTGGTTATCATGTAATTAATTAAATTGATTAATTATTTGTTGAAGTTAAAACTTGAAACTACTGCAATTAAATTGGTTAATTTTTGGTTGAAGTTGAAATTATTGTACAAATACACATATCATATGACATATATAATTATAATTTATATTTTAACATAATATTTAATTTTAATTTTTAATCTAACATTACTATTCATACAAAAAATCAATTATTAATAAATAACAGAAAATTAATGCTGGATTATTTTCATTTTATTGATAAAGTTTAACAATATATAATTATATATTGTTAACATACAAAGTTACAATTAACATTTCTCATATAACATATAACAAATAACAATAATAATTAATCATTAATGCATATATAATTATATAATATATACCATCTCTTAAATAACTTTAAAAGCCAGATTTGCTGATTCGGGCTTTAAGCCTTCAAGTTCCAATTCCAAACTTCCCAAGTTTTCTAACTTCCAAAAAGGAGAGTGAAGAGAGTCAGAGACCTTTTGAGACTGGAGGATGGAGCTGTGACCCGTGAGACATGACTATGAATGGGTGTGGTGGCCGGATGTCAACACTCAACAGCCGTGACCCGTGGATACCAATGGTGGAGACTCGAGTGGATCGGAGGCAATTTGCCGGGTGGATCTTTAATTGGACTGAGTTATGGTGGAGTGGAGGATTCAAGGCATGGATCCGGTGCTTGGTTGTAGCAAATCTGTAGATCGGGTCACTATCTTTGTGAATTAGCTTCGGCTTCGGTTAGGGTCGTTCTCGGAAGTGGTTGCTGCGTGTGGTGGCCGGTTGAAGCTAGCTTCATGAATTGTGAGTGTGTGTTTACTACGTGTGGTGAACGACGAAGGCCGTGAGGCGTGAATGGGTGTGGGACTGTGGGTTGGCTGCTGCCTACTTATGCTTGACGGCTTGAGTGCTGGTTTCAGTGATTTGTGTGTGACAGAGAGGGTTTGTGAATTGTGATACCGTGAGGCGGTGAGTGTTTGAGAGTGAGTAAGGGCTTGGGACTTTGTAAGTTGTTACTTTGCTTTGCTTGTGTTGTTTTCTTGGTGAATTACTGAATTATTTTGTTGCGGTGAATAGTTTGGAGTGAATTCCTGAATTGTTTTGTTACGGTGAATACTTTGTGAATTACTGAATTGAATTGTGAATTACCGTGAATCCGTGAGTATGTACTGTGATCTGTATTCTATGAGAGTGTGAGTTATTGATTCAGTGCCTGTACTCGTGTGAGATGTGAGTGTGTCGTGTGTGTGTCTATGTGATACTGCAATTTTTGCCTAATTTTTTTTTGTCTCAACCCGATCGGGTTGAGACAATTTCACCAGATCGGGTTTTGTTGACCACTTGATCCGATCCGAACCCGAAATTTTTCGGATCGAGTCGGGTTCGATATTTTGTCCACCCCTACTTTCAAGCACTCGGCCTGGGAATATTCTGAGCTAGTGTTACTGCTGCTGCTCAAAGAAACCGTACTAACCAAGAAAATAAAAATAAGAAGTTTGAAAATATTCAACATCTTTAAAGATGTATGAGACTGTGAAGCGAAAGATAGTGATTCAGCAGAGGGGAAAACCTGTGAATAATCACATGCCAAAATAAAATAAAAATTAAAAAATTAAAATGGAAGAAAATAAGAATTAAAGAACAAATATTTAAAATTGGTGGCTTATAGTGAAATTTGAAAGCCTTGTAGCAAATTTCTCTTCAGAGATTGCTACACAAGACATGATATATCCTAAAAGGAATATTGCTATGATTTTGAAGCTAAAAAACGAATGTCGTGTCTGCAAAAAAACTTAATGAAGCATATATTACTGGATTGAAAAATGGTGTTAAAATATTGACAACTACACCAACCATAACAAACCTCCACAACATGTTTGGCAACGACTTCATAAACATGCTTCTATGATGCAGATTCAGTAAAAACCTCATCGAATTCATAAGTGTCTGAGTTCCAATTGTTCTTTCGAAGTTTCAACCTCTTAAGCTAAGGTAAAGCAAAAACCCAAAATGATTAATGGCAGCCTATGACCTAGCACAAAGCTCAGAAACACCATATATAAGAATCAAAGTGAAAATTTAACAATCACACAAAAACTCAGCAATTAAAATGAGAATGAGACCACCTCTGTTTGTAGCTTGACACAATCAGCAAAATCAACATCTGGTACAGTCTCTTCTACATTTCGAGGCCGCAATCTCACTGCCACTCTAACTATTCCAGGTACTACAACCACCAAAAAATCAGCAGCTTGGGACATTAAAAGTTACTATTGAAACAAAAATCAAATAGAATAAATGAAACTGACCTCCGTCATTTCCGACAGAAGATGCAGAAATGCTGCGGCAAACAACCAATCCAATGAGGGAGAGGGACAAGGCCTAGATTTGAAAGAGGATGATTTTGAATTTCCCTTCTGTAAAATACCATTTCTACATGCAGTCGAAGCCATCACTTATTCACTACTAAAGAAACAGTCTGAAACGATTCCAAATTACAAGGGAAAAAATTGAAAATAATAGCACCTAGTTTCGCTTTGATTAAATGTGGGTCAAAATCTAGAAAAAAAATTTAAACCCACTTATTTTCAATAAATTTTCATCGATTTCTTCATCACCATGTTATATTTACAAAGGAAAATTTGTCACCATTTCGTGCAAGTCAAACCCAACGAATTTATTCAACAAACTCATTCATATTACAAAACCTAATCGATTCTACACCCAAAATCAAAGGACAAATTGAAAAGAACATTGTAAGTGTTTACCTTCACGAAGTGAAACGAGAGTGACGGTGATGCTGAAAGGGCAAAAAGACTAAGAAAGAATGCAAAATGAGTGTGTAAGCAAGAGTAAATGGTTTAAATAGGGGCAGAATTGTGGCATTCTTCAATCAATTGAGAACGTAAGAGTTTAGTTCTAGGGTTTCAATACCATAGCAAAATGGTGCTGACAGCAAAGGGCTATAATTTGTAAACAACATTACCGGTATAGTTACAATATACTTGAATGGCAGCGAAAGGATGGTGTTTTGGTCGATTGATTGAGCGCAAGGTTGATTTCTAGGGTTTGGCTGTGAGTGAGTGTTGTGTTTGGGTGTAAGTGTTAGTGATTTTGGGGCTTGGGTCAAGATGTGTTTTTCCTTTCTCTTTTTGCATTTTTGAATTATTAAAATGCACCCTTTTGTTTTTTAAATAAAATAATATATTAAACTTTAGTTCAAACATAGTCAAATTAATTTTTTTATCATAATTTCGTGACAATTAAATTTTTTATCATGATTCTATCATAAATTTCTGATAAACAATAATTATATCACAAAACCATCATATATTTGTGATAGAAAATAATATTGTCATAGAACCATCATTAATTTGTGATAGATTAAAAATTCTATCACGAGTCTGTCATACTATTTTGATTTAAGCTGAATCTGTCATAAATTATTTGTCGTCTATTGCCTATTTTCTTGTAGTGTATAGTCTAACTCAGATTTATGATCTGATACTAAAATATATCTTCCCCTCTAATATCCACATTTGTGGGCGAAATTATCTATCCTTATCCAATTGATAGAGGAATAAGAGTCCAACTTAAAATTGATATCACTTGAACATACGCCCTCAACTTGTTGCATTTAAACTAGTGTATTTAATTTCTATTTTCCTTGATTTTATGGGATTAATAAGTGGAAGTTCATCAACAGCTTAAATAGTGGTTTTAATTAATTTCGAATATTGATTTTACTATTTATGTACGATGACAAAGAGAAAGAGAAAGCCTCCATTTATATGTATATAAATTTTATTTGTTTGACAGTTAGTTCAATCCAAATGCTTTAGTTCAATCCAAATGCTTCATTTTGATTAATAATATATTAACTTCTAACATTTTGTTTCGTTAAAACGAGCAGGCACATTAAAGTATATTTGGTAGATTTACGTATTTTGGAGTTTTGTCCTCGCAAGAGAACTACTCGTGGACTTTAGTTTTTGATTAATAAAATATTTGAGATATTTTCAATTGCATAAATATTTTGAAAAAGGTTCGTTTAATCATATTATATGTATTTATGTGATCATCATATGGATTCATAGAAGAGATAAATACAAGTTATCTTATGATTAAATAAGTTAAGTTCGCATTTGATAAATAGAGTTAGGCGCTCTATTTATGTTTAGACTGTAATAAATTCATTGAATAGTTTGTCTTAATTATGTATGGATTTATTGATGTAGTACAACTACATTGAACATGATCACATATGATATTTAATTAACTTTGTAATAATTGTCAGACTTATTAAATCTTCTAGGCATTGATTTTATTGTAATCGTAATCTTGAGTTAGTTATGATTTCATGATTGTAATTGTTATTTCATTTGAGTCATCAATGGGCACGACACATATTTGTAGTCAAGATTATCGAGTACCTTAGTGGGAGCAATTATGAGTATTGGAGTTGTAGATTAACAATATAGAATTTGTACAACACATCTCTTGATGGGTTTTCGACACTTGATCATAGAATTCTCTGACCAAAGTGTGTCAACATATTTAGTATGTTGAAAATGATCTTTAGAGAAAACCAATAAGTATCAAGGAACAAGATATAATTAAATTGATTGGACAGTTGAGATATCGATTTAATTCACGATGTGGTACAAATGATTGTGTAGTAAAGAAATCAATGTGACATTGGTTGAATTATTATTCAAGTACATTATCTTAGATAGCATATAAATATGGAGGTCAATTTCAATCTTTTAGTGGAGTAGATTTGGAATTAAATAATTGGGCTAGGTTAATTATAGGCCTAATTGTTATAACCACTATTGTATATACCCAAATGATCCCCGGGTTAGCTCATTTAATTAACTACACCACTACTAGATTAATAAGTAATATAACTAACTTTTTGATTCAAAAGCCTAAATATATCATTTAGTGGGAGGCCTCATTTAATATGTTTGTGTATAAAGGGCCTTATTTTTTTACAAGGAGAGCCCTTTATAGAAAAAGCAAGTAACGTGATTTTTTATTCTTTGTTATTTGAAGCCTAGGGCTTTCACTAAAGGGAGATATAAAATTGCTTATTTTCTCTAAAGGAAAAGGTCACATTATACAGATCAGAGAAAAAGAATTTTTCTCTCGAATTTTGAGAGAAATGTTTTCTCTGGCTAGTTGCTTCTAATAGTGATAAAGGCACTTACATGTCAAGTACAGATCAAACCTGAGTCATAACCTGGAAGATTATTTAGTTACGAATTGTGATCTAACCAAGGAAATGGTGACGGATCGTGATCTAACTAGCGTAGTGGAAACGGATCGTGATCTAACAGGAGTGGTGGTGACAAATCGTGATTTGGGAGCCTAAACTAATTCAGCGAAAAAGTCAAATCAGATTATCAATGTATGATTTTTTAAATTACGTATTCCTATATATTGTATGAGATTGGTCCAAAAGGTTTTTATAAAAATTTTAAAAATTAATTTTTCTCCAACATTTCATTAGTCCCCTATTGAACATAGGTGTTGTTGAGTGTTAGAAAGTGCATATTTATAAAGGAAAAATCGTTATTTTATATATCAAGTATTGCTAACAACCGTTACTTTTATGTGTTTAAATTTCTGGTACTTTAATTATGTGTGTTTTATTTTAATTAAGTATTTGATGTATTTTAGGGGCATCATAGTTATTTCACAATAAACGAGAGATCAAATGGCAAAACGGACATCATTTTTGAACTCAGGACGGTCGAAAACCTTAGGAGGAGTATAAAAGGAAAAATGACACTGTTCACACGTACGGTACTGTTCACATGTACGGTACTATTCACATATACGGGTACTGTTGGCATTACTGTGCAAATAGTGGCGGTTAACTATACTGTGCAAATAGTGGCGGTTGACTGTACTGTGTAAATAGTGGCGGTTGACTGTACTGTGCAAATAGTGGCTGATGACGTGGCGAAATCCTGAGCGTCCAAACTGTTTTTAATCCGATGGCCATGATTTACTCGATGTAACTATAAAAAGGGGGCCTCCCCCCCCTAATTTAGCACCTCTGAATCCATTTTTGGGATTCATTTTCTGTAATTCTCTCTCTATCTTGTAGTTTCTATGTATTTTAATAAATTCCCATTTTGCCCCTAGTTCAACTATGAGTGGCTAATTTTCTTTCAAGCTTGGGTTGAAGGTAAAGTCTCAACATGTGTCATGGGCTTGATTTGGTAAATTTATTTTCTCTTCCCCTCTAGTTTTTGTGGATGTTTTGACTTCTCGTCGACAAATAATACTAATCTTGTCTAGTACTGCCCTGGTTTCACCGGCACCCTAGTATAAGATTATTATTATTTGGCACGATAAGCCCTTAGCACCATATTTATTAAAGCGTGGTTCATGAGGTGTGGATTTCCCTCTCATGATTTAATTGGTATTAATAAGGAATATTTAGCCCATGATGCATGTTGATACGGATCCAGATACCCAAGTACTTCATCTCAATAGATTTATCTTCAATTTATTATTGCCATTTAAATTCCAATTTTAGAATTTATTCTCGTCATTTTAATTTAAGTTTTAGAATAATCAAAATCATTTTCATCAATCCAACCACCCATTCACAAAATTAATTTTATATATAATTAAAATCCACCTCCTCGTGGGATCGACACTCGCACTATTAAGCTATACTACAACAGATTCGTGCGCTTGCGAGTTTAATAAAATTTGCACAACAAGTTTTTGGCGCCGTCGCCGGGGAGGTAAGTAATTTTAATTCATAGAATTAATTTTTGTGAATATTTCCATTTAATTTTCTTTTGTATTTTTTTTTTGAATCTACACTTAGAGGTTAGTATTTCTTTTCTTTTTCTCTACTTTAAATTATGTAATTTAATTTTCAAGTTAATTTTTATTTCTTCTTTGTCATTTTTATTTATTTATCTTATTAATTTATTTTTAGTTAGTTTATTTCACGTATTTGTTCTTGTGTTTTTATAGTAAGTTTGTAATAGCGCAACAAGGTTAGTATCGTAATTTCTCCTTCTTCTTTATTTGTTTTGCTCTTATTTTTATTTTTATTTTATTTGTTTTGTTTTCCATTTATTCTTGTATTTCTTGTATGCATGGTCGTAGGTCATTATTACCCAATCTTGAACCTATAGACCTTGAATTAGAGAAAACACTTCGCACACACAAAAACATTAAAAACAAAATGGATTTACAAGCACCACAGGAGAGGCCATTTAAGGACTACTTTAGTCCCTTAGCTAATTTGAGCACATCACGCATACGGTACCCAAATGTAGCTGCTAGGAGTTTTGAATTAAAACCTAGTGTGCTAAATTGTCTCCCCACGTTCTATGGCCTAGAAAATGAGGACCCATACAATCATTTGAATGATTTTCACGCAATTTGTCAAACATTTAAATATGAGAATTTTTCAGATGATGATGTAAAACTTAGATTATTCCCATTTTCTTTAAAGGATAGAGCTCGTTCATGGCTTAATACATTACCTGCTAATAGTATTGCATCATGGGAACAAATGGTTACAAAATTTTTAAATAAATATTTCCCAGTTCATAAAACAAATGCTATTTGCAGGGAGATCTCGGAGTTTACCCAGAGAGATGACGAGCAATTTTTCGAAACATGGGAGCGATTCAATGGGCTACTCTTGAAGTGTCCACATCATGGGTACGAGAAATGGCACCAATGCCAATACTTTTTAGAGGGCTTATTACCAAATGTGCAAGAATGGCTAATGGCGACAAGTGGAGGAGAGCTAATGTCAAAAAGTGCATCAGAGATTTGGGAATTCTTCCAGCGACAAGCAGATAATTCCCAACAACGGAGTCGATCACTCAAGAATACCAGAAGGGTTAAGGGAGTGAATGAGGTTCACATTGGCGAATCCAATTCGGAAATCAAAGAAGTCAAAGCAATAATTGAAGGTCTCTCTCGACAAATAGCATCATTATCGACTGCTAAATCAACAGAGCCACATGACCTTGACTCATATCCAGATCAAGCCAATGCCATAGGAGTAATGAGAAAACCATTGAATTATAACCCATACTCCAACACATACAACCCTGGATGGAGAGACCACCCCAATTTTTCATGGTCTCAAGGATTCCAACAAAATGGACCAGTAGCTCCAGCTCCACCAATGCAACCAATTGCTCAAAATCCTCAAGCCTCTCAGCCACCATTCAGACCATTTAATCAGAATCAGAATTACTCTCAACCCAGACCGTGGGAGGATGCATTCCAGAATTTCAAGAATGTCACTCACTGCACGATTGAGCAACAGAACCGCACCATTGATGGATTACGAAACGAATTGAGAGCGGGCTTCAACTCACAAGCTCAATCAGTTTCAAGCTTGGAAAAGATGGTGGGACAACTTGCTTCTTCAGTTCAGACCTTGGCAATGACTGTTGAGAAAGGTAAATTTCCAAGTCAACTAGTGCCTAACCCTAAAGGAGTACATGAAGCAAGTAGCAGTTCACCACAACAGCATGGAGAGGTCAAAGCTGTCATGACCTTACGGAAAGGAAAAGAAGTCGACAACAAAGTGGAAATGCCAGTGACGAAAGACAATCAAATTGTACCTGTGAACGTTGAGGACTCATCACCGGAGGAAAAAGAAGACACTGACCCACGAGAATATGTTCCAAAAGCTCCATTTCCTCAGAGGTTAGCGAAAGGAAAGAAAGGAAAATCTACAGGTGAGATTCTTGAAATTTTCAAACAGGTAAGTGTTAACATCCCATTACTTGATGCTATAAAGCAAGTTCCATCTTATGCCAAGTTTCTTAAAGATCTGTGTACTAAAAAGAGAAATATGCATGTTCAAAAGAAGGCATTTTTAACAGAAAACGTTAGTTCTATACTCCAACATAAAATTCCTTTAAAATGCAAAGATCCAGGTTCCCCCACTATCTCATGTAGTATAGGGAACCACACAATTGAGAATGCTTTGTTGGATTTAGGAGCTAGTGTAAATTTGTTGCCTTATTCAGTTTTTGTGAAACTTGGACTGGGAGAATTACACCCAACTCCAGTGGTGTTACAACTTGCAGATCGGTCCACGAAAATACCTCGTGGTATTGTGGAGGACGTGCTTATCCAGGTAGACAAGTTTTATTTTCCTGTTGACTTCATTGTAATTGACACTCAACCAATACATGATTCACGGAAGCACATCCCCATTATTCTAGGCCGACCTTTCTTGGCAACTGCGGATGCTCATATTCAATGCAGAACTGGAAATATGCAGTTGTCCTTCGGCAACATGACTATGGAGCTGAACATCTTCAATATTACCAAACAACCTCACAACACAGATGATGGAATTGTTGATGTGGACTTAATTGAAGCATTAGTTGATAACTCTTTTGTTTTAAACCTTAGTGATGATCCTTTACAAACATGTTTGACACACTTTGGTTTGGATTTTGATATTGACAGATCGGTCGATGAGGTCAACGCCCTACTTGACTCAGCACCATCTATGGACACTAATAAATGGAAGCCCAGAGTTGAACAACTAGCGCCATCAGAGAAGAAACTCATTCCATCATCAGAATTACCACCGAAACTCGAGCTCAAACCATTGCCCAACACTTTGGAATATGCATTTTTGGGGGACGAAAGTACTTTACCGGTAATCATCTCATCATCCCTCAATGACGAACAAAAAGGTAAGTTGTTGGATGTTTTAAAAGAACACAAAGGAGCATTAGGATGGACCATAGCGGATATAAAAGGTATAAATCCAGTAGACTGCATGCATTACATTCACCTTGATGAAAATGCTAAATCTACTAGGGAAATGCAACGTCGGTTGAATCCTAATATGAAAGAAGTTGTTAGAACAGAAGTCCTTAAGCTATTAGACGCAGGTATCATTTACCCAATTTCTGATAGTTCATGGGTCAGTCCTGTTCAAGTTGTCCCCAAAAAGTCAGGAGTCACTGTAGTTACGAATGCCGATAATGAATTGATACCAACTAGAGTAACTACAGGATGGCGTGTATGCATTGATTATAGGAAGTTGAATTCTGTCACACGTAAAGACCATTTTCCTTTACCATTCATCGATCAAATGCTTGATAGGTTAGCAGGTCACGAATTTTATTGCTTTCTAGATAGCTACTCAGGATATAATCAGATTCCCATAGCACCAAAAGATCAAGAGAAGACCACTTTCACTTGCCCTTTTGGCACTTTTGCATATAGGAGAACGCCATTTGGATTATGTAATGCACCTGCTACATTTCAACGATGCATGTTAAGCTTTTTTTCTGATATGGTTGAACGATTCCTTGAGGTCTTTATGGATGACTTTTCTGTCTTTGGTGATTCATTTGATCAATGTTTACGTCATCTAACACTAGTTCTGCAGAGATGTATCGAAAAGAACTTGGTCTTAAATTGGGAAAAGTGTCATTTTATGGTAACACAAGGTATTGTTCTTGGTCACATCATTTCAAGCAAAGGTATTGAGGTTGACAAAGCCAAGGTGGATCTCATTTCTAATCTTCCTCCACCCAAAACAGTCAGAGAAGTAAGATCTTTCCTTGGGCATGCTGGTTTTTACAGACGTTTCATTAAAGATTTTAGCAAAGTTTCTAGACCCTTATGCAATTTACTTGCTAAGGATGCACCTTTTATCTTTAATGATTCATGTCTTGTGGCTTTTGAAAAATTAAAGCAATTGTTGACAACATCACCCATCATTCAGCCCCCAAACTGGAGCTTACCATTTGAGCTCATGTGTGATGCATCTGATTATGCAGTAGGAGCAGTATTAGGACAAAGAGTTGATCGAATTCCCCATGTTATTTATTATGCTAGTATGACATTGAATGATGCACAGTTGAACTATTCAACTACTGAAAAAGAAATGCTAGCAGTAGTGTTTGCATTGGAAAAATTTCGGTCTTATCTCATTGGTTGTAAAATAATTGTGTTCACAGATCATGCTGCTCTGAAATATCTTCTCACGAAGAAAGATGCAAAAGCTAGACTAATTCGTTGGGTGTTACTTTTGCAGGAATTTGACTTGGAATTCAAAGATAAGAAAGGCACAGAAAATGTTGTAGCGGACCATCTCTCTCGTCTTCATTTTGACACAATTACAGAGCCACTAACATTGAATGAGTCCTTTCCAGATGAACAATTAATGAGTGTGGAAGTTTTACCTTGGTATGCTGATATAGTTAATTATCTTGTTACAGGAAAACTTCCAGAGCATTGGACTAAGCAAGACAAGGCCAAATTCTTTGCAGAAATAAATAATTTCTTTTGGGATGACCCATATTTGTTCAAATATTGTGCAGACCAAATTGTCAGACGATGTGTCCCAGAAAATGAAATTCAGAATATCCTTTCATTCTGCCATGAACAAGCTTGTGGAGGCCATTTCAGTGCTAAGAAAACAGCGACTAAAGTTTTACAATGTGGTTTCTATTGGCCAACTATATTTCGAGACGCTTATACTTTTTGTTCTTCATGTGATAGGTGTCAATGAATGGGGAGCATTACACGAAGGAATATGATGCCACTAAATCCAATTTTAGTGGTTGAGATTTTTGACGTATGGGGTATCGACTTCATGGGACCCTTTCCCCCTTCTTTTGGCCATCAATACATCTTGGTAGCTGTTGATTACGTATCGAAATGGGTAGAAGCGATTCCATGCAGAACTAATGATCACAAAGTGGTGATAGGGTTTTTGAAAAGTAACATTGTTTCACGCTTTGGATTCCCTCGAGCGATAATCAGTTATGGTGGTGCCCACTTTTGCAATAAAGCATTCAAAGCTCTTTTGACAAAGTATTCAATCACTCATAAAGTGGCGACCCCGTATCATCCGCAAACCAGTGGCCAAGTGGAGATCTCTAATCGAGAACTAAAGCACATATTAGAAAAGACGGTGAGGCCGGACAGAAAAGATTGGTCATTAAGACTTGATGACGCATTATGGGCATATAGAACGGCTTTCAAGACCCCGATTGGGATGTCACCCTATAGGCTAGTGTATGGAAAAGCTTGCCACCTACCTGTGGAACTCGAGCATCGTGCATATTGGGCTATCAAGAAATTCAATTTCGACATGCATCAAGCCAGCTCAGAAAGAAGATTACAACTGGCAGAACTTGAAGAAATTCGCAATGACGCGTACGAAAATGCCAAAATTTACAAGCAACGAATGAAAGTCTTCCATGACAAGCATATTATGAGAAAATCTTTCACTCCAGGTCAGAAAGTGCTTTTATTCAACTCTCGCTTGCACCTATTCCCAGGTAAGTTACGCTCTCGATGGTCTGGTCCATTTATTGTTCATACTGTTTTTCCACATGGGGCAATTGAAATTAAAGACCCAAAGAACGGTGTCACATTTAAAGTTAATGGTCAAAGATTAAAGCCATATCTAGAGTACCAACCACATGGAGAAGACACCGAAATAAATTTGAGTGACCCACCAGATTTGAATTGATTTTTTCTTTTCGGTGATTTGATTTTTCTTTCTTTATTTATTTTTATTCTTTTGCTAATTGAATTTATTTTTGCATAAGTGTGTTTCTTTTGTCATTAAATTTTCTTTTATCATTGTTAATAATGAGTGCCACACGAAGATCGTTCCTCCTGAACATGCTTAAACCACTTCAACGTATCAAAACTCATCTCAAAAGGCAGATTCATTCTTGTAAAACACATCGCATTTGGGCTCTACAACCACCAGAGTTAGTAGCCTACGTTGCGGATTTAGAAGGCCAACTCAGAAATATTGAGAGAGGTGTTTTCGACATCCAGTTGGAGCTTGAGGTAAATTCAATAAGAGGACGATTTTAATTTTCTTTGTGTGTTTCAATTTGTTTTTCTGTTTGTGTGCTTTAGTTTGTTACCCCGGTGAAGTGGCGGATAACGGTACTCCGTGACAATCAAGTCGGTTACTTCAGTTTCCCATAATAACTGATATTCTGAGGTGAAAGAATGGACAGAACCGAGATTCTAGCGAAGCTTCACAAGCGATTCCCTTCACTCCCTCAGAATGCCCTCCTTACGATCTACAAAACTCGGTCCGAACGCATGCGACTGCTCATGAGGAATAACATACCTGCTGACATCCGTTGGTTAATTGAAGCAAAAGTACGATTGGCAGGTGAGTTACCTCCAAAATTTATTGCATACATGCCTGGTTGTGGGAAAGGAAACTATGCAAGAAAACGACGAGCTCGAAGAATTTCTGTTGTTTGTCATAAGTGTGCCAGAATGAATTGCAATAAAAACCGATGTTCTTTAGGAATGGTATCTGATAACAGGGAAGATAAAATTCAATTCATTAGGGATGGCTTGAATAAGGAGTCATTGGATGATATCCTTTTGTCTCTTGAAACGCATCCCAGTGGATATGTGCAAGGAGCGATTCTCCAGTTATGGCCATTATTCCAGAAAGAACATGCACGATATAGTCTCGGGAATCTGACTATAAAAGACCCTGTTTGCCAGTTTATAAGAAAATTGGATGGGAAGCCTATCCTCGACCCATAGAGGGCGTTCAAGCCGTTTCTGGACGTAAAACCAGAGGAAGATGTGAGTCACAGTCGCAACTACCTGTCAATATCCTTTTACTTTACTGTTATTTTATTTTATTTCACTGTTGCTTTATCAGTGCATTATTGTCTTTAATAATTTTCTTACTGTTTGTTTTTACTGTTTGCTTTTTGACTATCGAGCCATGTGCTTTACGCGTTTTTGACATTGACCCGCCACCTCATACACAGTTGTGATCCATTGTCACCAAGAATCTTAAATATGACTTTTTGTTAAGCACTCACAAATTGTTTTTGAGAACTATCCCAATGGCAGCTACTCCCAATAGACAATTCAAGAACATTTGTGTGCTTTCTGGATTTACCTATGGCAAACATAAAGAGTTCGTTGATGTAGCCATAGATCTTGGTCGAAACATAGCAGAGAGAAAATTACACTTAGTGTATGGAGGAGGTAACCGAGGGTTATCAAAATTGGTCTCAGAAGCTGCTCTTGTCAGAGGAAGCCAAGTGTTAGGCATCATCCCTAGAGTCCTAAAACCTTTGGGCAGTGTGTCTGACTCCACGACTGGAGAAGAATTAGTCGTCTCAGGTATGCAAGAACGGATAACTGAAATGCTTGATCATGCTGATGCTTTTATTTTCCTGCCAGAGATCTTGCAACACTAGAGGCACTTATCACACTAGCATCTTGAGCCCAACTGCACATTCATCAGAAACTCATCGGTTTGTTAAATGTCAATAATTTTATGATGGCTTTATCGCATTTCTTAACCATGCAATAAAAAACTACTTTATTCCTTCCAGTGCGAAAAAACTTTTTATTTGTGCTCACACTGCTAATGAGCTACTTGACATGTTACAAGCTTATAAACTAGAGCCAGACCCCTGGAGCTTTGTGTTGGAGCGTTCAAATGATAATGGTAACAATAGCCGCAGTAAGAAGTACAAATTAGATTTAACTCTTCGCCTATAAATATTTTCTTCTGTGTTGCACCAACCAGGTGATGTCTTCTAAACTCTACTTCTTTTCTTTAAAACATTGAGGACAATGATTCGTTCTGGTTGGGGGGAGGGAATAGTGGACAATTGTGGAATCTTGGTTAAGTTTTTACTAATTTTTTGTTGTAGAAACTAACTGTTGCTAACTTTTTGTGTTGAAGATGGCTGAATATGGAGTGTAGTGACTCTAGAAACGCATCTTCATTGTTTGAAAATAAAAAAATAAAAAAAAATTTAAAAAAACAAAAAAAAATTTCATATATTTTCTTTTTCTTTGTTATGTTTTGATGTTCATTTCTCTTTTTCTTTTTTTTAATTTCTCCTTTATAAATATACATTTTCCAACAAAAATTTTTTGAGTCACAGATGGTTGAATATAGAGTGTAGTGTCTCTAGAAACGCATCTTCTTAAAAAAAAAATTCATTTTCTATCATTTTCTAATTAATTTTTCTGCATCATTTTCACATTTTTGCATGCATATTTTCTTTTTACGTTTAGAATAGGTTGGGGAGTAGGGTGTTGTTTAAAAAAAAAAATTTTTTTTTTATTTGTTTTAACATTGGATAACATGATGATTTCAAATTTTAGTATTTGTATTATCTTTAGTCTGAAGTGATGTTACACTATGTTTGCTACTCTACATGTTGATGTCGGAGACAAAAATGAGTTGCTTGAAGGAATGAACATGTCATAATAAATACCAAGTGATTTTTTGAGCCTATTATTTTTCTTGGAGAGTAACCCTTTTGCCCATTCTTTATATAGCTTAGCAGTTTATTATTGTACACGATCTCTAGATTGCTTTTGAGTTAACCCTAAAAAAAAAATTAAAAAAAAAAAGAGTGTGTTGTTACATTTGGAAGCCCATTTAATTAGTAGATATGAAAGATTATTTAGAGTCCTAAAAGATGATGGAAAGGCCCTCTTTGATCCGTTTGAGCCTTTGTAGCCATCCCTTTTATGAATATCCATAGTTAGCCCTTTTGAGCCTTAAAAAAAAAAAAACTTTTCTTTCTCAATTTATTATCTTGACCCACTCCGATTTGGAGTATTACCCAATATCTTACAAGATCCATCACCTTTTTATGTTTGAGAAAACTGTAAATAAATATTTTGTATATTAAAGTTATGCCTAGTTTTAAAAAAAAAAAAGAAACAAAAATTGTTGCTTCAAAAAAAAAACAACAATAATAGGTGAAATCCACCTTGCAACTTTCAAAAAAAAAAAAAAACTTCTATGCATTTTTCTCAAACATACATTTTGTCTTCCTTATTTCCCTTCTTTGTTAGCTATGTCCCTAGCCTACGTTACGTCCTAATAAAAGTCCTTCTTGATTTTAGGGAACTATAATCTGAAGTAGAAGCTAGTTATATGGGCTAAAAAGATGTAGTGATGCATAAAAAAATAATAATAATAATAAATAAAATGGGTTGACTAGCATTTTTATTTGACTGGAGATCGTATTATTTCTAAGTTAAGGGCATATTTCTTTTTGGTGAGAGCATGTGAGACCACTTCTTATTATCTTCTCTCAATTACCATTCATTGGAGTGACTATTTTTATTTGGGTTTAATTTCTTTGTGAGAGTGTCACTACTTCCAGTGAGATTTTGGGGTTTAACATGTCATTCTTAAAGGTAACTACAACAAAGTCTACTGGGCTGATTCATGTGGATGGTTGATGTGGGTGTGATGTTTCTTTAAACTTGAGATAATGCTTATACTTTTATTTGATTGTTATCATTAATCTGATTGAATAAAAAGAGGTTTAAAAAAAAAATCATTTTTTTGAATTTTTGTTTTCGCTTTATTTGCTAGGGACTAGCAATAAGCTGGTTGGGGGGTGTGTTGAGTGTTAGAAAGTGCATATTTATAAAGGAGAAATCGTTATTTTATATATCAAGTATTGCTAACAACCGTTACTTTTATGTGTTTAAATTTCTTGTACTTTAATTATATATGTTTTATTTTAATTAAGTATTTGATGTATTTTAGGGGCATCATAGTTATTTCACAATAAACGAGAGATCAAATGGCAAAACGGACATCATTTTTGAACTCAAGACGGTCGAAAACCTTAGGAGGAGTATAAAAGGAAAAATGACATTGTTCACACGTACGGTACTGTTCACATGTACGGTACTATTCACATATACGGGTACTGTTGGCATTACTGTGCAAATAGTGGCGGTTGACTGTACTGTGCAAATAGTGGCTGATGACGTGGCGAAATCCTGAGCGTCCAAACTGTTTTTAATCCGATGGCCATGATTTACTCGATGTAACTATAAAAAGGGGGCCTCCCCCCCCTAATTTAGCACCTCTGAATCCATTTTTGGGATTCATTTTCTGTAATTCTCTCTCTATCTTGTAGTTTCTATGTATTTTAATAAATTCCCATTTTGCCCCTAGTTCAACTATGAGTGGCTAATTTTCTTTCAAGCTTGGGTTGAAGGTGAAGTCTCAACATGTGTCATGGGCTTGATTTGGTAAATTTATTTTCTCTTCCCCTCTAGTTTTTGTGGATGTTTTGACTTCTCGTCGACAAATAATACTAATCTTGTCTAGTACTGCCCTGGTTTCACCGGCACCCTAGTATAAGATTATTATTATTTGGCACGATAAGCCCTTAGCACCATATTTATTAGAGCGTGGTTCATGAGGTGTGGATTTCCCTCTCATGATTTAATTGGTATTAATAAGGAATATTTAGCCCATGATGCATGTTGATACGGATCCAGATACCCAAGTACTTCATCTCAATAGATTTATCTTCAATTTATTATTGCCATTTAAATTCCAATTTTAGAATTTATTCTCGTCATTTTAATTTAAGTTTTAGAATAATCAAAATCGTTTTCATCAATCCAACCACCCATTCACAAAATTAATTTTATATATAATTAAAATCCACCTCCTCGTGGGATCGACACTCGCACCATTAAGCTATACTACAACAGATTCGTGCGCTTGCGAGTTCAATAAAATTTGCACAACAGGTGTCTCCCTTATACTTCTAAGAATTAGGGGTGGGCATGGTTCGGTTCGAAATTAAGTAGAACCGATTTAAATCGGTTATTTTATAAAAAGAACCGAATAAGAACCGAATTCAAACGGTTCTTTTCGGATCGGTTCGGTTTGGTTCTGGTCCTGTTGGGCCTATTTTGAATTTCTAAATTTTTAAATTTTTAGGCCATTGGGGCTCGTAAATGTGATAATTTTTTTCAACAATTAATTTATCCTAATTTTATTACAAATATTAACAATAAATATAAAGTATTCAAAACACATTTTATCACTGATATTTTACTGACTATTAATAAGATACTTCCAAAATATGAAATATTAAAATTTCAAAATACATAACCAAACTTCAATACTCTATCTATATAAACATAATCATAATGTTATAAAGAGAAATAACATTTGTTTGATTTGAATAAAATCAAAAAATAATTCAGTTTCTCGGTTCATCTAAGTGAACCGAATACCGAACTGACATTTCAGTATTTTTTTACAAATGGTATTTCAGTTTTTTTTAAAAAATAAAAACCGAACCGAATTAGAAAATAATTCATGTTTCAGACATCATCAATACTGTCACAATTAAAACGAATCACAATAACAATTAAAACGAATTTAAAACAATTAAATCTAAAACGAATTTAAAGTAATAACAATTAAATCAATCACAATATAAAAATGTAAGGGAAGAGAGATTCAAACACGAAGATTTTTACGTGGTTCGGCCAATCTCGCCTACGTCCGCACCTCCAAGCTTTCCGGGCTTGAGGATTTCACTAAGCAAGCCTCCAAGGCTTCAAATGTTTATACTTGACTTCCAAGGTGTCAATGAACCTCTACAACAAGAGATTATCCCCAATCTCTTAACCCAAGTGTATCCCAACACTTACAATCACTCAAAGTAAAAGATTACAATGTGTTTTTCTCTTACATAATACTTAAGATTATTTATGTTAACAATCTCCTCCTTTTTTATGATTACAAACTGTTCAAGAATATAATTGTTCAATTTTGCTCCTCCTAAGTAAAAATTTTAAAGAAATTTAGCTTCCCTTAAATGAGTCAACTTTTAATTTTATAAAAATAATTTTACTCGGAATAATTAAATTGATAAATTATCTCCCCCTTCATCATTAAAAAGAAATGAGCACGAAAAGATTTAAAAGCGAAGTTCAGAGATTAACTAGGTTGGAAAAATTTCGGCAAAATCTCCCCTTAAAAATGAACAAATCCCAACAATACAAATAGGTTAAAACATTTCCAGACATATATGCCAAACTTATCAACCAACCTCCATTCCAACAATCAAACATATCATTAATATAATCAAGATAGCATCAAAATCAACTCAAACATAAATAAAAGTCCACATATCCAATAGAAAACATCATAAAAAAAATCACAAACACAATAAAAAAAATAAGTGTCACAACAAACTACATGAAATGAGTAATGTTTGTGTGAAGAAAAAAAATAGAGGGGCAGAAAAACTAAGACGGGGCTGTGAAGAAGAGTTGCCTGGGTCATAACCAAAGTAACCGAGAATGAGGTGCTGACCAACAAGTAACTCTATCTGCTAATCTGAAATTTGTTGCCGAAAAGTCGCAAAATCATATTGAAGCTGCTGCTGCGGCTGGGACAAAACTTCCAATTTGTCAAACAGTTGATGAAAGCGATCCGCATGTATGGTCGATGCTGCAGGAGGGACGGCAGGCTTTACTGGCTCGTCATCCTGAAAGGAAGCTACTACTAGTGATGCTGATGCTGCTGTTGCTGCTCTACAAAGGACACGTAGTCTAGCCCTAAGGCAGAAATCAGGTAACTCGTCCTCGGAATAGACGTCATTTAACAAATGATCATCCTCTGGTGCAAGCAGTGTATCTTCATTCTTAGAGGATCTTGTCTTTTCCCACTTCCCACGCTTCTTAAAAAATCCGATCGCAGAAATAATCTCTTGATCAAGCTTTCGGGTCTTGAGATAAATAGGCTCAGTGATAGGGACTCGAAAGTATTTCAAGATTATAATGATGCCATAAAGAAGGGATCGGTTGGAGACTCTAGGAGTGGACAACATATAACAAAGGATAGTGTAGGATAAGCTCACATGTCGTCTATGGATGAGGGAATCTAATAAACCAACATCAAGTCTAGTTACCTTATCGGTGTGACACTGTATAAGAGTGACCATGTGTTGGAGAATGATATGAAGTATTCAAACCTGGAAAGGGAGGAGTTGAGACCTAAAGAATAAAGAACAGACGTCATCAGAAAGTTCCTGACACCTATAAATGTTCCGTACGGCATCCACATGACGGAAATCACTAAAATCAAGTTCTTTCCTAGAGGTGTAAATGTCTAAGCCTCCATAGGAAATTCCCAGAATACTACATAATTCTGCCTCATTAAATGCAATGTGAATTCCTCCTACATAAGTATACAGTTTAACACGATGAAGAAATGATAGCTCCATATTTGAATAAAAGACACGGACTAGATTTTCATAGATGGGCTCTTCTATACTTAAGGCTTCCTTCTAATGGCTAAACAATTGAGAAATAGTACGATCACAAATGGTAATATCCAAAAACTCTAAAATGTTAAGAGAAAATGAGGGGGTTATCGGTTTTCCCATGAATTTGTCACGAAATCGCTAAGCAAATGTGTTATTGGAAAAAAGAAGGCTCTTGAAGCCCTGAAAGGGAGGCCTGGAGGGACTGGAATGACGCGAAGTAGTGTGCTTGGTTTGAGCACGCCTCTGTGGTCGTTCTGCCATTGATGAAAAAAAATTAAATTGGTATAAATAAATTTTGTGATAAGAGTGTAATGGCAAGTTGAAATGTGTTGGATAATGGAATAAATTTGGTTCAAATTTGGCGAGAGAAGTGCGGCTGGTTCTAGGGATTGAAATTTGGGATTTTTCAATTTTTGAAGAGAAAATCGATTTTAATCAGTTAAAGAGGTGCTAAAGATGATAATGATGGTTTTTAATGCTTCAATTTGGTGAAAAATGACAAGAAAAATGATGGATTTGAGAGATAAATGAAGTTGCAGTCATGGTTTGGGAGAGAGAGAGAGAAAGAAAGAGAGCATGAACGAAATAGAAAGGAAGACGAATGACTGTTCACTTATCGTGAGATAATGGCGAGCCGTTATAGATATATCGGCAAGCCGATAGAGTCCAGAGAGCTCCCTAAAATTTGTCATCAGGATGGGGAGCCATTTATAAACATAGCGGCGATCTGACAATGTCTAGAGAGCTACTCAAGAGTTTTTCATCAGGACGGCGAGCCGTTAATGTGGTATTGGTGAACCGATAGATTCCAGAATGCTTCCCATTGTTTTCGTCCTAAAATGGTTAGCTGTTTATTTGAAATAACGGGAATTCGTTTTCTACAACGTATAATTTCGCACATGTATGTTAATATTTGGCCAACAATTAATATATTCAAGATCATTTTATTGATCCAAAATGATTTAAGTGTCAATTCAATGCATAATTCATGAACATGTATATGTTTCAACAATTTATTCATACATTTAAAAAAAACACACTTCACATGCATATTGATCATTCCATAAACTCAATAGACTTAATAATATGAATCAAGATGTTAATGTGAAACTTTCATCATCCCAAATTCATACCAAATTTTTGAATTGTTCTTCACAAAGTGGTTTTGTAAAAATATCGGCATGTTGTTTTTCCATATAAATAAACTCTAATGCAATATCTCTCTTTTGAGCATGATCTCTCAAGAAATGATGTCGTATTTCTATATGTTTGGTTCGAGAGTATTGAATGGGATTCTTTGAAAGATTTATAGTACTAGTATTATCACACTTAATAAGAATTTGTTCTAGATTAATACCATAGTCTCTAAGTGTTTGTTTCATCCAAAGAGCTTGTGAACAACAGCTTCCTATAGCTATATATTCAGCCTCGGTAGTTGAGAGTGCAACAGAATTTTGTTTTTTGCTAAACCATGAAACAAGCGAGTGACTTAGGATATGGCAAGTTCCACTAGTGCTTTTCCTATCAATTTTATAACCAGCAAAGTCTGCATCCGAATAGCATGTTAAATCTATATAAGTTCCTTTAGGATACCAAATGCCAATATTTATGGTTCCACTCAAATAACGGAAAATTCTTTTAACTGCAAGCAAATGGGATTCCTTGGGATATGATTGAAATCTTGCAAACAAACATACACTAAACATGATATCGGGTCTACTTGCAGTCAAATAAAGTAAAGATCCGATCATACCTCGATACATTTTGATATCAACTTCTTGGCCTTTTTCATCTTTGTCAAGCTTGGTTATTGTGCTCATTTGTGTATTTTTGGTCTTTGAGTCATCAATGCCGAATCGTTTGAGTAGATGTCTTACATACTTGGCTTGATTTATGAATATTCCTTCCTTATTTTGTTTTATTTGCAGCCCAATGAAGTACTTCAGCTCTCCCATCATACTCATTTCAAATTCATTACTCATACAAGATGAAAATTCTTTACACAACAGTTTATTAGTAGATCCAAAAATAATATCATCAATATAAATTTGAACAACAAGTAAGTCTTTGTTTTTATGTTTAACAAAGAGAATAGTATTGGCTTTACCCATGGAAAAATCATTTTCTAACAAGAAATTCTTAAGCCTATCATACCATGCTCTATGTGTTTGTTTTAATCCATATAAAGCTTTAAACAACTTATAAACATGATTTGAAAATTTTTCATTTTCAAAATCAGGGGGTTGTTTTATGTACACTTCTTTCATAATATAACCATTTAAGAAAGCACTTTTCATATCCATTTGAAATAAAATAAAATCTTTATGACAAGAAAATGCCAACAACATTCTAATTGATTCCAGTCTAGCTACGGGTACAAAAGTTTCATCAAAATCAATTTTTTCTTCTTGGTTGTAACCTTGAGCCACTAATCTAGCTTTATTTCTTACAACCACACCGGATTCATCCATCTTATTTCTAACTGCCCATTTAGTACTTATGACAGATTGATGTTTCGGTTTAGGAACTAATTCCCACACATTGTTTCTTTTAAATTGATTTAACTCCTTTTGCATTACCATAATCCAAGATTCATCATTTTCCATATTCGCAAAGGATTTGGGTTCAATTTAAGAAATAAATACACCATGCTCACAAATATTCTTAAGTGATTGTTGTGCAAATTTTATTGAACTCGCAAGCGCACGAATCTATTGTAGTATACCTTAATGGTGCGAGTGTCGATCCCACGAGGAGGTGGATTTTAATTATATATAAAATTAATTTTGTGAATTGGTGGTTGGATTTATGGTGGAAATGATTTGAAATATGCTAAAACTTAGATTAAAATGGCAAGATTAATTTCTGAAATTGGAAATAAAATGGCAGAAATAAATTGAAGTGTAAATCTATTAAATGACGTACTTGGGTATCTGGATCCGTATCAACATGCATCATGGGCTAAATATTCCATATTAATACCAATTAAATCATGAGAGGGAAATCCACACCTCATGAACCACGCTCTAATAAATATGGTGCTAAGGGCTTATCGTGCCAAATAATAATAACCTTATACTAGGGAGCCGGTGAAACCAAGGCAGTACTAGATAAGATTAGTATTATTTGTCGACGAGAAGTCAAAACATCCACAAAAACTAGAGGGGAAGAGAAAATAAATTTACCAAATTAAGCCCATGACACATGTTGAGACTTCACCTTCAACCCAAGCTTGAAAGAAAATTAGCCACTCATAGTTGAACTAGGGGCAAAATGGGAATTTATTAAAATACGAAGAAAATACAAAATAGAGAGAGAATTACAGAAAATGAATCCCAAAAATGGATTCAGAGGTGCTTAATTAGGGGGGGAGGCCCCCTTTTTATAGTTACATCAAGTAAATCATGGCCATCGGATTAAAAACAGTTTGGACGCTCAGGATTTCGCCACGTCATCAGCCACTATTTGCACAGTATAGTCAACCGCCACTATTTGCACAGTACAGTCAACTGCCACTATTTGTACAGTACAGTCAACCGCCACTATTTGCACAGTACAGTCAACCGCCACTATTTACACAGTAACGCCAACAGTACCCGTATATGTGAATAGTACCGTACATGTGAACAGTACCGTACGTGTGAACAGTGTCATTTTTCCTTTTATACTCCTCCTAAGGTTTTCGACCGTCCTGAGTTCAAAAATAATGTCCGTTTTGCTATTTGATCTCTCGTTTATTGTGAAATGACTATGATGCCCCTAAAATACATCAAATACTTAATTAAAATAAAACACACATAATTAAAGTACAAGAAATTTAAACACATAAAAGTAACGGTTGTTAGCAATACTTGATATATAAAATAACGATTTCTCCTTTATAAATATGCACTTTCTAACACTCAACACACCCCCCAACCAGCTTATTGCTAGTCCCTAGCAAATAAAGCGAAAACAAAAATTCAAAAAATGATTTTTTTTTTTAAACCTCTTTTTATTTAATCAGATTAATGATAACAATCAAATAAAAGTATAAGCATTATCTCAAGTTTAAAGAAACATCACACCCACATCAACCATCCACATGAATCAGCCCAGTAGACTTTGTTGTAGCTACCTTTAAGAATGACATGTTAAACCCCAAAATCTCACTGGAAGTAGTGACACTCTCACAAAGAAATTAAACCCAAATAAAAATAGTCACTCCAATGAATGGTAATTGAGAGAAAATAATAAGAAGTGGTCTCACATGCTCTCACCAAAAAGAAATGTGCCCTTAACTTAGAAATAATACGATCTCCAGTCAAATAAAAATGCTAGTCAACCCATTTTATTTATTATTATTATTTTTTTTATGCATCACTACATCTTTTTAGCCCATATAACTAGCTTCTACTTCAGATTATAGTTCCCTAAAATCAAGAAGGACTTTTATTAGGACGTAACGTAGGCTAGGGACATAGCTAACAAAGAAGGAAAATAAGGAAGACAAAATGTATGTTTGAGAAAAATGCATAGAATTTTTTTTTTTTTTTTTTGAAAGTTACAAGGTGGATTTCACCTATTATTGTTGTTTTTTTTTGAAGCAACAATTTTTGTTTCTCTCTCTTTTTTTTTTCTTTTTTTTTTTTTGAACTAGGCATAACTTTAATATACAAAATATTTATTTACAGTTTTCTCAAACATAAAAAGGTGATGGATCTTATAAGATATTGGGTAATACTCCAAATCGGAGTGGGTCAAGATAATAAGTTGAGAAAGAAAAGTTTTTTTTTTTTTTTTTTAAGGCTCAAAAGGGCTAACTATGGATATTCATAAAAGGGATGGCTAGAAAGGCTCAAACGGATCAAAGAGGGCCTTTCCATCATCTTTTAGGACTCTAAATAATCTTCCATATCTACTAATTAAATGGGCTTCCAAATGTAACAACACACTCTTTTTTTTTTCTTTTTTTTTTTTAAATTTTTTTTTTAGGGTTAACTCAAAAACAATCTAGAGATCGTGTACTGCTAAGCTATATAAAGAATGGGCAAAAGGGTTACTCTCCAAGAAAAATAATAGGCTCAAAAACTCACTTGGTATTTATTATGACATGTTCATTCCTTTAAGCAACTCATTTTTGTCTCCGACATCAACATGTAGAGTAGCAAACATAGTGTAACATTACTTCAGACTAAAGATAATACAAATACTAAAATTTGAAATCATCATGTTATCCAATGTTAAAACAAATCAAAAATTTTTTTTTTTAAACAACACCCTACCCCCCAACCTATTCTAAACGTAAAAAGAAAATATGCATGCAGAAATGTGAAAATGATGCAGAAAAATTAATTAGAAAATGATAGAAAATAAATTTTTTTTTTAAGAAGATGCGTTTCTAGAGGCACTACACTCTATATTCAGCCATCTTTGACTCAAAAATTTTTGTTGGAAAATGTATATTTATAAAGGAGAAATTAAAAAGAAAAAGAAAAATGAACATCAAAACATAACAAAGAAAAAGAAAATATAAAATTTTTTTTATTTTTTTATTTTTTATTTATTTATTTATTTATTTTTATTTTTTATTTTCAAACAATGAAGATGCGTTTCTAGAGTCACTACACTCCATATTCAGCCATCTTCAACACAAAAAGTTAGCAACAGTTAGTTTCTACAACAAAAAATTAGTAAAAACTTAACCAAGATTCCACAATTGTTCATTATTCCCTCCCCCCAACCAGAACGAAACATTGTCCTCAATGTTTTAAAGAAAAGAAGTAGAGTTTAGAAGACATCACCTGGTTGGTGCAACACAGAAGAAAATATTTACAGGCGAAGAGTTAAATCTAATTTGTACTTCTTACTGCGGCTACTGTTACCATCATCATTTGAACGCTCCAACACAAAGCTCCAGGGGTCTGGCTCTGGTTTATAAGCTTGTAACATGTCAAGTAGCTCATTAGTAGTGTGAGCACAAATAAAAAGTTTTTTCGCACTGGAAGGAATAAAGTAGTTTTTTATTGCATGGTTAAGAAATGCGATAAAGCCATCATAAAAATTATTGACATTTAACAAACCGATGGGTTTCTGATGAATGTGCAGTTGGGCCCAAGATGCTAGTGTGATAAGTGCCTCTAGTGTTGCAAGATCTCCTGGCAGGAAAATAAAAGCATCAGCATGATCAAGCATTTCAGTTATCCGTTCTTGCATACCTGAGACGACTAATTCTTCTCCAGTCGTGGAGTCAGACACACTGCCCAAAGGTTTTAGGACTCTAGGGATGATGCCTAACACTTGGCTTCCTCTGACAAGAGCAGCTTCTGAGACCAATTTTGATAACCCTCGGTTACCTCCTCCATACACTAAGTGTAATTTTCTCTCTGCTATGTTTCGACCAAGATCTATGGCTACATCAACGAACTCTTTATGTTTGCCATAGGTAAATCCAGAAAGCACACAAATGTTCTTGAATTGTCTATTGGGAGTAGCTGCCATTGGGATATTTCTCAAAAACAATTTGTGAGTGCTTAACAAAAAGTCATATTTAAGATTCTTGGTGACAATCGATCACAACTGTGTATGAGGTGGCGGGTCAATGTCAAAAACGCGTAAAGCACATGGCTCGATAGTCAAAAAGCAATCAGTAAAAACAAACAGTAAGAAAATTATTAAAGACAATAATGCACTGATAAAGCAACAGTGAAATAAAATAAAATAACAGTAAAGTAAAAGGATATTTACAGGTAGTTGCGACTGTGGCTCACATCTTCCTCTGGTTTTACGTCCAGAAACGGCTTGAACGCCCTCTATGGGTCGAGGATAGGCTTCCCATCCAATTTTCTTATAAACTGGCAAACAGGGTCTTTTATAGTCAGATTCCCGAGACTATATCGTGCATGTTCTTTCTGGAATAATGGCCATAACTGGAGAATCGCTCCTTGCACATATCCACTGGGATGCGTTTCAAGAGACAAAAGGATATCATCCAATGACTCCTTATTCAAGCCATCCCTAATGAATTGAATTTTATCTTCCCTGTTATCAGATACCATTCCTAAAGAACATCGGTTTTTATTGCAATTCATTCTGGCACACTTATGACAAGCAACAGAAATTCTTCGAGCTCGTTGTTTTCTTGCATAGTTTCCTTTCCCACAACCAGGCATGTATGCAATAAATTTTGGAGGTAACTCACCTGCCAATCGTACTTTTGCTTCAATTAACCAACGGATGTCAGCAGGTATGTTATTCCTCATGAGCAGTCGCATGCGTTCGGACCGAGTTTTGTAGATCGTAAGGAGGGCATTCTGAGGGAGTGAAGGGAATCGCTTGTGAAGCTTCGCTAGAATCTCGGTTCTGTCCATTCTTTCACCTCAGGATATCAGTTATTATGGGAAACTGAAGTAACCGACTTGATTGTCACGGAGTACCGTTATCCGCCACTTTACCGGGGTAACAAACTAAAGCACACAAACAGGAAAACAAATTAAAACACACAAAGAAAATTAAAATCGTCCTCTTATTGAATTTACCTCAAGCTCCAACTGGATGTCGAAAACACTTTTCTCAATATCTCTGAGTTGGCGTTCTAAACCCTCAACATAGGCTACCAACTCTGGTGGTTGTAGAGCCCAAATGCGATGTGTTTTACAAGAGTGAATCTGTCTTTTGAGATGAGTTTTGACACGTTGAAGTGGTTTAAGAATGTTCAGGAGGAACGGTCTAAGTAAGAGACTCATGATTAACAATGATAAAAGAAAAGTTAATGACAAAAGAAACACACTTATGCAAAAATAAATTCAATTAGCAAAAGAATAAAAATAAATAAAGAAAGAAAAGTCAAACCACCGAAAAGAAAAAATCAATTCAAATCTGGTGGGTCACTCAAATTTATTTCGGTGTCTTCTCCATGTGGTTGGTATTCTAGATATGGCTTTAATCTTTGACCATTAACTTTAAACGTGACACCGTTCTTTGGGTCCTTAATTTCAATTGCCCCATGTGGAAAAACAGTATGAACAATAAATGGACCAGACCAACGAGAGCGTAACTTACCTGGGAATAGGTGCAAGCGAGAGTTGAATAAAAGCACTTTCTGACCTGGAGTGAAAGATTTTCTCATAATATGCTTGTCATGGAAGACTTTCATTCGTTGCTTGTAAATTTTGGCATTTTCGTACGCGTCATTGCGAATTTCTTCAAGTTCTGCCAGTTGTAATCTTCTTTCTGAGCTGGCTTGATGCATGTCGAAATTGAATTTCTTGATAGCCCAATATGCACGATGCTCGAGTTCCACAGGTAGGTGGCAAGCTTTTCCATACACTAGCCTATAGGGTGACATCCCAATCGGGGTCTTGAAAGCCGTTCTATATGCCCATAATGCGTCATCAAGTCTTAATGACCAATCTTTTCTGTCCGGCCTCACCGTCTTTTCTAATATGTGCTTTAGTTCTCGATTGGAGATCTCCACTTGGCCACTGGTTTGCGGATGATACGGGGTCGCCACTTTATGAGTGATTGAATACTTTGTCAAAAGAGCTTTGAATGCTTTATTGCAAAAGTGGGCACCACCATCACTGATCATCGCTCGAGGGAATCCAAAGCGTGAAACAATGTTACTTTTCAAAAACCCTATCACCACTTTGTGATCATTAGTTCTGCATGGAATCGCTTCTACCCATTTCGATACGTAATCAACAGCTACCAAGATGTATTGATGGCCAAAAGAAGGGGGAAAGGGTCCCATGAAGTCGATACCCCATACGTCAAAAATCTCAACCACTAAAATTGGATTTAATGGCATCATGTTCCTTCGTGTAATGCTCCCCATTCGTTGACACCTATCACATGAAGAACAAAAAGTATAAGCGTCTCGAAATATAGTTGGCCAATAGAAACCACATTGTAAAACTTTAGTCGCTGTTTTCTTAGCACTGAAATGGCCTCCACAAGCTTGTTCATGGCAGAATGAAAGGATATTCTGAATTTCATTTTCTGGGACACATCGTCTGACAATTTGGTCTGCACAATATTTGAACAAATATGGGTCATCCCAAAAGAAATTCTTTATTTCTGCAAAGAATTTGGCCTTGTCTTGCTTAGTCCAATGCTCTGGAAGTTTGCCTGTAACAAGATAATTAACTATATCAGCATACCAAGGTAAAACTTCCACACTCATTAATTGTTCATCTGGAAAGGACTCATTCAATGTTAGTGGCTCTGTAATTGTGTCAAAATGAAGACGAGAGAGATGGTCCGCCACAACATTTTCTGTGCCTTTCTTATCTTTGAATTCCAAGTCAAATTCCTGCAAAAGTAACACCCAACGAATTAGTCTAGCTTTTGCATCTTTCTTCGTGAGAAGATATTTCAGAGCAGCATGATCTGTGAACACAATTATTTTACAACCAATGAGATAAGATCGAAATTTTTCCAATGCAAACACTACTGCTAGCATTTCTTTTTCAGTAGTTGAATAGTTCAACTGTGCATCATTCAATGTCATACTAGCATAATAAATAACATGGGGAATTCGATCAACTCTTTGTCCTAATACTGCTCCTACTGCATAATCAGATGCATCACACATGAGCTCAAATGGTAAGCTCCAGTTTGGGGGCTGAATGATGGGTGATGTTGTCAACAATTGCTTTAATTTTTCAAAAGCCACAAGACATGAATCATTAAAGATAAAAGATGCATCCTTAGCAAGTAAATTGCATAAGGGTCTAGAAACTTTGCTAAAATCTTTAATGAAACGTCTGTAAAAACCAGCATGCCCAAGGAAAGATCTTACTTCTCTGACTGTTTTGGGTGGAGGAAGATTGGAAATGAGATCCACCTTGGCTTTGTCAACCTCAATACCTTTGCTCGAAATGATGTGACCGAGAACAATACCTTGTGTTACCATAAAATGGCACTTCTCCCAATTTAAGACCAAGTTCTTTTCGATACATCTCTGTAGAACTAGTGTTAGATGACGTAAACATTGATCAAATGAATCACCAAAGACAGAAAAGTCATCCATAAAGACCTCAAGGAATCGTTCAACCATATCAGAAAAAATGCTTAACATGCATCGTTGAAATGTAGCAGGTGCATTACATAATCCAAATGGCATTCTCCTATATGCAAAAGTGCCAAAAGGGCAAGTGAAAGTGGTCTTCTCTTGATCTTTTGGTGCTATGGGAATCTGATTATATCCTGAGTAGCCATCTAGAAAGCAATAAAATTCGTGACCTGCTAACCTATCAAGCATTTGATCGATGAATGGTAAAGGAAAATGGTCTTTACGTGTGACAGAATTCAACTTCCTATAATCAATGCATACACGCCATCCTGTAGTTACTCTAGTTGGTATTAATTCATTATCGGCATTCGTAACTACAGTGACTCCTGACTTTTTGGGGACAACTTGAACAGGACTGACCTATGAACTATCAGAAATTGGGTAAATGATACCTGCGTCTAATAGCTTAAGGACTTCTGTTCTAACAACTTCTTTCATATTAGGATTCAACCGACGTTGCATTTCCCTAGTAGATTTAGCATTTTCATCAAGGTGAATGTAATGCATGCAGTCTACTGGATTTATACCTTTTATATCCGCTATGGTCCATCCTAATGCTCCTTTGTGTTCTTTTAAAACATCCAACAACTTACCTTTTTGTTCGTCATTGAGGGATGATGAGATGATTATCGGTAAAGTACTTTCATCCCCCAAAAATGCATATTCCAAAGTGTTGGGCAATGGTTTGAGCTCGAGTTTCGGTGGTGATTCTGATGATGGAATGAGTTTCTTCTCTGATGGCGCTAGTTGTTCAACTCTTGGCTTCCATTTATTAGTGTCCATAGATGGTGCTGAGTCAAGTAGGGCGTTGACCTCATCGACCGATCTGTCAATATCAAAATCCAAACCAAAGTGTGTTAAACATGTTTGTAAAGGGTCATCACTAAGGTTTGAAACAAAAGTGTCATCAACTAATGCTTCTATTAAATCCACATCAACAATTCCATCATCTGCATTGTGAGGTTGTTTGGCAATATTGAAGATGTTCAGCTCCATAGTCATGTTGCCGAAGGACAACTGCATATTTCCAGTTCTGCATTGAATATGAGCATCCGCAGTTGCCAAGAAAGGTCGGCCTAGGATAATGGGGATGTGCTTTCTTGAATCCTGTATTGGTTGAGTGTCAATTACAATGAAGTCAACAGGAAAATAAAACTTGTCTACCTGGATAAGCACGTCCTCCACAATACCACGAGGTATTTTCGTGGACCGATCTGCAAGTTGTAACACCACTGGAGTTGGGTGTAATTCTCCCAATCCAAGTTTCACGAAAACAGAATAAGGCAACAAATTTACACTAGCTCCTAAATCCAACAAAGCATTCTCAATTGTGTGGTTCCCTATGCTACATGAGATAGTAGGGGAGCCTGGGTCTTTGCATTTTAAAGGAATTTTATGTTGGAGTATAGAACTAACGTTTTCTGTTAAAAATGCCTTCTTTTGAACATGCATATTTCTCTTTTTAGTACACAGATCTTTAAGAAACTTGGCATAAGATGGAACTTGCTTTATAGCATCAAGTAATGGGATGTTAACACTTACCTGTTTGAAAATTTCGAGAATCTCACCTGTAGATTTTCCTTTCTTTCCTTTCGCTAACCTCTGAGGAAATGGAGCTTTTGGAACATATTCTCGTGGGTTGGTGTCTTCTTTTTCCTCCGGTGATGAGTCCTCAACGTTCACAGGTACAATTTGATTGTCTTTTGTCACTGGCATCTCCACTTTATTGTCGACTTCTTTTCCTTTCCGCAAGGTCATGACAGCTTTGACCTCTCCATGCTGTTGTGGTGAACTGGTACTTGCTTCATGCACTCCTTTAGGGTTAGGCACTGGTTGACTTGGAAATTTACCTTTCTCAACAGTCATTGCCAAGTTCTGAACTGAAGAAGCAAGTTGTCCTACCATCTTCTCCAAGCTTGAAACTGATTGAGCTTGTGAGTTGAAGCCCGCTCTCAATTCGTTGCGTAGTCCATCAATGGTGCGGTTCTGTTGTTCAATCGTGGAGTGAGTAACATTCCTGAGATTTTGGAATGAATCCTCCCACGATCTGGGTTGAGAGTAATTCTGATTCTGATTAAATGGTCTGAATGGTTGCTGAGAGGCTTGAGGATTTTGAGGAATTTGTTGCATTGGCGGAGCTGGAGCTGCTGGTCCATTTTGTTGGAATCCTTGAGACCATGAAAAATTAGGGTGGTCTCTCCATCCAGGGTTGTATGTGTTGGAGTACGGGTTATAATTCAATGGTTTTCTCATTACTCCTATGGCATTGGCTTGTTCTGAATATGAGTCATGGTCATGTGGCTCTGTTGATTTAGCAGTCGATAATGATGCTATTTGTCGAGCAAGACCTTCAACCATCTCCTTGACTTCTTTGATTCCTGACGTTGACTTGCCAATTTGAACCTCATTTACTCCTTTAACCCTTTTGGTACTCCTGAGTGATCGACTCCGTTGTTGGGAATTATCTGCTTGTCGCTGGAAGAATTCCCAAATTTCTGATGCACTTTTTGACATTAGCTCTCCTCCACTTGTTGCCATTAGCCATTCTTGCACATTTGGCAATAATCCCTCCAAGAAGTATTGGCATTGGTGCCATTTCTCGTACCCATGATGTGGACACTTCAAGAGTAGCCCATTGAATCGCTCCCATGTTTCGAAAAATTGCTCGTCATCTCTCTGGGTAAACTCCGAGATCTCCCTGCGAATAGCATTTGTTTTATGAACTGGGAAATATTTATTTAAAAATTTTGTAACCATTTGTTCCCATGATGCAATACTATTAGCAGGTAATGTGTTAAGCCATGAACGAGCTCTATCCTTTAAAGAAAATGGGAATAATCTAAGTTTTACATCATCATCTGAAAAATTCTCATATTTAAATGTTTGACAAATTGCATGAAAATCATTCAAATGATTGTATGGGTCCTCATTTTCTAGGCCATAGAACGTGGGGAGACAATTTAGCACACTAGGTTTTAATTCAAAACTCCTAGCAGCTACATTTGGGTACCGTATACATGATGTGCTCAAATTAGCTAAGGGACTAAAGTAGTCCTTAAATGGCCTCTCCTGTGGTGCTTGTAGATCCATTTTATTTTTAATGATTTTGTGTGTGCGAAGTGTTTTCTCTAATTCAAGGTCTATAGGTTTAAGATTGGGTAATAATGACCTACGACCATGCATACAAGAAATACAAGAATAAATGGAAAACAAAACAAATAAAATAAAAATAAAAATAAGAGCAAAACAAATAAAGAAGAAGGAGAAATTACGATACTAACCTTGTTGCGCTATTACAAACTTACTATAAAAACACAAGAACAAATACGTGAAATAAACTAAAAATAAATTAATAAGATAAATAAAAATGACAAAGAAGAAAAAAAATTAACTTGAAAATTAAATTACATAATTTAAAGTAGAGAAAAAGAAAAGAAACACTAACCTCTAAGTGTAGATTCACTTTTTTTAAAAAAAAAATACAAAAGAAAATTAAATGGAAATATTCACAAAAATTAATTCTAAGAATTAAAATTACTTACCTCCCCGGCAACGGCGCCAAAAACTTGTTGTGCAAATTTTATTGAACTCGCAAGCGCACGAATCTATTGTAGTATACCTTAATGGTGCGAGTGTCGATCCCACGAGGAGGTGGATTTTAATTATATATAAAATTAATTTTGTGAATTGGTGGTTGGATTTATGGTGGAAATGATTTGAAATATGCTAAAACTTAGATTAAAATGGCAAGATTAATTTCTGAAATTGGAAATAAAATGGCAGAAATAAATTGAAGTGTAAATCTATTAAATGACGTACTTGGGTATCTGGATCCGTATCAACATGCATCATGGGCTAAATATTCCATATTAATACCAATTAAATCATGAGAGGGAAATCCACACCTCATGAACCACGCTCTAATAAATATGGTGCTAAGGGCTTATCGTGCCAAATAATAATAACCTTATACTAGGGAGCCGGTGAAACCAAGGCAGTACTAGATAAGATTAGTATTATTTGTCGACGAGAAGTCAAAACATCCACAAAAACTAGAGGGGAAGAGAAAATAAATTTACCAAATTAAGCCCATGACACATGTTGAGACTTCACCTTCAACCCAAGCTTGAAAGAAAATTAGCCACTCATAGTTGAACTAGGGGCAAAATGGGAATTTATTAAAATACGAAGAAAATACAAAATAGAGAGAGAATTACAGAAAATGAATCCCAAAAATGGATTCAGAGGTGCTTAATTAGGGGGGGAGGCCCCCTTTTTATAGTTACATCAAGTAAATCATGGCCATCGGATTAAAAACAGTTTGGACGCTCAGGATTTCGCCACGTCATCAGCCACTATTTGCACAGTATAGTCAACCGCCACTATTTGCACAGTACAGTCAACTGCCACTATTTGTACAGTACAGTCAACCGCCACTATTTGCACAGTACAGTCAACCGCCACTATTTACACAGTAACGCCAACAGTACCCGTATATGTGAATAGTACCGTACATGTGAACAGTACCGTACGTGTGAACAGTGTCATTTTTCCTTTTATACTCCTCCTAAGGTTTTCGACCGTCCTGAGTTCAAAAATAATGTCCGTTTTGCTATTTGATCTCTCGTTTATTGTGAAATGACTATGATGCCCCTAAAATACATCAAATACTTAATTAAAATAAAACACACATAATTAAAGTACAAGAAATTTAAACACATAAAAGTAACGGTTGTTAGCAATACTTGATATATAAAATAACGATTTCTCCTTTATAAATATGCACTTTCTAACACTCAACAGTGATTATATAGTTGTAACACCTCGTAAGGGATCTCTTAAAATCACATTCTTAGGGTGAAAAGAAACATACCTTCACCCTTTGGGGAGTAATTGACAAGCACCTTCGTTTTGCTCTACATTTATTTCTTCATGTTACTTATCTTGATTCCCATGAGACGCATCCTTTTGGTTATTTTTTGATGATTTTTTTTGTAAGTCTTCATCTACATCATTATCAACAACAACTTTCCCTATAGAGGAGGGGTTAGATTCATCAAAAATAACATGGATCGATTCTTCTACAACTAGAGTTTTTTTGTTATAAACTCTATAAGTTTTGCTTGAGTTTGAATATCCAACAAAAATACCAACATCGGATTTTGGATCAAATTTGCCAAGATTATCTTTTGTGTTCAAAATAAAACATTTGCATCCAAAAACTTTGAAACAACCAATATTGGGTTTTCTATCTTTCTAAAGCTCATATGGAGTTTTATTAAGATTATGTCTAATCAACACATGATTTAAAACATAACAAGTAGTGTTGACGGCCTCGGCCTGAAAATACTTAGGCAATGAATTTTCATTCAACATAGTCCTAGTCATTTCTTGAATTAACCTATTCTTTCTTTCAACAACTCTATTTTGTTGTGGAGTTATAGGTGATGAAAATTTATGCACAATGCCTAGATTATTGCAAAAGGTTTCAAATGCGTAGTTTTCAAATTCTCCTCCATGATCATTTCTAATGCATGCAATACCATACCTTTTTTTATTTTGAATTTTCTTAAAAGTACTTTAAAAGTATCAAGGGCATCATCCTTATTAGATAAGAATAATACCCATGTGTATCTTGAACATCATCAACAATTACAAAAGCGTAATATTTTCCATTCAAGCTAGCATACCTTCAAGATCTAAATAAATCTATATGAAGTAATTGAAGCAGTTTTGAAGTAGAGATACGATTTTTTCTTTTAAAAGAGATTTTGATTTGTTTACCAAATTGGCATGCTTCACAAATTTTATCTTTTTGAAAACCAATTTTTGAAAGACCTTTAACTAAATCATTTTTGGAAATCTTTGAAATTAAATCTATACTTGCATGTCCAAACCTTCTATGCCATAACCAATTATCATCATGCAATGATGAAAATATTTATCAAAAGTAAATATATATTCTATGTCAATGATATAAATATTACCACATCTATTTCCAACAAATAAGATCTTACCATCACATGAATTTTCAATAACACAACTAAATAACTTTATAACATTTGTCACATAATTGACAATACTAGTTAAGTTGTGTTTCAAGTTCTCAACCAAACATACATTCTCAATTTTTCCTTTTGAGTTGTCTCCAAAAGATATGTCTTCACCATTTTCAATTTTGGTGAAGCTTGAGAACTGTTAGTAATATGCCCTAAAGGCCAATCGAATGGTGATTTGATTGTTTAGGGAATGATTGTATTTGAATAGCATTTTGATATTTATAAAATGGCAAAGTTATCAATATTCATATATTAATTTAATGAATATAGTCCAAGAAGTAAAATAGTTAAGGAACACATTCTCGAGTATGTCGAGAATATGAAACGTGTATCCTTTGTACTATACTTCTAAATAGTTCCTAGTGGTGGATTTATGATTGGACATTATAAATTCCTATAAACACTAGTATGTGTTATGACTCCTTATGGTATGTGATACTAAAATGGATGGTGAGTTTCATATCATTGACATGAGATGTCAAGTCAAACACATAGGTACTTGTTAAAAGAACAAGTTTACTGAACTTGACCGAATATAGTAAGCCATATGGTCGTGAGTGTTAATGGCTTATTATACATTGTAACAGACACTATGTTTCGTAATGGTCTTTAGACCTGAGGCATAACAGATGTCTTATACATAGACATCTCTGATATGTGAATGCATAACGATTGATTCCTAATCACGGAAGAGATCTAGCAATAGCTGTCATGGTTGGCTATGTATGAAGACAAGTTGATGGCCAATATGGAATTCATCACTTTGTAATATACAAAAAGGATGTCCCTATGAGATAATATGAATTGGCATGAGAAATCCTTGGCCAAGGTGAAATATATTTGAAGGAGTTCAAATTATATTAACATGCCAAGTTCATTTATATTTATTTTGAGATAAAGCACAACTGCTTAACATAATAAACCATAAGCTGTGTTTTTCTCTGGACATGGATGATGAAGAGACCAAGACATAGAGATACAATGGAATAGGTTCTATAGATCCAACAATTCTTGTTATTTGGATAGTCGTGATATACTGCTAGGTGTCACTCATGACTTGTAGAAACCTTATGATCAATATTGGTAAAGCGTATTACCAATGCATCTTAAGGTCATTAGAAAGGTTCTAATTGATGACTAAAGAGTTTAGCATCATTTAATGAATAAAGAGTTATCATTAAAATAGTTCTACTACCTTATAACTAAGAACCTAAAAGGTCACACACAATATAGAAATGAAAAAGGAGTTACTAGAAAATGAGAAGTTAGATTTCCTAATTTTAGGAAAATCAATATTTATATTATAATTCATTGAGAATGAATATAAATATAAATACATCTTAAATATGATTTAAGATAGAAATTTAGATGTTCCATAAATAGTTTAAGGAACAAAATAAATTTCATAAATCCTCAATTAAACATTATGGAATGTCGAGCACGTAAAATGACCGTTTTGGACATGTTCGGGTTCATATATGATTATGGACTTCTAGACCAATTTTGGGTTTAGAATTATGGGCTTTTATTGGATCCAATATGGATTAAGAGAAAGCATTAGAACATGTCACAAGAGAAGCCCACATTTAACCATTTGATGTGATCAAAATGGGTTTAAATAATTAATTCCGAAATTAATTAATATTAGCTATTTATTTATTTGATTAAATAGTTTATTGAAGTGATGAGATCAATTTCAATAAATAATGGCTAAGTGGGTGGGTCTAAGCACATGATAATGTTTGGTGCCATTATTAGAGATAATGGGGCTTTATTTGGTGGATGGAATCAAATGAGCTAGCACTCATGTTTCTTCATTATCTCTCTCATTTCTTAATGAAATTTCGAGATTCCAAATCCTCTGAACTCCTAGAACATTTCTAAGTGTGGACTGATTAGAGGCATCACAATTGGGGTGCTTAAAGGATCTCAGATCGTGGCAAAACAGAAGCTGTTCGTGCAGAGCTGTTTTTCTGGACAGTGTTCGGAGCTTGCTGTTTTCAGTCGTTTTCTCCCACTTCACGAAGTTGTTTTCGAAACTGCAAGTGAGGTAATTAAACTTCAATCTTTCCTCTTGATTTTAGTTTTTGAATGAAGTCGATCCGAGGTTTCTAGAGCTTCCGCCATCTGTTTTAATTTTACTGCGCAATAGTTGCGTTATTAGGAACCTCATGGACAAATGTTGTCCTTCAAGTGGTATCAGAGCCATCTTCATTCAATTTCGAATTTTTGAAGCATGATTTATGTTATTTCCATTTATAATAGCATGAAGGATGATCATGGAAAGACCTAGATATATTTATGTCATGTGATGATTGAATATATGCATGATTGAATGAGCTATTGATTCATTTGTTGATTTGGCCGATTTCTAAAGGCTTAAATGGTTGTAATATTTTTAAATAGGGACTTGCATGTTCCTCCTTCTATTAAGATCTGATTGTATCCCATTACCCCTGAGATTTGTACCCCAATTCTTCTAAATATGTAATTACTACAAAGTGAGATGATTGCCAAAGGGAGGACGGCGTATTTACGGTGCGTTGGACGATTGGAGCAAGAAGACTTCATGGATCGTTGCAGCACTTTCAATGTAATTTTGGCCTCTCAAATAGAAATCAATATTTGTAATAATTTGAGGCATAAGATGTCTCATAGTCATTATTGTTTGCTTGATACCTAGGTGGACCTTAAAACCAATTTTGGCTCAAATTGGTTTTATTAGAAAATTCCATGATCATCCTTAGTTGGTTTGTCTATAATATGCATGAGATGTATATTAGGGTGCTTAGACATATTTGAATATTGTAAATGGAATAACATGCTAAAAAGTGAGACCATAATAATGCCCAAATACTCCCTAATTAAATAAAAATAATTATTGTTAAGTTGTAATGATGGATATTGAGAATATTCATCATGGCCTACTAATACCAATGGAATATTTAAAATATTTTATGCTTGGGTTAGTTGTCATGGATACATGGGCTACTCATTCATTAAAATGTTGAAAATAAACCATATATCATGCGATGATGCATAATTCATACATTAAGCTACCAAGAACTGTTAGGTGAGGTTAGTAAGATGTTTTGAAAATGTGCAAGGGTATTAGGGTAAACTTAACTAAATCATTTATACCAAGAACTGTTAGGTGAGGTATTAATGATTTAGAGGCCGAAGGATAATCGGTACATGCATGAGATGCATTTGGTAAAGAGTTACCTACTCATTAAAATAAGTAAGCCAAGAACTGTTAGGTGAGGTAAACTTATGCTAATGAGAATCCGATTCCTACTAGAAACTTTTACCAATGAGAGTTTCTGTTTCTTACATATGGGAGTGTATTGAAATGATAAAATAGTGGGAGGTACTATTTGATTTAAAGACCAAAATCAAATAGATTATAATAAAATGCTAATAATTTAATTTAATATTTTCTGCAGAAATATTTAATAATGAATAATCCGCTAGCACGAATTCTGGAAAATTACCGTTTGACGGGACCCAATTACGTTGATTGGTTAAGGAATTTAAGAATTGTTCTTAATTATGAGAAAATTAGCTATGTTCTTGATACACCTAAGCCAAATGAAATTCCTGAGGGAGCAATTGAGGAAGAACGTGTCACTTATCAGAAGTGGCAAGATGATGACCTCACTGCTAAAAGCTATATATTGGCATCGATGTCCAATGAGCTACAAAGGCAACATGAAAATATGCCTGATGCAAGTTCCATGATACTTCATCTACAAGAGTTGTATGGTGAACAAAGCAGAACAGTTAGATATGAGATATCTAAGAAACTGTTTAGAATGAGAATGACTGAAGGATCGGTCAATGAGCATGTACTCAAAATGATTGATTACATAGAGCAACTGGAAGCTCTTAATTTCTCAATGGATGGGGAATTAGCTATCGATCTTATCCTACAATCCTTGCCAGACTCATTCTCTCAATTTATCATGAATTTTAACATGAATAAAATTGAGTGCAGTCTTGCTGAACTGCTAAAGATGCTTAATACTGCTGAAACTTGCATAAAGAAGCCAAAAGATGTTATGGCTATAGAAGGACCCTCAACTAAAAAGGGTAAAAAGAAAAAGTTTCAACCCAAGGCTAAAGGTGGGATTAAGAAGGGGAAAGCTAATAAGCCCAATGACAAGGGAAAATGTTTCCATTGCGGTAAGGATGGGCATTGGAAGAGGAATTGCAAAGCTTACCTCAACAGCTTGAAAGTCAAGCCTAAAGAGAATCCTTGTGAAGGTATGCTCATTATTGAAACTAATATTTCAATTATTCAATCTACTTCTTGGATTTTAGATTCTGCTGCAACCGCACATATTTGTATGTTAATGCAGGATCTGAAAGGAAGTAGAAGACTTAAACAAGGAGAAATGTCTCTTAGAGTGGGAAATGGAGCAATGGTTGCTGCCTCAGCTATAGGGACATTTTTCTTGAAAATGACATCTGGGCATGTTATAAGTTTGAATGATTGTTTATTTGTTCCTTCTGCTGTAAGGAACATAGTTTCAATTTCATGTTTATGCAAAGACAATTATGAATTTTATTTTAGAAATAAAATTTGTAATATTTATTATGAGAATAAATATGTTGCACATGGTACTTTAGATAATGATCTTTATGTACTAAGCATGAAAGAAAATAATGCGCATGTTGTGAATGTAAATACCATAACACATAAACGTGAAAGAGAAGAAATAAGCCCCAAATATAAGTGGCATTTAAGGCTAGGTCATATTGGAGAAGATAGAGTCACAAAATTGGCTAAAGATGGACTAATCGGTCCATTTGGTTTAGAACCTTATCCAACTTGTGAATCATGTCTTCAAGGAAAAATGACCAGGGCACCCTTCGTTGGACGAAGTACAAGAGCCACTGATATACTTGAACTTATACATACTGATGTATGTGGGCCATTTAATGAAATGGCAAGGGGTGGATATTACTACTTCATAACTTTTATCGACGATCACTCAAGGTATTGTTCAGTATACTTAATGAAGTATAAATCTGAAGCCTTTGAAAAGTTCAAAGAATACCGAAATGAAGTAGAGAAACAGACTGGAAAATTTATTAAAAACCCTACGATCAGATCGAGGTGGTGAATATCTCAGTGGAGAATTCCAGTCTTACCTTAAAGAAAATGGTATTGTTTCACAATGGACACCTCCAGGTACACCAGAGCTTAATGGAGTATCTGAGAGGAGAAATCGCACACTGTTAGACATGGTGCGATCAATGGTGAGTTATACAGACTTACCAATTTCTCTTTGGGGATATGCTCTCCTTACTGCAACGTATGTACTAAACAGAGTACCTTCCAAGTCTGTACCTAAAATAACATATGAGATATGGTATGGTAAACAACCAAGCCTAAATCATCTTAGGATTTGGGGATGTCCTGCTTTTATCAAGAGACTCAAGAGTGAGAAACTTGAAGCTAAAGCGGATAGTGGAAGGTTCATTGGATACCCAAAGGAAACTTTGGGTTATTACTTTTAAATCCAATCTGATCAAAGGGTATTGGTCAGTAGAAATGCCATATTTCTTGAAAAAGAGTTTATTCAAGAAGGTGGGCAAGGAAGAAAATTAGAATTTATTGAGAATTCTAATGAGGATAAATCCAATGAAGAGCCTGTTCAAGTACAAACACAAGGAACACAACAACTCCGTAGATCTAGTAGGATAATTCACCCACCAGAAAGATATGGTTTTCTTCATCAGATGAATGATATATTTTTATTGGGTGATACGGATCATAGAGATGATCCTACTAATTACGAAGAGGCAATATCAGATATTGACTCTAAGAAATGGTTTGAAGCCATGGATTTAAAGATGGACTCTATGAGAACCAACCAAGTCTGGACTCTAGTGGATCCACCCGAAGGTATTGTACTTATTGGATGCAAGTGGATCTTCAAGAGGAAGATAGGCTTAGATGGAAATGTAGTAACCTATAAAGCAAGGTTTTTCACCAGTAGCCATGCTAAAGTCCATCAGAATCTTATTGGCTATAGCAGCATATTATGACTATGAGATTTGGCAAATGGATGTCAAAAAACTGCATTTCTTAATGGGTACATTGAGGAAGATATGTATATGATACAACCTTGTGGTTTTGAATCCAAGACAAATCCTCATAAAGTATGCAAGCTAAGAAAGTCCATTTATGGGCTAAAACAAGCCTCCAGGAGTTGGAACATCCGATTCGATGATGCAATCAAATCATTTGGTTTCATCAAGAATGAGGATGAACCATGTGTTTACAAAAGGGTCAGTGGGAGTGAAATAACTTTCCTTGTGCTATATGTAGATGACATATTGCTTATAGGAAATGACATTGGACAAATGTCTTCTGTCAAAATTTGGCTTTCTCAAAACTTCTCCATGAAAGACCTAGGAGATGCAATGTATATCTTGGGAATCAGGATTTATAGAGATAGATCCAGAAGATTAATAGGTCTATGTCAAGCTAAGTACATAGAAAAGATATTAAAGAAATTTAATATGTGGGATTCCAAAAGGGGTTTTATACCCTTTAGACATGGAATTCATCTCTCTAAAAGTATGAGTCCAAAAACTTATGATGAGAGAGAGCGTATGAATAAGATTCCATATGCTTCTGCAATTGGAAGTCTTATGTATGCTATGCTATGTACTAGACCGGATATAGCTCATGCAGTGAGTGTCACTAGCAGATTTCCAGTCAGATGTAGATGACAGAAAATCTACATCAGGATTTTTATTCACTATCAATGGTGGAGCAGTAAGCTGGAAAAGTTCCAAGCAAGCAACTACTGCAGATTCTACCATTGAAGCGGAATATATAGCTACATTAGATGCAGCAAAAAGATGTTGTTTGGATACAGAAGTTTATTCAATAACTTCAAGTGGTTCCAACCATTGCATTGTCAATGTCATGACAACAATGGAGCTATAGCACAAGCTAAGGAACCAAGGTCTCACCAGAAGTCCAAACACATTGAGAGAAGATATAACATTATTAAAGAAATCATTGGAAGGAGTGATATCACTATACAGAAAGTAGCCTCCGCTGATAACACTGCGGATCCTCTGACTAAAGCACTTACTCAACAGCAATTAGATCGTCATCTTGAGAAGATGGGTATGAGATACCATAGCGATTGGCTTTAGTGCAAGTGGGAGATTGTTAGTAATATGCCCTAAAGGCCAATCGAATGGTGATTTGATTGTTTAGGGAATGATTGTATTTGAATAGCATTTTGATATTTATAAAATGGCAAAGTTATCAATATTCATATATTAATTTAATGAATATAGTCCAAGAAGTAAAATAGTTAAGGAACACATTCTCGAGTATGTCGAGAATATGAAACGTGTATCCTTTGTACTATACTTCTAAATAGTTCCTAGTGGTGGATTTATGATTGGACATTATAAATTCCTATAAACACTAGTATGTGTTATGACTCCTTATGGTATGTGATACTAAAATGGATGGTGAGTTTCATATCATTGACATGAGATGTCAAGTCAAACACATAGGTACTTGTTAAAAGAACAAGTTTACTGAACTTGACCGAATATAGTAAGCCATATGGTCGTGAGTGTTAATGGCTTATTATACATTGTAACAGACACTATGTTTCGTAATGGTCTTTAGACCTGAGGCATAACAGATGTCTTATACATAGACATCTCTGATATGTGAATGCATAACGATTGATTCCTAATCACGGAAGAGATCTAGCAATAGCTGTCATGGTTGGCTATGTATGAAGACAAGTTGATGGCCAATATGGAATTCATCACTTTGTAATATACAAAAAGGATGTCCCTATGAGATAATATGAATTGGCATGAGAAATCCTTGGCCAAGGTGAAATATATTTGAAGGAGTTCAAATTATATTAACATGCCAAGTTCATTTATATTTATTTTGAGATAAAGCACAACTGCTTAACATAATAAACCATAAGCTGTGTTTTTCTCTGGACATGGATGATGAAGAGACCAAGACATAGAGATACAATGGAATAGGTTCTATAGATCCAACAATTCTTGTTATTTGGATAGTCGTGATATACTGCTAGGTGTCACTCATGACTTGTAGAAACCTTATGATCAATATTGGTAAAGCGTATTACCAATGCATCTTAAGGTCATTAGAAAGGTTCTAATTGATGACTAAAGAGTTTAGCATCATTTAATGAATAAAGAGTTATCATTAAAATAGTTCTACTACCTTATAACTAAGAACCTAAAAGGTCACACACAATATAGAAATGAAAAAGGAGTTACTAGAAAATGAGAAGTTAGATTTCCTAATTTTAGGAAAATCAATATTTATATTATAATTCATTGAGAATGAATATAAATATAAATACATCTTAAATATGATTTAAGATAGAAATTTAGATGTTCCATAAATAGTTTAAGGAACAAAATAAATTTCATAAATCCTCAATTAAACATTATGGAATGTCGAGCACGTAAAATGACCGTTTTGGACATGTTCGGGTTCATATATGATTATGGACTTCTAGACCAATTTTGGGTTTAGAATTATGGGCTTTTATTGGATCCAATATGGATTAAGAGAAAGCATTAGAACATGTCACAAGAGAAGCCCACATTTAACCATTTGATGTGATCAAAATGGGTTTAAATAATTAATTCCGAAATTAATTAATATTAGCTATTTATTTATTTGATTAAATAGTTTATTGAAGTGATGAGATCAATTTCAATAAATAATGGCTAAGTGGGTGGGTCTAAGCACATGATAATGTTTGGTGCCATTATTAGAGATAATGGGGCTTTATTTGGTGGATGGAATCAAATGAGCTAGCACTCATGTTTCTTCATTATCTCTCTCATTTCTTAATGAAATTTCGAGATTCCAAATCCTCTGAACTCCTAGAACATTTCTAAGTGTGGACTGATTAGAGGCATCACAATTGGGGTGCTTAAAGGATCTCAGATCGTGGCAAAACAGAAGCTGTTCGTGCAGAGCTGTTTTTCTGGACAGTGTTCGGAGCTTGCTGTTTTCAGTCATTTTCTCCCACTTCACGAAGTTGTTTTCGAAACTGCAAGTGAGGTAATTAAACTTCAATCTTTCCTCTTGATTTTAGTTTTTGAATGAAGTCGATCCGAGGTTTCTAGAGCTTCCGCCATCTGTTTTAATTTTACTGCGCAATAGTTGCGTTATTAGGAACCTCATGGACAAATGTTGTCCTTCAAGAACCATGCATAGTTTTCGGTCATGTGCCTTGAACAACCACTGTCCAAGTACTATTTATTTTTCTTCTTTTTTAAGCTCTACAAAGAAAATATCAAGTTTTAGGTACCCAAAGTTTTTTGGGTCCTTGAGAGTTAGCAACAGTTCCTTTTGGAACCCAAATACATTTGACACCATAATGTTCATTTCTTTTCACGCGACATCTATATTTCATGTGACCATTTTGATGACAATATTGGCAAACAATCTTATGATCACTTGTGGAGGTAGGTTGAACAAAATTATTCTTATAATACTTTTGCTTCAAGTTAGGCTTATACTCAAGTCCTCCTTCATCAAAAACACATTTTTGTGGGTTAAGTATATTATCCAACATCTTTTGTCCATTTGTAAATTTCAAAACAATTATCCATTTGTAAATTTCAAAACAATCTCATTCAACTTAATGCTCTTTTTCTTAAGCATTTCGTTTTCATTTTTCACATCATCTATATGTGATTCTAAATGCTTGTGTGAGATGCTAGGTTTCTCATTTGATAATGTAATTTCATCATGCAATATTTTGTTCTCTACTTCTAGGCATGCAAACCTTGCATTTAGAGATTCATTTTCATTTTTAAGCTTTGTCATTTCCTTTTTAAGACATACATTTTTTTTACCAGTCTTCATCAACTCATTAAGTAATTCTTTAAAAGCATCATATAATTCATCATAGGTTGGATCACTTACCTCATTGATATCATCGTCCTCTCCTATTGCGATAAGCGCTAGGTTTGATACTTCTTGCGACCCTTTTTCATCACTTAAATCTTCCTCACTACCATCCCAAATTGCAACCATGGCTTTCTTCTTGAGTTTGTTGATAAGTGGGCACTCTAATCTTATATAGTTAGGCTTCTTGCATTCATAGCATGTGATTACCTCTTTATTCTCTTTGGTTCTTAAAGTTTCTGAAATTTCTTCACTCTTCGGTTTTCTTGAAGAATTTTCTGAACATCCTTGCTAGCATGGCTAGCTCTTCATCATCCAATTCACTCTCCTATCACTCTCATATTTTGAAGCTTTGAGAGTAATGCTTTTCTTCTTCTCCTCATACTCTTTTCTGCTACCAAGTCTTCTTCATATAAAATAAGAGAGCCAATTAAATCATCAAGAGGTAAAATATTTAACTTGTTTGGCCTCTTCAATAGCGGTTCTTTTAGGTCTCTATTCTTTTGGAAGTGACCAAATAATTTTCTAAACTTTCTCGCTATTTGAGGAGGTCTTTCCCAAAGCTCCTAGGTGTTCACTATATATGTAAATCTAGTATACATAGAATACACATTTTCATTTTGTTCTATTTAGAACAATTCATATTGACGAGTGTATCTACTAATTTTAGACTGTTTAACTTAATTTGTCCCTTTACGCACAACTTCAAGTTTATTCCATATTTTTTGTGCACTTTCACAATTAGATACTCTATGGAATTCTTTCTTATCAAGAGCACAAAACAAAGCATTCATTGCCTTGGATTTTAGGGACATTTTTCTCTTTTCTAACTCACTCCATTAACTCGATGGTTTAGGGATATCATCTCCTACTTCATCTTTAAACATAGGCATGAATGAACCATCACAAACAACTTCCCAAATTTCATCATCTAAGACCTACAACTAGATTCTCATTCTAGTTTTCCAATAAGCATAATCATTACCGTCAAAGAACTGTAGTCTAGTTGTGGATTGCCCTTCTCTAAAGGTTAGGTCATTTAGGATTGCCATGGATCTTTTATTTTAGACAATTAAGTCCTAACTAGAGAACAAGACTCTGATACTAAATGAAATTCTAGTTATGCAACCCAAGAGGGGATGAATTTGGATTCTAAAAAATATTCAATTCTAAAAGAAAATATTATGCAAATCTAAAATGAATTTAAAGCAATAACAATTAATTCAATCACAATATAAAAAGATAAGGGAAGAGAGATTCAAACACGAAGATTTTTACGTGGTTAGGCCAACCTCTCCTACGTCCCCGCCTCCAAGCTTTCCGGGCTTAAAGATTTCACTAAGCAAGCCTTCAAGGCTTCAAATGCTTATACTTGACTTCACAGATGTCAATGAACCTCTACAACAAGAGATTATCCCCAATCTCTTAACCCAAGTGTATCCCAACACTTACAATAACTCAAAGTAAAAGATTACAAATTTTTTTTTCTCTCACACTATACTTAAGATTACAAATCAATGCTCAATGTGTGAATATATAAAGGAAAAATGTATTTTTAAAGCTCTATGAAGATTGTGTTCTTGAATATAAGCTCAATGGTCGTATTGTGATTAATCTTGTTTGAATTTGAATGAGCTTATTTATAGTTGCAGTTGAAAACTAGCCGTTATTGACTTTTTGCATACTATCGGATCGTAGTTAACTAGATGTCAGATCGTCGTTTGACTAGTCAATATGACCATTGGGCTGAATTTCAAATTGTAGGATCGCCATTATCTAGATGTCGGATCACCGTTTAGGTCCAGAGGCCAATCTTCAATTCTGTTTCAATATTGGTGAGCCGTTTATCAGAATTGTCGGATCGTCGTTTAAATCCAGAGACTAATCTTCAATTCTGTTTTGATATCGGTGAGCCGTTTATCAAACTGGTCGGATAACCGTTTTCCACAAAAACTGCTATAGTGAACTATTTTGCAAGATAACAATTTGTCTCCAAATCTTTATAAAAACACTTTATAAAAATTGTCAAAATAGATCCATTTACAGGATTTGAAACAATATTTTGTTATTATCAAAATTCTCAAATGCTTTTCAATTTAAGACCATGAAAATAACCAAAAAACATTTTCATAGAATGAAAGTGAGAATGATGATTTAAAAAATATATGAAAATTATTTTGAGCTTTTAAAATATTAATCAAGTTTGTTACCATCAAAATCAATAATAAAGAAATATTTATGTTAACAAAACCAAGGTAAAATCCATAAGGAGAGCACACTATGGAAGTGGTAATCTAAAATACCCAAAATGCACAAATTCAGTTTTGTAAAATAATGAATGAAATAGATGACTTTAAACTGATTATATTGATCCAAAAGATGATTTAAGACAATGGATGGTGTTGATTGGATTAAAAGTGGGCTAAAAGAGCTTAAATTGAAAGGGAAAAAAATGGATAAGCTTCAGTTTTGATTTTGGGATTTTGAGAAGTGAGTGATAAAATTATGGTTTGAGAGCGTATAATGGAAGTTAAATAGATGGGTAATGGTTTGGGTGATTGATTTTGTCAAGGAAATGAGAGAGGGTCATTGTTTAGAGAGAGGGTGTGTGAGGAATGGATGAAGAACAAGGGAGGAAAAAGAAGAAAATGGTGAAAACCCATGAGTTGCTGGCTGGTCAGCTCCTGCAGGTGGCTAGCCACTTGTTCTCGAGTTTACAAGTAGCTAGCTGTTGAGTGTTAGAAAATGTATATTTATAAAGGAAGAAATTGTCATTTTACATTTGAAGTCTTACTAACACTTCTACTTTTATGTATTTTAGTCTCTTATAATTTAATTATTTGTGTTTTATTTTAATTATGTATTTTATGTATTTTAGGGATATCATGGTCATTTTACAATGAACGAGAGTTTAAACAACAAAACGAACATCACTTTTGAACTCATGACAGTCGAAAACTTTAGAAGGAGCATAAAACAAAAAAATGACATTGTTCACATATACAGTATTGTCTATGTTACTATTCACAATATTGTTCACATAGACGGATCGATGACGTGGCATTGACCAATAATGTGGCATTGACTGATGAGGTGTCACAATTCTGTTGGACTAAAATTCTTATGTACTGTTGATCGATGACATGGCAGCATGTTAGTGGACCAAAAATCGCACATACGGTACATCCATATACACAGGATTATTTTCAACCAAACCGCATCACTATTCAAATCGTGTGGTGAAACGGCGTACTATTGACTGACGACGTGGTGCAATCCTGAGCATTTGAAATATTTTTAATCTGATGGCCATGATTTTCTCAATGTATCTATAAAATGGGGGCTCTCGCCCCTCATTTGGCATCTCTGAATTCATTTTTGAGCTTTGATTTATGTAATTCCTTCTCCATCTTGTATTTTCTATGTATTTTAATAAATTCCTAGTTTACCCCTAATTTAATTATAAGTAGCTAATTTTCTTTCAAGCTTGGGTTGAAGATGAAGTCTCAAGTCGTCACCATTGATTTATTCTACAATAGATTTAGACACTTGGGAGTTCAATAAAATTGCACAATAAGTTTTTGGTGCCGTTGCCAGGGAAGTAAGTTATTTAAATTGGTAAAATTAATTTTTATAAATAATTTCTTTTAGTTATTTTCTTGTCATTTTTTTTCTTATTTAATAACAAAAAGAATCTACATTTAGAGGTAAGAATTTCTTTTTTTTCCTTTAAAATTCTATAATTTAATTTTCAAGTTATTTTTTTCTGCTTTGTAATTTTTATTTATCTTACTAATTTATTTTTAATTTATTTATTTCACGTATTTTGTATATGTGTTTTTATAGAAATGTTGTACGCTGTAACAGCGTAATAAGGTTATTATCGTAATTTCTTCTTCTTCTTTATTTTTATTTGTTTTGTTCCCATCTTTACTTTTATTTTTTGTTTTTTTGCATGCATGGTCGAAGGTCATTATTACCTAATCTTGAGTTCATAGACCTTGAACTCAAAAAAAATTTCACACACAAACACGTAGTAATTAAAGTTAAAAGAGAAATGAATTTGCAACAACAACCACCACCACCACATGAGAGGCCATTTAAGGACTACTTTAGTCCCTTAGATAATTTGAGTACATCATGCATAAGATACCCAAATGTAGCTGCTAGAAGTTTTGAGTTAAAACCTAGTGTGCTAAATTGTCTCCTAATATTTTATTGTCAAGAAAATGAGGCCCATATAATCATTTGAATGATTTTTATGATGTTTTTCAAACTTTTAATTATGAAAATTTTTCAGACGATGATGTTAAACTCAGATTATTCTCAGTTTTTTAAAGGATGGTGCTCATTCATGACTCAATATATTATCTGCTAATAGCATTACATCATGGGAACAAATGATAACAAAATTTTTGAATAAATACTTCCCAGTGCATAAAAGCACTGCTATTCGTAGGGAAATCTCAAAGTTTACTGTTGTGCAAATTTTATTGAACTCGCAAGCGCACGAATCTATTGTAGTGTAGATCAGTGGTGACGAGTTTCGATCCCACGAGAAGGTGGATTTTAATTATAAATAGAATTAATTTTGTAATTGGGTATTGTGGAGGAAATAATTTGAAATATGCTAAAACTTAAATTAAAATGGCGAGAATAAATTCTAAAGTTGGAATTGAATTGGCAAGAATAAATTGAAGAGAGATCTATTAAAATGACGTACTTGGGTATCTAGATCCATATCAACATGCATCATAGACTAAATATTCCTTATTAATACCAATTAAATCATAAGGGGGGAATCCACACCTCATGAACCACGCTCTAATAAATATTGTGCTAAGGGCTTATCATGCCAAATAATAATAATCTTGTATTAGGGAGCCGGTGAAACCAGGGCAGTACTAGACAAGATTAGTATTATTTGTCGACGAGAAGTCAAAACATCTACAAAAAACTAGAGGGGAAGAGAAAATAAATTTACCAAATCAAGCCCATGAAACATGTTGAGACTTCACCTTCAACCCAAGCTTGAAAGAAAATTAGCCACTTATAGTTGAACTAGGGGCAAAATGGGAATTTGTTAAAATACGTAGAAAATACAAGATAAAGAGAGAATTACAGAAAATGGATCCCAAAAATAGATTCAGAGGTGCCAAATTAGGGGGGAGGCCCCCTTTTTATAGATACATCGAGTAAATCATGGCCATCGGATTAAAAACAGTTTGGATGTTCAGGATTGCGCCACGTCATCAGTCAACAGTATGCGTGAACAGTAATGCGGTTTGCACAGTAACACGCTTTACACACTGTTTGAATAGTAACACGGTTTATACAGTAAATAATCTCCTGTGTTGCATGTACTGTATGCACGTTTTTTGGTCCACTAATATGCTGCCACGTCACCATAAACAGAGAATTTTAGTCCAACAGGATCTTGACACGTCATCGGTCAATGTCACATCATCGATCCGCACATATGAACAGTGCTGTGAACAGTAACGTAGACAGTACCCGTATATGTGAATAGTGTAATTTTTCCTTTTATGTTCCTCCTAAGGTTTTCGACCATCCTGAGTTCAAAAATGATATCCGTTTTGCCATTTGATCTCTTGTTTATTGTGAAATGACTATGATGCCCCTAAAATACATAAAATACTTAATTAAAATAAAACACACATAATTAAATTACAAGAAACTTAAACACATAAAAGTAAAGGTTATTAGTAAGATTTAAAATGCAAAATGATAGTTTTCTCCTTTATAAATATGCATTTTCTAACACTCAACATACCCCCCAACCAGCTTATTGCTAGTCCCTAGCAAATAAAGCGATAACAAAATTCAAAAATGTTTTTTTTAACACTCTTGTTTATTCAATCAGATTAATGATCACAATCAAATAAAAGTATAAGTATTATCTCAAGTCTAAAGAAACATCACACCCACATCAACCATCCACATGAATCAACCCAGTAGACTTTGTCGTAGCTACCTTCAAGAATGACATGTCAAACCCCAAAATTCTGACTGGAAGTAGTAACACTCTCACAAAGAAATTAAACCCAATAAAAATAGTCACTCCAATGAATGATAATTGAAAGAAAATAATCAAGAAATGATATCACATGCTCTCACCAAGATGAAAGAAATATGCCCTTAGCTTAGAAATAATACGATCTCTAGTCAAATAAAAATGCTAGTCAACCTAATTTTTTATTTTTTATTTTTTATGCGTCACTACATCTTTTTAGCCCATATAACTAACTTCTACTTCAGACTATAGTTCCCTAAAATCAAGAAAGACTTTTATTAGAACGTAACGTAGGCTAGGGATATGGCTAACAAAGAAGGGAAATAGGAAAAACAAAGTGTATGTTTGAGAAAAATACAGAGGAATTTTTATTTTTGGAAGTTGGAAGGTAGATTTCACCTATTATTGTTTTTTTCTTTGAAACAACAATTTTTTTTAAGCAACAATTTTTTTCTTTTTTTTCTTCTTTTTTTTTGAACTAGGCATAACTTCATTATAAAAAATGTTTATTTTCATTTTTCTCAAACATAAATAGGTAATGAATCTTGTAAGATATTAGGTAATACTCCAAATCGGAGTGGGTCAAGATGACAAGTTGACAAAGAAAAGTTTTTTTTTTTAAAGGCTCAAAAGGGTTAACTATGGATGTTTAATAAAAAGGGATGGCTAGAAAAGCTCAAACGAATCAAAGTTGGCATTTCCATCATCTTTTAGGGCTCTAAATAATTTTCCATATCCACTAATTAGATGGGCTTCCAAATGTAGCAATACACATTTTTTTTTTGCTAAGCTGTATAAACAATAGGCAAAAGGGTTACTCTCCAAGAAAAATAATAGGCTCAAAAACTCGCTTGGTATTTATTATGACATGTTCATTCCTTCAAGCAACTTATATTTATCTTCGACATCAACATGTAGAGTAGCAAACATAGTGTAACATCACTTCAGACTAAAGATAATACAAATACTAAAATTTACAATTAATCATGTCATCCAATGTTAAAACAAATCACACAATCAATTTTTTTTAACAACATCCTACCCCCCAACCTATTCTAAACGTGAAAGGAAAATATGCATGCAGAAATGTGAAAATGATGCAGAAAAACTAATTAGAAAATGATAGAAAACGAATTTTTTTTTAACTTAAGAAGATGCATTTGTAGAGGTACTATACTCTATATTCAGCTATCTTCGACTCAAAAAATTTTGTTTGAAAATGTACATTTATAAAGGAGAAATTAAAAAGAAGAAGAAAAATGAACATCAAAACATAATAAAGAAAAAGAAAATATCTAAATTTTTTTTATTTTCAAACAATGAAGATGCGTTTTTAGAGTCACTACACTTCATATTCAGCCATCTTCAACACACAAAGTTAGTAGTAGTTAGTTTCTACAACAAAAAATTAGTAAAAACTTAATCAATATTCCACAATTGTCAACTATTCCCTTCCCCCAACCAGAACGAAACATTGTCTTCAATGTTTTAAAGGAAAAAAGTAGAGTTTAGGAGACATCACCTGGGTGGTGCAACATAAAAGAAAATATTTACAGGCGGAGAGTTAAATCTAATTTGTACTTCTTATTGCGGCTACTGTTATCTCATCATTTGAACGCTCCAACACAAAGCTCCAGGGGTTTGGCTCCGGTTTATAAGCTTGTAACATATCAAGTAGCTCATTAGCAGTGTGAGCACAAATAAAAAGTTTTTTTGCATTGGAAGGAATAAAGTAGTTTCTTATTGCATGGTTAAGAAATGTGATAAAGTCATCATAAAAATTATTGACATTTAACAAACCGATGGGTTTCTGGTGAATGTGCAGATGGGCCCAAGATGCTAGTGTGATAAGTGCCTCTAATGTTGCAAGATCTCCCGGAAGGAAAATAAAAGCATCAGCATGATTAAGCATTTCAGTTATTCGTTCTTGCATACCTGAAACGATTAACTCTTCTCCAGTCAATGAGTCAGACACACTGCCCAAAGGTTTTAGAACTCTAAGGATGATGCCTAACACTTGGCTTCCTCTAACAAAAGTAGATTCTGAGACCAATTTTGATAACCCTCGGTTACCTCTTCCATACCCCAAGTGTAGTTTTCTCTCTGCTATGCATCGACCAAGATCTATGGCTGCATCAATGAACTCATTATGTTTGCCATAGGTAAATCCAGAAAGCACACAAATGTTCTTGAATTGTCTATTCGGAGTAGCTGCCATGGGAATATTTCTCTAAAACAATTTGTGAGTGCTTATCAAAAAGTCATATTTAAGAATCTTAGCGACAATGGATCACAACTGTGTATGAGGTGGCATGTCAGTGTCAAATAACGCGTAAAGCACATGGCTCGATAGTAAAAAAGCAAACAGTAATAAAATTATTAAAGACAATAATGCAAATGATAAAACAATAGTGAAATAAAATGAAATAACAATAAAGTAAAAGGATATTTACAGGTAGTTGCGACTGTGACTCACATCGTCTTCTGGTTTTACGTCCAGAAACGGGTTGAACGCCCTCTATGGGTCGAGGATAGGTTTGCCATCCAGTTTTCTTATAAATTGGCAAACATGGTTGTTTGTAGTCAGATTCTTGAGACTATATCGTGCGTGTTCTTTCTGGAATAATGGCCATAACTGGAGAATCGCTCCTTGCACATATCCACTGGGATGTGTTTCAAGAGAAAGAAGGATATCATCCAATGACTCCTTATTCAAGCCATCCCTAATGAATTGAATCTTATCTTCTCTATTATCAGACACCATTCCTAAAGAACATGGGTTTTTATTACAACTCATTCTGGCACACTTATGACAAGAAACAGAAATTCTTCGAGCTCATCGTTTTCTTGCATAATTTCCTTTCCCACAACTAGGCATGTATGCAATAAATTTTAGAGGTAACTCACCCGCCAATCATACTTTTGCCTCGATTAACCAACGGATGTCAGCAGGTATGTTATTCCTTATGAGCAATCGCATGTGTTTGGACCGAGCTTTATAAATCGTAAGGAGGGCATTCTGAGGAAGTGAAGGGAATCGGTTGTGAAGCTTCGCTAAAATCTCGGTTCTGTCCATACCTTCGCCTCAGAATATCAGTTATTATGGGAAACTGAAGTAACCAACTTGATTGTCACGGAGTACCGTTATCCGCCACTTCACCGGGGTAACAAACTAAAGCACACAAACAGAAAAACAAATCAAAACACACAAGGAAAATTAAAATCATCCTCTTATTGAATTTACCTCAAGCTCCAACTGGATGTCGTAAACTCCTCTCTCAATATTTCTGAGTTGGCTTTCTAAATCCTCAACATAGGCTACTAACTCTAGTGGTTGTAGAGCCCAAATGCGATGTGTTTTACAAGATTGAATCTGCCTTTTGAGATGAGTTTTGATACGTTGAAGTGGTTTAAGAATGTTCAGGAGGAACGATCTACGTATGGCACTCATGATTAACAATGATAAGAGAAAACTTAATGGTAAAACAAACACATTTATGCAAAAATAAATTGAATTAGCAAAAGAATAAAAAGAAAGAAAAAAATCAAACCACCAAAAAGAAAAAATCAATTCAAATCTGATGGGTCACTCAAATTTATTTCGGTGTCTTCTCCATGCGGTTGGTATTCTAGATATGGCTTTAATCTTTGACTATTAACTTTAAATGTGACACCGTTCTTCGGATCTTTAATTTCAATTGCCCCATGTGGAAAAACAATGTGAACAATAAATGGGCCAGACCATCGAGAGCGTAATTTACCTGGGAATAGGTGCAAGCGAGAGTTGAATAAAAGTACTTTCTGACCTAGAGTGAAAGATTTTCTCATAATATGCTTGTCGTGGAAGACTTTCATTCGTTGCTTGTAAATCTTGGCATTTTCATATGCATCATTGCGAATTTCTTCAAGTTTTGCCAGTTGTAATCTTCTTTCTGAGCTGGCTTACTGCATGTCAAAATTGAATTTTTTGATCACCCAATATGCACGATGCTCGAGTTCCACAGGTAGGTGGCAAGCTTTTCCATACACTAGCCTGTAGGGTGACATCCCAATCGGGGTCTTGAAAGCGGTTCTATATGCCCATAATGCATCATCAAGTCTTAATGACCAATCTTTTCTATTCGGCCTCACCGTCTTTTCTAATATGTGCTTTATTTCTCGATTGGATATCTCCACTTGGCCACTGGTTTGCGGATGATATGGGGTTGCCACTTTATGAGTGATTGAATACTTTGTCAAAAGTGCTTTGAATGCTTTATTACAAAAGTGGGCACCACCATCACCGATTATCGCTCGAGGGAATCCAAAGCAACCAATATGAATTGATGGCCAAAAGAAAGGGGAAAGGGTCCCATGAAGTCGATACCCCATACGTCAAAGATCTCAACCACTAAAATTGGATTTAGTGGCATCATGTTTCTTCGTGTAATGCTCCCCATTCATTGACACCTATCACAATAAGAACAGAACGTGGAAGCATCTAGAAATATAGTTGGCCAATAGAAACCACATTATAAAACTTTTGTAGCTTTTTTCTTAGCACTGAAACGGCCTCCACAAGCTTGTTCATGGTAGAATGAAAGGATATTTTGAATTTCACTTTCTGGGACACATCGTCTAATAATTTGGTCTGCACAATACTTGAACAAGTACAGGTCATCATAAAAGAAATTTTTTATTTCTGCAAAAAATTTGGCTTTGTCTTGCTTGGTCCAATGCTCTGGAAGTTTACCTGTAACAAGATAATTAACAATATCAGCATACCAAGGTGATACTTCCACACTCATTAATTGTTCATCTGGAAAGGACTCATTCAATGTTAATGGCTCTGTAATTGTGTCAAAATGGAGGCGAGAGAGATGGTCTGCCACAACATTTTCTGTGCCTTTCTTATCTTTGAATTCCAAGTCAAATTCCTGCAAAAATAACACCCAATGAATTAGTCTAGCTTTTGCATCTTTTTTATGAGAAGATATTTAAGAGCAGCATGATCAGTGAACACAATTGTTTTACAACCAATGAGATAATATCAAAATTTTTCCAATGCAAAAATTACTGCTAGCATTTCTTTTCAGTAGTTGAATAGTTCAACTGTGCATCATTCAATGTCATATTAGCATAGTAAATAACATGGGGAATCCAATCAACTCTTTGTCCTAATACTGCTCCTACTGTATAATCAGATGCATCACACATGAGCTCAAATGGTAAGCTCCAGTTTGGGGGCTGAATGATAGGTGACGATGTTAACAATTGCTTTAACTTTTCAAAAGCCACAAGACATGAACCATTAAAGATAAAAGGTGCATTCTTAGCAAGTAATTGCATAAGAGTCTAGAAACTTTGCTAAAATCTTTAATGAAACGTCTATAAAAACCAACATTCCCAAGGAAAGATCTTACTTCTTTGACTATTTTGGGTAGAGGAAGATTAGAAATGAGATCTACCTTGGCTTTGTCAGCCTCAATACCTTTGCTTGAAATGAATTGACCGAGAACGATACCTTATATTACCATAAAATGACACTTCTCCCAATTTAAGACCAAATTCTTTTCGATACATCTCTGCAAAACTAGTGTTAGATGGTGTAAACATTGATCAAATGAATCTCCAAAGATAGAAAATTAATCCATAAAGACCTCAAGTAATCGTTCAACCATATCAGATAACATGCTCAACATGCATCGTTGAAATGTAGCAGCTGCATTACATAATCCAAATGGCATCCTCCTATATGCAAAAGTGCCAAAAGGGCAAGTGAAAGTGGTTTTCCCTTGAGCTTTTGGTACTATGGGAATCTGATTATATCCTGAGTAGCCATCTAGAAAGCAATAAAATTCATGGCCTGCTAATCTATCAAGCATTTGATCGACAAATGGTAAAGGAAAATGGTCTTTACGTGTGACAGAATTTAACTTTCTATAATCAATGTATACACGCCATCCTATAGTTACTCTAGTTGGTATCAATTCATTATCAGAATTGGTAATTACAGTGACTCCTGACTTTTTGGGGACAACTTGCACAGGACTGACCCATGAACTATCATAAATGGGGTAAATGATACCTGCATCTAATAGCTTAAGGACTTCAGTTCTAACCACTTCTTTCATATTAGGATTTAACCGATGTTGCATTTCCCTAGTAGATTTAGCATTTTTATCAAGGTGAATGTAATGCATGCAGTCTATTGGATTTATACCTTTTATGTCTGCTATGGTCCATCCTAATGCTCCTTTGTGCTATTTTAAAACATCTAATAACTTACCTTTTTGTTCGTCATTGAGGGATAATGAGATGATTACTGGTAAAGTACTTTCTTCCCCCAAAAATGCATACTCTAGAGTGTTGAGCAATGGTTTGAGCTCCAGTTTCGGTGGTGATTCTGATGATGGGATCAGTTTCTTCTCTGATGGTGCTAGTTGTTCAACTCTTGACTTCCATTTATTAGTGTCCATGGATGGTGCTGAGTCAAGTAGAGTGTTGACCTCATCGACCGATCTGTCAATATCAAAATCCAAATCAAAGTGAGTTAAACATGTTTGTAAAAGATCATCACTAAGGTTTGAAACAAAAGTGTCATCAACTAATGCTTTAATTAAACCCACATCAACAATTCCATCATCTGTGTTGTGAGGTTGTTTGACAATATTAAAGATGTTCAACTCCATAGTCGTGTTGCCAAAGGACAACTGCATATTTCCAGTCCTATATTGAATGTGAGTATCCGCAATTGCCAAGAAATGTTGGCCTAGGATAATAGGGATGTGCTTCCTTGAATCATGTATTGGTTGAGTGTCAATTACAATGAAATCAACAGGAAAATAAAATTTGTCTACCTTGATAAGCACGTCCTCCACAATACCACGAGGTATTTTCGTGGACCGATCTGCAAGTTGTAACACCACTGGAGTTAGGTGTAATTCTCCAAGTCCAAGTTTCACGAAAACAGAGTAAGGTAACAAATTTACACTAGCTCCTAAATCCAACAAAGCATTATTAATTGTGTGGTTCCCTATGCTACATGAGATAGTGAGGAAGCCTGGGTCTTTGCATTTTAAAGGAATTTTATGTTGGAGTATAGAACTAACGTTTTCTGTTAAAAATGCCTTCTTTTGAACATGCATATTTCTCTTTTTAGTACACAGATCTTTAAGAAACTTGGCATAAGATGGAACTTGCTTTATAGCATCAAGTAAAGGGATGTTGACATTTACCTGTTTGAAGATTTCGAGAATCTCACCTGTGGATTTTCCCTTCTTTCCTTTCGCTAACCTGTGAGGAAATGGAGCTTTAGGAACATATTCTCGTGGGTTGGTTTCTTCTTTCTCCTCCAGTGATGACTCCTCAACATTCTAATTTTCTTTTGTCACCGGCATCTCCATTTTATTGTCAACTTCTTTTCCTTTTCGCAAGGTCATGACGACTTTGACCTCTCCATGCTGCTGTGGTGAACTGGTACTTGCTTCATGCACTCCTTTAGGGTTAGGCACTGGTTGACTTGGGAATTTACCTTTCTCAACGGTCATTGCCAAGGTCTGAACCGAAGAAGCAAGTTGTCCCACCATCTTCTCTAAGCTTGAAACTGATTGGGCTTATGAGTTGAAGCCTGCTCTCAATTCATTTCATAGTCCATCAATGGTGCGGTTCTGTTGCTCAATCTTGGAGTGAGTAACATTCCTGAAATTCTGGAATGCATTCTCCCATGGTCTGGGTTGAGAGTAGTTCTGGTTCTGATTGAATGGTCTAAATAGGGGTTGAGAGGCTTGAGGATTTTGAGGAATTGGTTACATTGGTGGGGCTGGAGCTGCTGGTCCATTCTGTTGGAATCCTTTAGACCATGAAAAATTAGGGTGGTCTCTCCATCTAGGGTTATATGTGTTGGAGTATGGGTTGTAATTCGATGGTTTTCTTATTACACCTATGGCATTGACTTGATTTGGATATGAGTCAAGGTCATGTGGCTCTGTTGATTTAGCAGTCGATAACGATGCTATTTGTTGAGAGAGACTTTCAAGCATCTCCTTGACTTCTTTGATTTCTGAACTTGATTCGCCAATTTGAACCTCATTCACTCCCTTAATCCTTCTAGTATTCCTGAGTGATCGACTCCATTGTTGGGAATTATCCGCTTGTCGCTAAAATAATTCCCAAATTTCTGATGCACTTTTTGACATTAGCTCTCCTCCACTTGTTGCCATTAGCCATTCTTGCACATTCGGCAATAATCCCTCCAAAAAGTATTGGCATTGGTGCCATTTCTCATACCCATGATATGGACACTTCAAGAGTAGCCCATTGAATCGTTCCCATGTTTCAAAAAAATGCTCGTCATCTCTCTAGGTAAACTCCGAGATTTTCCTGCGAATAGCATTGGTTTTATGCACTTGGAAATATTTATTCAAAAATTTTGTAACCATTTGTTCCCATGATGTAATGCTACTAGCAGGTAATGTATTCAACCATGAACGAGCTCCATCCTTTAAAGAAAATGGGAATAGTCTAAGTTTAATATCATCGTCTGAAAAATTTTTATATTTAAATGTTTGACAAATAGCGTGAAAATCATTCAGATAATTATATGGGTCCTCCTTTTCTAACCCATAGAATGTGGGGAGACAATTTAGCACACTAGGTTTTAGTTTAAAGCTCCTAGCAGCTACATTTGGGTATTGTATGCATGATGTGCTCAAATTGGTTAAAGGACTGAAGTAGTCCTTAAATGGCCTCTCCTATGGTGCTTGTAAATCCATTTTTTTTTAATATTTTTGTGTGTGCGAAGTGTTTTCTCAAGTTCAAGGTCTATAGGTTCAAGATTAGGTAATAACGACCTACGACCATGCATGCAAAGAGCAAATAAAATAAAAATAAAGATGGGAACAAAACAAATAAAAGTAAAGAAGATGAAGAAATTACAATACTAACTTTATTGCGCTATTACAACCTTACTATAAAAACACAAAAATAAATATGTGAAATAAATTAACTAAAATAAATTAATAAGATAAACAACAACAAAAAATACAAAGAAAAATGAATTGAAAATTAAATTACAAAATTTTAAACAAAAGAAAAAGAAAAGAAATACTAACCTTTAAATGTAGATCCAATTTTTTTCTTTTTCTTTTTTTAAAAAAATATAAGAAAACAATTAAATAGAAATATTCACTAAAATTAATTCTATGAATTAAAATTACTTACCTCCCCCGCAACGGTGCCAAAAACATGTTGTGCAAATTTTATTGAACTCGCAAGCGCACGAATCTATTGTAGTGTAGATCAATGGTGACGAGTGTCAATCCCACGAGGAAGTGGATTTTAATTATAAATAGAATTAATTTTGTAATTGGGTATTGTGGTGGAAATAATTTGAAATATGCTAAAACTTAAATTAAAATGGCGAGAATAAATTCTAAAGTTGGAATTGAATTGGCAAGAATAAATTGAAGAGAGATCTATTAAAATGACGTACTTGGGTATCTGGATTAGTATCAACATGCATCATAGGCTAAATATTCCTTATTAATACCAATTAAATCATAAGGGGGAATCCACACCTCATGAACCACGCTCTAATAAATATGGTGCTAAGGTCTTATCGTGCCAAATAATAATAATCTTGTATTAGGGAGCCGGTGAAACCAGGGCAGTACTAAACAAGATTAGTATTATTTGTCGACGAGAAGTCAAAACATCCACAAAAAACTAGAGGGGAAGAGAAAATAAATTTATCAAATCAAGCCCATGACACATGTTGAGACTTCACTTTCAACCCAAGCTTGAAAGAAAATTAGCCACTCATAGTTGACCTAGGGGCAAAATAGAAATTTATTAAAATACATAGAAAATACAAGATAGAGAGAGAATTACAGAAAATGAATCCCAAAAATGGATTCAGAGGTGCAAAATTAGGGGGGGAGGCCCCCTTTTTATAGATACATCGAGTAAATCATGGCCATCGGATTAAAAATAGTTTGGACACTCAGGATTGTACAGTAAATAATCCCCTGTGTTGCATGTACCGTACGCGCGTTTTTTGGTCCACTAATATGCTGCCACGTCACCATAAACAGTACATGAGAATTTTAGTCCAACAGGATCTTGACACGTCATCAGTCAATGCCACGTCATCGATTCGTACATATGAACAGTGCCGTGAACAATAACATAGACAGTACCCGTACATGTGAATAGTGCCATTTTTTTCTTTTATGCTCCTTCTAAGGTTTTCGATTATCTTGAGTTCAAAAATTATGTCCATTTTGCCATTTGATCTCTCATTTATTGTGAAATAACTATGATGCCCCTAAAATACATAAAATACTTAATTAAAATAAAACACATATAATTAAATTACAAGAAACTTAAACACATAAAAGTAAAGGTTGTTAGTAAGACTTGAAATGTAAAATGATAGTTTTCTCCTTTATAAATATGCATTTTCTAACACTCAACATTTACCTAGAGAGAAAACGAGCAGTTTTTCGAAACATAAGAGTAATTCAATTGGCTACTCTTGAAGTGTCCACATCATAGGTATGATAAATGATACCAATGTCAATATCTTTTGGAAGGATTACTGCTAAATGTGCAAGAATGGCTAGTGGCAACAAATGGAGGAGAGCTAATGTCAAAAAGTGTATCAGATATTTGGGAATTCTTCTAGTGACAAGCAAATAATTCCCAACAATGGAGTCAATCACTCAGGAATACTAAAAGAATTAAGGGAGTGAATGAGGTTCACATTGGCGAGTCAAGTTTGGGAATTAAAGAAGTCAAAGAAGTGGTTGAAGGTCTTTCTCGACCAATAGTATCGTTAACCACTGCTAAATCAACATAACCACGTGACCATGACTTATACTCAGATCAAGCCAATGCCATAGATGTAATTAGAAAACTATTAAATTACAACCCATACTCCAACACATATAATTATGGATGGAGAGACCGCCCTAATTTTTCCATAGTCTCAAAGATTCCAACAGAATGGACCAGCAGCTCCAGCACGACCAATGCAACCAATTCCTCAAGTTCCTCAAGCCTCTCAGCCCCCATTTAGACCATACAATTAGAACCAGAACCAGAACCACTCTCAACCCAAACTATGAGAGGATGCATTCCAAAATTTCAAGAATATTACTCACTCCACGATTGAGCAACAAAACGGCCCTATTGATGAACTACGAAATAAGATAAGATCAGGCTTAAACTCACAAGCCCAATCAATTTCAAACCTCGAGAAAATGATGGGACAACTTGCGTCTTCAGTTCAAACTTTGGCAATGACTGTTGAGAAAGGTAAATTTCAAAGTCAAACAGTACATAATCCTAAAGAAGTGCATGAAGTAAGTACTAGTTCACCACAGTAGCATATAGAGGTCAAAGTTGTCAAGACTTTGCGGAAAGGGAAATAAGTCAATAAAAAAGGAGAGATGTCGATGACAAAAACAAATTAAATTGTACCTGTAAATGCCGAAAACTCATCACTGGAAGAGAAAGAAGAAATCAACCCACGAGAATATGTTCCTAAAGCTCTATTTCTTCAGAGGCTAGCTAAAGGAAAGAAAGAAAAATTCACATATAAGATTCTTAAAATCTTCAAACATGAAGTGTTAACATCCCTTTTACTTAATGGTATAAAACAAGTTCCATCTTATGTCAAGTTTCTTAAAGACCTTTGTACTAAAAAGAAAAATATTCATGTTTAAAAGAATGCATTTTTAACCAAAAAAAATTAGTTTTATACTCCAATACAAAATTCCACTAAAATGAAAAGATCCAGGCTCTCCCACTATCTTATGTAGTATAGGAAACCACACAATTAAGAATGCATTGTTGGATTTAGGAGCTAGTATAAATCTATTACCCTACTCAGTATTTGTGAAACTTGAACTAGGAGAATTACACCCAACTCCAATGGTGTTACAGCTTGCAGATCGGTTTACGAAAATACCTTATGGTATTGTGAAGGACGTGTTTATCTTGGTAGATAAGTTTTATTTTCCTATTGATTTTATTGTAATTGACATTCAAGCAATCCATAATTCAAAGAAGCACGTCCCTATTACCCTGGGTGACCTTTCTTGGCAACTATCGATGCTCATATTCAATGCAAGACTGGAAATATGCAGTTGTCCTTTGGCAACATGACTATGAAGCTAAACATCTTCAACATTATCAAATAACTTCACAATGTAGATGATGGAATTGTTGATGTGGATTTAATAGAAGAAATAGTTGATAATACGTTTTTTCAAATCTTAGTAATGAACATTTACAAATATGTTTAACTTACTTTAGTTTGGATTTTGACATTGACAAATCGGTCGATGAGGTCAATGCCCTACTTGACTCAGCACTATCCATGGACACTAATAAATGGAACTTAAGAGTTGAACAACTAGCACCATTAGAGAAAAATTTTATCCCATCATCAGAATCACCACTGAAACTTGAGCTCAAACCATTACCCAACACTTTGGAATATACGTTTTTGGGAGATGAAAGTACTCTGTCGGTAATCATCTCATCATCCCTAAATAACAAACAAAAGGATAAGTTGTTGAATATTTTAAAAGAGCACAAAAGAGTATTAGGATGGACCATAGCTAACATAAAATATATAAATCCAATAAATTGCATGCATTACATTTACCTTGATAAAAATGCTAAACTTACTAGGAAAATGCAACGTCAATTAAATCCTAATATGAAAAAAGTTGTTAGAACTGAAGTCCTTAAACTATTAGACACATGTATCATTTACCAAATTTCTGATAGTTCATGGGTCAATCTTGTGCAAGTTGTCCCTAAAAAGTCAGGAGTCACAATAAGTACCAATATTAATAATAAATTGATACCCACTAGAGTGACTACAGGATGGCGTGTATGCATTGATTATATAAAGTTGAATTCTTTCATACGTAAAGACCATTTTCTTTTACCATTTATCGATCAAATGCTTGATAGATTAACATGCCATTAATTTTATTGCTTTTTAGATGGCTAATCAGGATATAATCAAATTCCCATAGCACCAAAGATCAAGAGAAAACTATTTTCACTTGCCCTTTTGGAACTTTTGCTTATAAGAAGATGTCATTTGGATTATGTAATGCCCATCTTCATTTCAACGATGCATGGTGAGCATTTTTTTCTGATATGGTTAAACGATTCCTTAAAGTCTTTATGGATGATTTTTCTGTCTTTAATGATTCATTTGATCAATGTTTACATCATCTAACACTAGTTCTACAGAGATGTATCGAGAAGAAGGTAATCTTAAATTGGGAGAAGTATTATTTTATAGTAAAACAAAGTATTGTTCTCAGTCACATCATTTCGAACAAAAGTATTGAGGTTGACAAAGCCAAGGTGGATCTCATTTCCAATCTTCCTCCACCTAAAACTGTCAGAGAATTAAGATCTTTCCTTAAGCATGCTGGTTTTTATAGACGTTTCATTAAAGATTTTAACAAAGTTTCTAGACCCTTATGTAATCTACTTACTCAGGATGTACATTTTGTCTTTGATAATTCATTTCTTATGGCATTTAAAAAACTAAAGCAATTATTGTCATCATCACCCATAATTCAACTCCCAAACTGGAGCTTACCATTCGAGTACATATGTGATGCTTCTAATTTTGCAGTAGTAAGACAGAAAGTTGATCGAATTCCTCATGTTATTTACTATGCTGGTATGACATTGAATGATGCACAATTGAACTATTAAACTACTAAAAAAGAAATGTTACTAGTAGTGTCTGCATTAGAAAAATTTTGATCTTATCTCATTGGTTGCAAAATAATTGTGTTCACAGATCATACTGCCTTTAAATATCTTCTCATAAAGAAATATGCAAAAGCTAGAATAATTCATAGGGTGTTACTATTACAGAATTTTGACTTGGAATTTAAAGATAAGAAAAGTACAGAAAATGTCGGTGCTAGCCATCTCTCTCGTCTTTATTTTGACATAATTACAAAACCATTAACATTGAATGAGTCATTTCCAAATGAACAATTATGAGTGCAGAAGTGTTACCGTGGTATACTGATATAATTAATTATCTTGTTACGGGTCAACTTTAAGAGCATTTGACCAAGCAAAACAATGCCAATTTTTTTACGGAAATAAAGAATTTCTTTTGAGATAACCCTCATCTGTTTAAGTATTATGCAGATCAAATTGTTAGATGATGTGCCCCTAATATCCTTTCATTCTGCCATGAACAAGCTTATGGAGGCCATTTCAATACTAAGAAAACGGTTACTAAAATTTAACAATGTGATTTCTATTGGCCAATTATATTTTTAAATGCTTACACCTTTTGTTCTTCATGTGATAGGTGTCAACGAATATGGAGTATTACACGAATGAATATGATGCCATTAAATCTGATTTTAGTGGTTCAGATTTTTTATATTTGGGGTATCGACTTCATGTCAAATCAATGATCATAAGGTGGTGATAGAATTCTTGAAAAGCAATATTGTTTCACACTTTGGATTCCCTCGAGCAATAATTTGTGATAATGGTGCCCACTTTTGTAACAAAGCATTCAAAACACTTTTGACAAAGTATCGATGATGCATTATGTGCATATAGAACAACTTTCAAGATCCCGATTAGGATGTCACTCTATAAGCTAGTGTACAAAAAAGTTTGCCACTTATCTGTGGAACTCGAGCATCGTGCATACTGGGCCATCAAGAAATTCAACTTTGACATGCAGCAAGCTAGCTCAAAAAGAAGATTACAGTTGGCAGAACTTGAAGAAATTTGCAATGATGCATACAAAAATGCCAAGATTTACAAGCAGTGAATGAAAGTCTTTCATGATAAACAAATTATGAGAAAATATTTCACTCTAGGTCAGAAAAGTGCTTTTATTTAATTTTTGCTTGCACCTATTCCCAGGTAAGTTATGCCCTCGATGGTCTAACCCCTTCATTGTTCAAACTATTTTTCCACATGGGGCAATTGAAATTAAGAACCCAAAGAACGGTGTCACATTTAAAGTTAATGGTCAAAGACTAAAACCACATCTAGAGTGCCAACCACATGGAGAGAATACCGAAATAAATTTGAGTGATCCACTACATTTGAATTGACATTTTTCTTTCTTTTTGGTGATTTGATTTTTTTCTTTATTTTTACTGTTCTTTTGCTAATTGAAATTATTTTTACATAAATGTGTTTGTTTAACCATTAAGTTTTCTGTTATCATTATTAGTCATGAGTGTCATAGCTAAACATATCCTTCTGGACATTCTTAGACCGCGTCAACATATAAAATCTCATCTCAAAAGGCAGATTCGATTTTATAAAACACATCATATTTAATCTCTACGACCACCAGAGTTAGTATCCCATGTTGAGGATTCAAAAAGCCAACTCAGAGAAATTAAGGGAAGTGTCTATAACATCCAATTGGAACTTGAGGTAAATTCAATAAGAGGATGGTTATAATTTTCTTTATGTGTTTTATTTTGCTTTTTTGTTTGTGTGCTTAAGTTTGTTACCTCAGTGAAGTGGCGAATAACGTCACTTCATGACAATCATGTCGGTTACTTCAATTTCCTATAATAAACATCTTATGAGGTGAAGGTATGGACAGAAACGAGATTCTAGCAAAGCTTCACAATCGATTCCCTTCACTTCCTCATATTGCACTTCTTACAATCCATAAAGCTCGGTTTGAACGCATGTGATTGCTTATGAGGAATAACATACCTACTAACATCAGTTGGTTAATTGAGGCTAAATCACATTTGGCAGGTGAGTTGCCTCTTAAATTTATTGCATATATGTCTGGTTGTAGCAAGGGAAATTATGCAATAAAACGAAGAGTTCGAAGAATTTCTGATGCTTGTCATAAGTGTGCCAGAATGAGATGGGATAAAAAATCATGTTCTTTAGGAATGGTGTCTAATAACAAAGAAGATAAGATTCAATTCATTAGGGATGGCTTGAATAAGGAGTCATTGGATGATATCCTTTTGACTCTTGAAACGCATCTCAGTGGATATATATAATGAGTGATTCTCCAGTTATGGCCATTATTCTAGAAAGAGCATGCATGATATAGTCTCGGGAATCTGACTATAAACGACCTTATTTGCCAGTTTATAAGAAAACTGGATGGGAAGCCTATTCTCAACCCATAGATGGCATTCAAACCTTTTCTGGACATGAAACCAGAGGAAGATGAGAACCACAGTCGCAACTACCTGTAAATATCATTTTACTTCACTTTTTTATCATTTGCATTATTGTCTTTAATAATTTTATTTTATCATTTTTTTCCTTTTTACTGTTTGCTTTTTGACTATCGAGCCATGTGCTTTATGTATTAATTAACACTAACACGATATCTTATACATAGTTGTGACCCACTATCACTAAGATTCTTAAATATGACTTTTTGTTAAGCACTCACAAATTATTTTTTAGAAGTATCCTAATGGCAGCTACTCTAAATAAACAATTCAAGAACATTTTTGTGCTTTCTAGATTTAACTATTGCAAACATAAAGAGTTCGTTGAAGCAGCCATAGATCTTGGTCGAAGTATAGCAAAGAGAAAATTACACTTTGTGTATGGAGGAGGTAACCGAGGGTTATCAAAATTGGTCTTAGAAGCAACTTTTGTCAGTGGAAGCTAAGTGTTAAGCATCATCCCAAGAGCTCTAAAACCTTTGAGCAGTTTGTCTAACTCACCAACTGAAGAAGAGTTAGTCGTCTCAAGTATGCAAGAAAGAATAACTGAAATGCTTAATCATGCTGATGTTTTTATTTTCCTATCAGGAGATCTAGCAACTTTAGAGGCACTTATCACGTTAGCATCTTGAACCTATCTGCGTATTCACCATAAACCTTTGATTTTTTAAAGGTCAATAACTTTTATGATGGCTTCATCGCATTTCTTAACTATGGAATAAACATTATTTCATTCCTTCCACAGTAAAAAAGCTTTTTATTTATGTTCACACTGATAATGAACTACTTGATCTATTACAAGCTTACATACCATAGCCAAACCCAGGACCTTTGTGTTGGAGTCTCCAAATAATGATGGTAACAGTAACAACAATAAAAAGTAGAAATTAGATTTAACTCTCCGCTTGTAAATATTTTCTTCTGTGTTGCACCACCCAAGTGATATCTTCTAAACTTTACTTCTTTCCTTTAAAATACTGAAGATAATATTTCGCTCTAGTTAGGGAGAGGGAATAGTTGACAATTGTGAAATTTTGGTTACATTTTTACTAATTTTTTGTTATAGAGACTAACTGTGGCTAATTTTTTGTGTTGAAAATAGCTGAATATGGAGTGTAGTGACTCTGGAAACGTATCTTCTTGGTTTGAAAAAAACTTTTCTTTCTAATTTCTCCTTTATAAATATACACTTTTAAATTTTTGAGTCGAAGATGGCTAAATATGAAGTGTATTGACTCTAGAAACGCATCTTCTTAGTTAAAAAAAATTCGTTTTCTATCATTTTAAGTAAAACTTTTCTAATTAGTTTTTCTGCATCATTTTCACCTTTCTACATGCATATATTTTTTTTTTCATGTTTAGAATAGGTTGAAGGGTAGATTGTTGTTAAGAAAAATTATGTGATTTTTTTATATTGGATGACATGATGACTTTCAAATTTTAGTATTTTTATTATTTTGGTCTTAAGTAATGTTATGCTATGTTTGCTATTCTACATGTTGATGTTGAAGACAAATATGAGTTACTTGAAGGAATGCACATGTCATAATAAGTATCAAGTGAGTTTTTGAGCTTATCATTTTTCTTGGAGAGAAACCTTTTTGCCCATTTTTCATACAACTTAGTAGTTTATTATTTTATACATGATCTCTAAATTTATTTTGAGTCAACCCTAAATAAAGAAATAAAGAAGAAAAAAATGTATGCTACTATATCTGAGGGCTCATCTAACTAGTAGATATGGAAGATTATTTAGAGCTCTAAAAGACAATGAAAAAGTCATCTTTGATCCGTTTGAGCCTTTCGAGCCAACCCTATAATAAAGTAACCATAGTTAACCCCTTTAAGCCTATATATTAAAAAAATATATTGGTAAAATATCATCCTTTCCCACTCCAATGTGGAGTATCACCTTATGTTTTACACTTTCCTCCACCTAAATATGTTTGAAAATATGGTTGATTATGTATTCTTAATAATGGTGCTATGAAAAAAAAGTATATATATATATATACAATAAAAAAAGAAATAAAAGAAAAGAAAATACTAAAAAATAATAATAAATAAAGTACCTTGTAGTCTCCAAAAGTTCTCAATTTTTCAAACATACATTTTCGTTTTCTTATTACCCCCTTATTTTTGTTAGCCATGACCCTAGCCTATATTACGTCCTAATAAAAGTTCTTCCTAATTTTAGGGAGATATAGTTTGAAGTAGAAGTTAGTTATATGAGATAAAAAGATGTAGTGGTGCGTATAAAAGAAAGAAGAAATTAAAAAATAAATTGGGTTGACTAGTATTTTTGTTTGACTTAAGATCATATTATTTCTAAGTTATGGGCATATTTCTTTCATCTTGGTGAGAGCGTGTGACGTTACTTCTTTATTATTTTCTCATAAATTTAGCATTCATTGAAGTGATTATTTTTGTTGGGTTTAATTTCCTTGTGAGAGTGTCACTATTACAGGTGAGATTTTGGGGTTTGACATATCAATCTTGAAAGTGGCTCGATTACTATGGTTATGACAAAGTCTGTTGGACTGATGTATGTGGATAGTTGATGTGGGTGTGATATTATTTTAGACTAGAGATAATGCTCATACTTTTATTTGATTACTATTATTAGTCTGATTGAATAAACATGAATGTTTAAAAAAAATTTGGATTTGAATTTTGGTTTTGCTTTATTTGCTAGGGACTAGCAATAAGCTGATTGGGGGTGTGTTGAGTGTTAAAAAATGTATATTTATAAGGGAAAAAAATTGTCATTTTATATTTCAAGTCTTATTAACACTTCTACTTTTATGTATTTTAGTCTCTTATAATTTAATTATGTGTGTTTTATTTTAATTAAGTTTTATGTATTTTAGGGGCATCATGGTTATTTTACAATGAACGAGAGTTTAGATAGTAAAACAGACATCACTTTTAAACTCAAGACAATTGAAAACCTTAGGAGGATCATAAAAAGAAAAATGGTATTGTTTACATGTACAGTACTATTCACATATACGGTATTGTCTATGTTAGTGTTCACGATATTGTTCACATAGATAGATCGATGACGTGATATTGACTGATGATGTGGCATTAACTAATGAGGTGTCACGATCCTATTGGACTAAAATTCTTATGTATTGTTGATCGGTGACGTGGCAGCATGTTAGTGGACCAAAAATTGCGCGTATGGTACATGCATATACACAGGATTATTTTCAATCAAACTGTGTCACTATTCAAATCACCTGGTGAAACCGTGTTACTATTCAAACCGCGTGGTCAAACCGCATACTGTTAACTGATGACATGGCTCAGTCCTGAGCATTCGAAATATTTTTAATCTGATGGCCATGATTTACTAAATGTATCTATTAAAAAGGGGCTTTCCCCCCAAATTGGGCATCTTTGAATTCATCTTTGAGCTTCATTTTATGTAATTCCTTCTCCATCTTATATTTTCTACGTATTTTAATAAATTTTTATTTTAGCCTTGGTTTAATTATGAGTATCTAATTTTCTTTCAAGCTTGGGTTGAAGGTGAAGTCTCAACATGTGCTATGGGCTTTATTTGGTAAATTTATTTTCTCTTCCCCTCTAATTTTTGTGGATGTTTTTATTTTTTGGGACAAATAGTAACAATCTTGTCTATACTGCTTTCGTTTCACCGACTCTCTAGTATAAGGTTATTATTATTTGGCACGATAAGCCCTTAGCACCATATTGATTAGAGTGTGGTTCATGAGGTGTGGATTGCCCCCTTATGATTTAATTGGCACTAATAAGAAATATTTAGCTCATGGTACTTGTTGATGTAGATCAAGATACCCAAGCACGTCAATTATTATAGTTTCCACTTTAATTTAATTTCGCCATTCCCATTTTGACATGAGACATTATAATTGACATTCAAAAGATCATAAATTCAAACATATAACTCATCAATCATGCATATACATTGAACAATCATGAGGCATGATAAGCACTTGAGGATTAAAAATTCAAACATATTAGTCATTTATCATGCATATGCATTACATAGTCATCAACAATCATCAATCAATCAATTTTAATAGTCTCAATAACATGATTAGAGATGTCAATACGAAAATATCAACATCCCAAGTTTATGCCGAATTTTTTAAAATTGTATTTTGCAAAGAGGTTTTATAAAAATATTGGCAAGTTTTTTTTAGTAGAGATAAATCGTAATGCAATATCTCCCTTTTGAACATGATCCCTAAAGAAATGATATATAATCTCTATATGCTTGATTATAGAGTATTGAATGAGATTCTTTAATAGATTTATAACACTAGTATGATCACATTTGATAGGGATTTGATCAAGAATAATGTCATAATCCCTATGGGTTTGTTTCATTCAAAGGGCTTATGCATAACAACTACCTATGGCTATATATTCTACCTTAATGGTTAAGAGTGCAATTGAATTTTGTTTTTTACTAAACTATGAAACAAGCAAATGACTTAGGAAATGGAAATTTCACTAGTACTTTTCCTATCGACCTTGTAACTAGCAAAATCAGCATTTGAATAACAAGTTAAATTTATATTCATTCCTCTAGGGTACCAAAGGTTAAAATCTATGGTTCCACTCAAATAACATGGGATTCTTTTAACAATAAGTAAATGAGATTCCTTGGGACATGATTGAAATCTTACACACAAATAATCTTGCACACAAAGATACACTAAACATAATATTGGGTCTACTTATAGTTACGTAAAGTAAAGAGCCGATCATACTTCGATACATTTTGTTATCAACCTCTTTACCTTTTTCATCTTTGTCAAGTTTGATTGTTGTGCTCATTGGAGTGATCTTGATCTTTGAGTCATTAATGCCAAATTTCTTGAGTTGATATTTGACATATTTAACTTACTGATGACAATTCCTTCATTGTTTTGCTTGATTTTAAGTCCAAGGAAATACTTCAATTCTCTCATCATGCTCATTTCAAATTTCTTACTCATATAAGATGAAAACTCATTGCATAAAGACTCATTAGTATAACCAAAGAGAATATCCTCAACATAAATTTGAACAAGTATATCTCGGTTCGTATACTTAACAAAGAGAATAGTATCCACTTTTCCCATTAATAAACCGTTATCCAATGAGAAATTTTTAAACCTATCATACCATGTTATAGGTGCTTGTTTTAAGTCATACAAAGCTTTAGACAACTTATACATATAATTTGGAAATTTTTTATTTTTAAAACTTGGAAGTTATTTAACATAAACTTCCTCCATAATATAGCCATTTAAGAAAGCACTCTTAACATCTATTTGAAATAAAATGAAATATTTATGACATGTAAACGCTAACAACATCCTAATAGACTCAATGCTTCATCAAAATCAATTCCTTCTTCTTGATTGTATCCTTGAGCCACTAATCTAGTTTTATTCCTTACAATCACACTAAATTCATACAAAAGATAAGAAATAACAGGGTGGAAATATCCCTACCCTTCATATAATAATTTTTTTTTAACACCATATTAAGTGAATTTTGGTGGATTCAAATATATCCTTAATATTTTATTATTTTATGTAATAAATAATAATTATGTAATAAATTCTTAAAAACGAATTCCAAATTTAAGTGAAGTTATTGTTAATTAAAAAGCTTTTCAACTACCATAAATATCGGCTTTAAAAATATTTTGGTAAGTTTAAGAATTATACCTAAAATCTCAGTCACTTCTAATAGCATCCTACTTATATAAAAAAATAAAAATAAAATGTAGGTTATTCTGCTTTTCTTTGATATTGAAGTCCTCTATGGAATAATACATTTGAGCAATAGTTATGTAAGGTTATCATTTAAATTCATTGGTACAAATTATCATGACAAGATATGATTTAAAAATCAAATCGAATAAATTTGTCTAAATAATTGATATTTTTGGTAAGATTCATATTGATGATTGTTAGAATTCTAGTTAATTTTCTTTCACTTTATGTGCACACTCGAATAATTATAATAATTAATCTAGACAGGTTAGAAAAAATTAATCAAACTTATTTCAAAGAATATTAACGATACATATTATTATAATATGTGAGGATGATTTATTTTCCTATCTTATATTATATTTGCTTAATAGTTTCGTAGCTAATTGTGTTGAAGTTAAAATAACTTAACGATGAGTTGCAAATAAAGATGGCAAACCGGCCATGCTGGCCAGTTAAACCATGGCCCACACAAGGGTTCATGGGCTGGCTCGGCATAGCCCATCAAGTGAATGGGCTGTGTTTTGCCATGTCTAATTTTTTTTAAAGGCCTAACACAGTCCACGGCACGAGCCCATTGTAGGACCGTGCCCAAAAAAAATTCATTAATTTTTTTAAAGCTCATATGTCTAACGTGCTTAAAAAAAACCCATATATTTGGCGTGCTTTATTCAAACTCACGTGTTTGATTTTTTTTAAGCTAATCAGCCTACTATTACTATTACTACTACTACTAATAATAATCTTCTAACACCAACAATAATTTTTATTGAGAGAGCAATTAACATTTTATTATCAGTTTATTACAATTTTTAATTTATCATAAAAATATTTCATTCATTATTTCTTTTTGTGTATACAATATGAAAAATATTTCATTCATAAATGAAACATATCTCCATTAACTAAGTTATAATTTCATAAATGAAATATTAATGTTGTAAAATTTTTTATTTATCATTTATAAAATGATGATATTTATAATTTTATTTATTAAAATCATGATATTTATTTATTCATTTAATAAATTATAAACATAAAAAAATTAGAATATTTATTTAAACTAAGACTTAAATTAATTTTTAAAGCCGATGCTAAAAAAATTAAAAAGTTTAATTTCAAGATATTTGTAAAATCATAATATTTTATATTTATTTTTCACTAAAATTTTTTTCTTTGATATACTTTGGCTCACCTGCTATGGATGGCACACGAGCTGCGTGCTAGCCTACTAATAAAGCGTACTTATTATGTGCCTTTTCGCTTATCATGCTTTGACTTATCTCTAATCGTGCCATGATTTTAAGATTCACGTGTCTGAAATTTTAGGCTTGGCCCAATCCACGTGGGTGTCATGCCATGTTTCCTATCATAACATGCTCGTGTTGTGCCGTACTATACGGACGCATGCCACCCGGCCCATTTGCCATCTTCAGTTGCAAAATGCTCCAATTCGGTCGATATTAAACATTGACGCTATTTGTAATAGCATGCACCGAAACCGCAATGGTGTGATTCCATGAATCTTGAACATTAAGATACTTTTTTAAATTAAATTCAGGTATAATCATGCTGTTAATGGTGAGGAGATTACAAAAGTGGAAAATCAGATTAATAATATCCTTTTTGAAAAGGAAGTTTATTGGAGGCAAAGATTGAGGGCGGAGTGGTTAAGGGAGGGGATAGGAACACAAAATTTTTTCACTCGAAAGCCTCTGCGAGAAGGAAAAAGAACTAGATAAGTGGGCTGGAGGATGAGAATGGCAAATGGCTTGAAGAAGTTGACGATGTAGAGCGGATAGTATATGAGTATTTCACTAACATATTCACTACAACAAACCCATCATCAGGCTAGATAAGCACAACATTATCAAACCCGCCAGCCAAGGTTACAGGGGAGATGGGGAGCTTTATGGACCAGCCGTTTACAAAAGACGATGTAGCAGACGGGCTTCCAGCAGCTTTCTTCTAGAAACATTGGGGCTCTGTACAACAAGATATTATCACCACGTGCCTACATGTTTTAAATGAGGGAGGTAACATTGCACCCCTGAATCATACATATTTAGCTTTGATCCCCAAAGTGCAAAAGCCTAGAAAAGTGACTAATTTCAGACCTTGTATAATGTTATATATAGAATTATTACTAAAACGCTAGCTAAAAGGCTTAAGAAGATTTTGCAGTTTATCATTTCTCCGACCCAAAGCGCTTTTGTACCTAATAGGCTCATTACTAATAATCTTATTATAGGATACGAGTGTCTTAATAAGATTAGACAAAACAAGAGTAAAAGAAATGGATTGGTAGCTCTCAAACTCGATATCAGTAAAGCCTACAATAGAGTTGAGTGGGAATTTGTAAGATGCACAATGCAAAAACTTGGTTTTTCAGAAAAATAGGTGAAGTTAATCATGAATTGTATCACTACAACAAGCTTTTTAGTGTTAATCAGTGGAGTGGTAAAAGGCCTAATCCATCCTCAAAGAGGATTGAGACAAGGATGCCCCCTCTCCTCTTATCTATTTGTTATGTGTGCAGAGGTGTTTTCGAACTTAATGGTGAATGCAGAAAATCAAAAGCTCATAAATGGACTGAAATTCAAAAAGAGATCTATCAGTCACACACCTTCTTTTTGCCGACGATAGTCTGGTCTTTACAAAGGCATCAATTACCGACTGTAGAAACTTAAGGAAGATCTTTGACAACTATGCAGCAGCTTCAGGACATGTGTTTAATTTCGAGAAGTCCTCTATGTTCTTTAGCAGCAGCACAAGTTCAGGTCAAAGAGAGGAGATCAGAAGTATTTTTGGGTTGGATGTTGTTTCAAAACATGAAAAGTATATGGGACTTCCATCAATGATAGGGAGGGAAAAGACTAGCTTTTTCAATGATATAAAACTGAGAGTGTTAAGCAAGCTATCAAGTTGGCAAAATAAGTACTTCTCAAGTGGGGGAAAACAAATACTCATTAAAGCTGTGACACAAGCTATGTCTGCCTATGCGATGAGCATATTTAAAATTCCTCAAGGGCTGTGTGATGAAATAGAAAAGGCTGCAGCGAGGTTCTGGTGGGGATCATCCGAAACTCATAGAAGGATTCATTGGGCAACGTGGGAGAAGCTATGTCAAGCCAAGATTAGGGGGGGTCTGGATTTTAGGGACTTTTCAAGTTTTAATCAAGTTCTTGTCGCCAAACAGGGGTGGAGGATCCTGCAGAATCCTGATGCTTTAATGTTTAAAATTTTAAAAGCCAAGTACTTCAAGCATACTGATTTTATGGAGGCAAAATCGGGGTCAAATCCCTCCTTTGTTTGGAGAAGTATATTATGGGGGAGACAAGTGTTGCATAAAGGATTAAGATGGAGAATAGGTAATGGAAACCGAGTCTCAATGTCTAGCAGGAATTGGATGCAAAAACTTGGATGTTTCAGCTAAGGTCCTCACCAAAATTTAGCAGAAAATGCTGTTGTTGCTGATTTTATTGATGACAAAAATCAGTGGATGGAGGAGAAGGTTGTGCAATGCTTTCCCGAAGAGGTGGCGCAAAGGATTCTTAGAACCCCTCTGCCAAGAACTCCCCAGGAAGACTTGATGATTTGACACTTTGATAAGTATGGCTGTTACTCAGTAAGAAGTGGATACCAAGTGGCAGTTAGAATGAAGTTCCCAGACAATCCAAAGTGCTTTGATAGCTCTAAAACTCAATGGAAGGTAATTTGGTCAAATGAGATTCCGGAAAAAATAAAAATTTTTATGTGGAGAGATGCTCAGAATCTATTACCAACAGCCGATAATCTATGGAGGAAAAATGTGGTGGGGAATCCAGCCTGTCAAAGATGTCATTGTAAAAGTGAGAATGTCATTCATGCGTTAGTGGAGTGTAAGGCTGCTCGAAAAGTCTGGAAGTTGATAGATTTTTACGAAGATATGACATTGTTGTCTCAGCATGACCTACTGACTATGCTCCAAGAACTAGCATCGAGAAGAATGAAGAAAGAAATTGAGCAGATTCTTGCAATATGTTGTGCCATTTGGTATGCGAGGAACCGCTTTGTAATTGAAGGAAAGTAGGAAATTGACAGCAACTAGAGCATTAGCGATTGTGGAGTCATATCAAAGAATCAAAACCCAAAATGGTCTAGCTAGATCAATTCACTTTCAAAATAACCAACAAATCTGGACACCTCCTCCAGAGGGGAAGTATAAAGTTAATGTGGATGCTGCGATTCAAATGACAGGTCTGAAGGCAGGGTTGGGGGTGGTAGTTAGGAATTCTAGTGGAAAAATTATTGCTGCAGCTGTTAAGAAAGTGTGCTTTCAAGGAGCAGTGGCGGGCATGGAGGCTGAAGCAGTTCTTTTTGGCATTCAAGTTGCCAAACAAGTAGAAGATTTGCCCATGATTATTGAATCGGATTCAACAGAAGTGGTGGAACTGGTCTGGAGCAGGAAAAGCAGCTTGACTGAAGTTTCTTGGACAGTAAAAGATATAAAACAACAGTTGCAGATCTCGAATGCGTTTTCATTACAGTATGTTCCAAGGAAGTGTAATGCCGTAGCTCATGCTATAGCAAAAGTGGCCCTGAATTTTGAGAATTCTGTAATATGGCTGGAAGAGTTTCCTGTCCAGATCATGATTTTACTTTCAAAGTTTATCAATTAGAAAGCTTTACTTTCTTTCAAAAGAAAAACATTAAGATACTTGCCTAAATTAAGTTAATTCACCATAAAAATAAAACAAAACACAACCACAAGAACACAATTAATCCATTCACTAATCGTAACTTATTCTAATTGGAGGGCTGATTAATTAATTAACTCCCAACAAGACCTTGAGATTATTATTAACCGCTTTATGCCTTGTGATCGCCGCCTTCTCCGAAGACATGGAACACTGCATCAATCTCATCATTATCCTCAAATCCAAGCTGCAAATTAAGTAGAAAATTTTAATTTACATCACGTTTAGTGCAGTGGCAATATTAAAAATGAATGAAAAAGAAAAAAGTGGAACAATATTCATGATCATGTAGACAAATCATCTTTTGTATTAAAAAATAATTGCAGAGTACATAAAATTCAAAATTTAATTAAATTTTTTAAATCAAATTGGAACTGCGATCGTTTTTCCAAAATGAATGAATTAAAGTCTGAATTAGGAAAATAATTAGTACTTGGTTAGAGTTTCAGGATGATCAAAGCGTTCCCCATTGATCACAGAAAGGAGATTTTTTGTCACAATAAATTGTCAAGAGCTTCTTCATTAGAGTGTCACGTCCGAACTTGAAATATGCCTTGTCCTCATCCTGCAATAAAAACAAATTAATTAACATGATTAATACTGATCATTTACATTTTGGGTTTTTGTTTTTATAATTAGTAAAATTCTGCTAATTATAATTAATTCCTTTAAGCTAAAATTCATGATATTCAGTTATTCACTATACAACTAATTAAATTTCTAATCATTTTCAGTTGGTGGAGGAAAAATAGAGATCTAGCATCTAGTATTATTTTTTTAATCAAGTTAAAAATTATTGGCCAATTTTGCCACTTTTGGACAAGTATGTAATAGGGAAGCATGTGCAGTTTATAAAGTGATATTTTAATGAAGGAAACGTGAAGCTTCAGTCTCTATCAATTCTAATTATTTTAGGATCCGTTTTTTTAACAGATTAAAATATCAAGGCATTGGCATAATGGGATCCCACCAGGATTTTAAATGTCTCTTTTATACAAATACATTGAAGCAGTCCATTTATATTGTAAAAATTAACCATAATAAAAAAATTAAAAAATTAGAGCAAATTGCCAGAAAACGGTACTTGAGAAACTTAATTAAGAAAAATAAGTTATTGCAAAAATTAAAGCTAAGATGCATACATAAGCACAACAATTTTTGTTACAACTTCAAAGAAATTCACAAAAAAAAAACGGAGAAGAAATTACTACATAAATATAGGAAATTTAGAAAAAAATGGACCTTGCTCTTGAAAGTGGGATTGATAAAATTCTGCTGTGGCCTTTCATTATTCTTACGAGGAGAAGCTGCCTCGGACATTTTTCTTCCTCACAAACAGAAAATCCTTTGAACAAGAACAAATTAATGGTGTTTGAACTTAAATGAGCTTTAAAAGCAAAATAATGTATAATATATAAAAGCAAACTAAAGATTGGTAGTTGAAATTAAAAGCTATATATACCGTATAGTGGCATGCGCTTTTTGTTCGACTTGCAAAATTAACTGTTGGATTTGCAAAATTAATGGTGTTCGACTTGCAAAATTAACTTTGTGATATAAGGGTGTTCACAGATCGAATTTTACAGATTTAACATCAATTTATACCCTATCCAAAACTTTGTGAATTATAAATTTCTAATCCAATCTAATTCAATTCAATCCAAATCCAATCTATATGTTTGCGGATCGGATGTGTATTGACCAAATCTATATCCAATCCATCATTTTGCAAATTAGTTTGCGGGCTAAAATTTTTTAGTTTTGTCCTATCCACAAATTAATTAAATAAAAAATAATATAAAAATTATTTTCCTATTGATCAAATTCAAGATTAAATAAGATTTAAAAAATTCATTGCTTAAATAAAAGTAAAAAAATATATTTAAAGTTTAAAATATAACACACTAAAAAGAAAAAAAATCTCATTTGTTTAGATTAGGACATGAAAATTAACTATTTAGGAAGTTATATTTGTTTATTTAATTATTTTTATTTTATATTATTATCAGATAAAATATAATATGGTGTTAATATAACTATATTCTAACTTATTTATTTATTAGTAAGTACTAATGTCATATTTACAAGTTTCATTTTTTATTAAATAAATTTTTTTTTTTGCGGATTTGTGGAGTTTTGTGGATCTATAGAAGTAAATCCATATTCAATTCACCGATTGTAAATTTTTAAATTTTTAATTCAATCCAATCCACTAATACATAGATCAGATTTTTACATATTAGACGGATTGAGCAGATTGGATTAGATTCTAAACATTCCTAGTGATCAATGTCAATTGTTTAGTGTGTGTGTGTGTGTGTATCGATAAATATTTGATAAGCTTTAGTTAAGAGCATGCGTTTGAAGTCTTTTAAGCTTTTCGTGTCACTTGTTTCGTTTGAACAAGACTGGTGAACGAGCAACAATTGGATTTTCTTTATTTATTTCACTTTTTGAGATTATACATGACATTTTCTAAAAAAAGCACAAGTAAATGCACCATCACTGCATCCCAACCACATGATCGAGTCTATTTTGAAAATATGTTTTTAATTTCCTGAAAGAACTAAAAGCACGTTGGTTAAATGATTAATAATCTATCACAAAAAAAGTTATTTATAAATAAATTTTAATTTTTTTTACTTTTTTTTAACACAAGTTTGTTCTTAACATATCAGAGGCTTATTGATTTTTTCAATGAATTAATTTAGACCAATTTATTATGATACAACTCAAATTTCTATTCCAAGACCTGAGGCATAAAACACAATTAAATGATAAGTACAAAACTACTAGTCTTCAAATTTCTGTTTCATCCTATCATTTATGTTTAAGGGAAAAAAATGGCAATATATAAGGCCTTCTAATTAATTCTTATTTTTATTTTGCCTTTTTTAGGAAATTATTAGTCATATATCTTTAAATGACACACGTATCAAATGTGCTACAACACTTTTCAAGTGTATAATTTGTATACCCTAAGTTGACAAAACATTTCTGCTGTCCACTGTTGAGTGTTAGAAAATGCATATTTATAAAGAGAAAATCGTTATTTTACATATCAAGTATTACTAACAACCCTTATTTTTATATGTTTAAGTTTCTTGTACTTTAATTATGTGTGTTTTATTTTAATTCAGTATTTTATGTATTTTAGGGGCATCATAGTTATTTCATAATAAACGAGAGATCAAATAGTAAAACGGACATCATTTTTGAACTCAGGACGGTCGAAAACCTTAGGAGGAACATAAAATGAAAAATGGCACTGTTCCCATTGTTAGTAATATACCCTAAAGGCCAATCGAATGGTGATTTGATTGTTTAGGGAATGATTGTATTTGAATAGCATTTTGATATTTATAAAATGGCAAAGTTATCAATATTCATATATTAATTTAATGAATATAGTCCAATAAGTAAAATAGTTAAGGAACACATTCTCGAGTATGTCGAGAATATGAAACGTGTATCCTTTGTACTATACTTCTAAAATAGTTCCTAGTGGTGGATTTATGATTGGACATTATAAATTCCTATAAACACTAGTATGTGTTATGACTCCTTATGGTATGTGATACTAAGATGGATGGTGAGTTTCATATCATTGACATGAGATGTCAAGTCAAACACATAAGTACTTGTTAAGAGAATGAGTTTACTGAACTTGACCGAATATAGTAAGCCATATGGTCGTGAGTGTTAATGGCTTATTATACATTGTAACAGACACTATGTTTAGTAATGGTCTTTAGACCTGAGGCATAACAGATGTCTTATACATAGACATCTCTGATATGTGAATGCATAACGATTGATTCCTAATCACGGAAGAGATCTAGCAATAGCTGTCATGGTTGGCTATGTATGAAGACAAGTTGATGGCCAATATGGAATTAATCACTTTGTAATATACAAATAGGATGTCCCTATGAGATAATATGAATTGGCATGAGAAATCCTTGGCCAAGGTGAAATATATTTGAAGGAGTTCAAATTATATTATCATGCCAAGTTCATTTATATTTATTTTGAGATAAAGCACAACTGCTTAACATAATAAACCATAAGCTGTGCTTTTCTCTGGACATGGATGATGAAGAGACCAAGACATAGAGATACAATGGAATAGGTTCTATAGATCCAACAATTCTTGTTATTTGGATAGTCGTGATATACTGCTAGGTGTCACTCATGACTTGTAGAAACCTTATGATCAATATTGGTAAAGCGTATTACCAATGCATCTTAAGGTCATTAGAAAGGTTCTAATTGATGACTAAAGAGTTTAGCATCATTTAATGAATAAAGAGTTATCATTAAAATAGTTCTACTACCTTATAACTAAGAACCTAAAAGGTCACACACAATATAGAAATGAAAAAGGAGTTACTAGAAAATGAGAAGTTAGATTTCCTAATTTTAGGAAAATCAATATTTATATTATAATTTATTGAGAATGAATATAAATATAAATATATCTTAAATATGATTTAAGATAGAAATTTAAATGTTCCATAAATAGTTTAAGGAACAAAATAAATTTCATAAATCCTCAATTAAACATTATGGAATGTCGAGCACGTAAAATGACCATTTTGGACATGTTCGGGTTCATATATGATTATGGACTTCTAGACCAATTTTGGGTTTAGAATTATGGGCTTTTATTGGATCCAATATGGATTAAGAGAAAGCATTAGAACATGTCACAAGAGAAGCCCACATTTAACCATTTGATGTGATCAAAATGGGGTTAAATGATTAATTCCGAAATTAATTAATATTAGCTATTTATTTATTTAATTAAATGGTTTATTGAAGTGATGAGATCAATTTCAATAAATAATGGCTAAGTGGGTGGGTCTAGCACATGATAATGTTTGGTGCCATTATTAGACATAATGGTGGCTTTATTTGGTGGAAGGAATCAACATGAGCTAGCATTCATGTTCCTTCATGATCTCTTTCATTTCTTAATGAAATTTCGAGATTCCAAATCCTCTGAACTCCTAGAACATTTCTAAGTGTGGACTGATTAGAGGCATCACAATTGGGGTGCTTAAAGGATCTCAGATCGTGGCAAAATAGAAGCTGTTCGTGCAGAGCTGTTTTTCTAGACAGTGTTCGGAGCTTGCTGTTTTCAGTCGTTTTCTCCCACTTCACGAAGTTGTTTTCGAAACTGCAAGTGAGGTAATTAAACTTCAATCTTTCCTCTTGATTTTAGTTTTTGAATGAAGTCGATCCGAGGTTTCTAGAGCTTCCGCCATCTGTTTTAATTTTACTGTGCAAAAGTTGCGTTTTTAGGAACCTCATGGACAAATGTTGTCCTTCAAGTGGTATCAGAGCCATCTTCATTCAATTTCGAATTTTTGAAGCATGATTTATGTTATTTCCATTTATAATAGCATGAAGGATGATCATGGAAAGACCTAGATATATTTATGTCATATGATGATTGAATATATGCATGATTGAATGAGCTATTGATTCATTTGTTGATTTGGCCGATTTCTAAAGGCTTAAATGGTTGTAATATTTTTAAATAGGAACTTGCATTTTCCTCCTTCTATTAAGATCTGATTGTATCCCATTACCCCTGAGATTTGTACCCCAATTCTTCTAAATATGTAATAACTACAAAGTGAGATGATTGCCAAAGGAGGGATGGCGTATTTACGGTGCGTTGGAGGATTGGAGCAAGAAGACTTCATGGATTGTTGCAGCACTTTCAATGTAATTTTGGCCTCTCAAATAGAAATTAATATTTGTAATAATTTGAGCATAAGATGTCTCATAGTCATTATTGTTTGCTTGCCTAGGTGGGCCTTAAAACCAATTTTGGCTCAAATTGGTTTTATTAGAAAATTCCATGATCATCCTTGGTTGGTTTGTCTATAATATGCATGAGATGTATATTAGGGTGCTTAGACATATTTGAATATTGTAAATGGAATAACATGCTACAAAGTGAGACCATAATAATGCCCAAATACTCCCTTATTAAATATACATAATTATTGTTAAGTTGTAATGATGGATATTGAGAATATTCATCATGGCCTACTAATACTAATGGAATATTTAAAATATTTTATGCTTGGGCTAGTTGTCATGGATACATGGGCTACTCATTCATTAAAATGTTGAAAATAAACCATATATCATGTGATGATGCATAATTCATACATTAAGCTACCAAGAACTGTTAGATGAGGTTAGTAAGATGTTTTGAAAATGTGCAAGGGTATTAGGGTAAACTTAACTAAATCATTTATACCAAGAACTGTTAGGTGAGGTATTAATGATTTAGAGGCCGAAGGATAATCGGTACATGCATGAGATGCATTTGGTAAAGAGTTACCTACTCATTATAATAAGTAAGCCAAGAACTGTTAGGTGAGGCAAACTTATGCTAATGAGAATCCGATTCCTACTAGAAACTTTTACCAATGAGAGTTTCCGTTTCTTACATATGGGAGTGTATTGAAATGATAAAATAGTGGGAGGTACTATTTGATTTAAAGACCAAAATCAAATAGATTATAATAAAATGCTAATAATTTAATTTATACTTTCTGCAGAAATATTTAATAATGAATAATCCGCTAGCACGAATTCTGGAAAACTACCGTTTGACGGGACCCAATTACGTTGATTGGTTAAGGAATTTAAGAATTGTTCTTAATTATGAGAAAATTAGCTATGTTCTTGATACACCTAAGCCAAATGAAATTCCTGAGGGAGCAAGTGAGGAAGAATGTGTCACTTATCAGAAGTGGCAAGATGATGATTTCACTGCTAAAAGCTATATATTGGCATCGATGTCCAATGAGCTACAAAGGCAACATGAAAATATGCCTGATGCAAGTTTCATGATACTTCATCTACAAGAGTTGTATGGTGAACAAAGCAGAACAGTTAGATATGAGATATCTAAGAAACTGTTCAGAATGAGAATGACTGAAGGATCGGTCAATGTAATTTTCTAATAATTAAGAACAATTCTTAAATTTCTTAACCAATCAACGTAATTGGGTCCCGTTAAACGGTAGTTTTCCAGAATTCGTGCTAGCGGATTATTCATTATTAAATATTTCTGCAGAAAGTATAAATTAAATTATTAGCATTTTATTATAATCTATTTGATTTTGGTCTTTAAATCAAATAGTACCTCCCACTATTTTATCATTTCAATACACTCCCATATGTAAGAAACGGAAACTCTCATTAGTAAAAGTTTCTAGTAGGAATCGGATTCTCATTAGCATAAGTTTGCCTCACCTAACAGTTCTTGGCTTACTTATTATAATGAGTAGGTAACTCTTTACCAAATGCATCTCATGCATGTACCGATTATCCTGGTATCAGAGCTTCCGCCATCTGTTTTAATTTTACTGTGCAAAAGTTGCGTTTTTAGGAATCTCATGGACAAATGTTGTCCTTCACCCATGTACGGATATTATTTATGTTACTGTTCATGGCACTGTTTACATAGACTTACCGATGACGTGGCATTGACCGATGATGTGGCATTGACCGATGAGGTGTCATGATCCTGTTGGATTAAAATTCTTATGTACTGTTTATGGTGACGTGGCAGTATATTAGTAGAACAAAAACTACACGTACGGTACATGCAACACAGGGGATTATTGACTGTGCACATCGTGTTACTATGCAAATAGTGGCCGAACCACGTACTGTTCACACGTACTGTTGACTGATGCCGTGGCGAAATCTTGAGTGTCCAAACTGTTTTTAATCCGATGGCCATGATTTACTCGATGTATCTATAAAAAGGGGGGCCTCCCCCCTAATTTGGCAGCTCTGAATCCATTTTTGGACTCCATTTTCTGTAATTCTCTCTCTATCTTGTATTTTCTACGTATTTTAATAAATTTCCATTTTGCCCCTAGTTCAACTATAAGTGGCTAATTTTCTTTCAAGCTTAGGTTGAAAGTGAAGTCTCAACATGTGTCATGGGCTTTATTTGGTAAATTTATTTTCTCTTCCCCTCTAGTTTTTGTGGATGTTTTGACTTTTCGTTGACAAATAATACTAATCTTGTCTAGTACTGCCCTGGTTTCACCGGCACCCTAGTATAAGATTATTATTATTTGGCACGATAAGCCCTTAGCACCATATTTATTAGAGCGTGGTTCATGAGGTGTGGATTCCCCCCCTCATGATTTAATTAGTATTAATAAGGAATATTTAGCTCATGATGCATGTTGATACGGATCCAGATACCCAAGTACGTCAATTTAATAGAATTCTCTTCGTTTTATTCTTGCCATTTCAATTCCAATTTCAGAATTTATTCTCGCCATTTTAATTTAAGTTTTAGCATATTTTAAATCATTTCCACCATAAATCCGACCACCCATTAACAAAATTAATTCTATATATAATTAAAATCCACCTCTTTGTGGGATCGACACTCGTCACCATTAATCTATATTACAGCAGATTCGTACGCTTGCGAGTTCAATAAAATTTGCACAACATCCACCAATCCGTTAACTGCCGTTTACAAGCGCTGATATCATAAGGGTAATCTAGTTTTTTTAAGAAAACGACATGTCATCTCATTTACCTAGTAAACAACGACATGTCATATGATATGTTTTGATAAAAATGACATGTCATCCCATTTATCGAATAATTATTAGTAATTGCTAAAAAAAGCTACTTTATAACTGAATAGACTCCTCCAAAATTTAACCTAAATTATTGAAGATCTATTCCTTCAAACTCAAACTTGAATTTTTTATGGTATAATATGTATAATTGTAAATAAATTTTAATCAAATAAGATGAATATTTTTTATAGATAATTGTTAATAATATGTACCATTAATAATTCATATGTTTTTAATAAAAAATGCATTGTTAATAAGAAAATAAAAAAAATTGTGTATTGAAAATTTACATTAATTTTCAAGGTAAATTTATTTTTTACCTCATTTTGAGTTTAAAGGGTAAAATAGTCATTTTGCTCAAATTCTGTTAAGTTCTTAACGGTAGTAAACGGAAAGGTGGACGCAAGAATTCTTTTGTCAACTTAGGGTATATGAGTAATATAAGCAAAAAGTGTTGTAGCACTTTGATACTGGTGTCATTTAAGAGTATATGATTGATAATTTCTTTTTTTTTTCCTTGGCAAAAGCCAAATGGTATGACTAAACATATCAGGGTGACCTTCTACAACATAAAAATGCGGGGAGAAAAAAAAACTGCATAATTATTTTAATGTATTTTCTGCTTTGTTTCACATAAAAAAAATTCATTAAAGTTGGAAAGAAGTTCAATTTAATCATTACTTTTTCTTCTTATAATTATTTTAAGCAAATTTCGAAAAATGCGTTGATTTCTGTTTCCACAGAAGCTCTATTTAGTCATGTCTAATGAATTTTCATATTATCATACATAATTCTTGAGTTCTTGTACACAAAATTTTATTATGTTATTAATAAAAAATTTAATGAATGAAATAAAAAAATAAAAACATTTTAGGATTCTTTATTCGCAATCTCTTTTTCAACTTCTTTTCTTTGCTCTTATCTATATATTATATGTAAAATATTGGAGGAAATTAATATTAAATTTTGTTCATTACTAGTCGTAATAACTGCAATCTGTTATGGAATCTGAACCTAGAAAAGTGTGGCCGACACCAACCGGATTTCTTCTTCACTTTACCTGCATCGTCACCGCCATACCAAGTCTACGAGTTAGTTCAATTGATTTCATGGTATTTTCTGTATTTAGTTAGTTTTACGGCTGTAATCAGTTAGCTATGTTAGTATAAATAGACCAGACTCTACTGATTTCATTAGTGTGAAAAAGTTAATAAAATCATAACATTCATGCAAATCAGTTTTATCTTTAAAAATAAAATTTTTTTCTTGGAGTCCAAACAACTTTCTTGAGTATTACGTTTCCTTATACCCAGTTCCGAAAAGACTAAACATCGATGATACATCTACCCTGAAATCATAACTTTCGTAAACTATCTTAATTTAATTATATTATTTTGCTTATAGTAGTAATTTACTTATGATTTTGGGTAGTCATTAAAGTACATTCACGCACTTCTTCGCTCATATATCCGGTACGACTCATATTGATGTAATGCATGGATTCTAACTAATTTTCTTCCGCATAAGGAACTATAATGACTAAACTATGTATGTTACAAAAAACTAAGCAAGCATATTCCAAAGAATATTAATAATCAACCATACACATATTATTTTTTAATATGTGAATATGGTTTATTTCCTTGTGTTATTATTATGGGTAAATGCTTGTTTAGTCTCTATATTTTATATTAAGTATTTGTTTAGTTTTATATTTTGAAAAATACCTCAAAACACTCATACTGTTAAAAATATGACACTTTCGCCATTATTTTTCTTTGCCATAATAATAATAATAATAATAATAATAATAATAATAATAATAATAATAATAATAATAATAATAATAATAATAATACACTTCCTACAATCTTAAGAGCATTAATTAATTTACCCATAAAAAAAAATTAATTAGAAGATTGACTAATAATTATCAATATAAAAGAACTAATATTTTTCATATCTTTGCAACAATCTTTCTAATAATAATTTATAAATAAATTAATACCACCCAAATTAAGCTATGTTTAATATCTTGCTGTTTTGCTAATAATTATCTATAAAAAATTCATGTCACCAAATTAATCCTTAAAGTAAAATAATTATAAAAATATTTACTTTAATTTTATTTTACTTTAGTGTAAAATATTAATAAGATTTTTACTTTAATTTAGTGTTAATTTGATAAATTTATTGATTATTATTAATTTTTTCATTAATGCCACTAAAAATATTGTTACAAGGGTATTATTGTAAAAACAAAAAAAATAAGGGTAAGAACGACATATAATTTTTATAGTAGAGCTATATTGAGATATTTTTTAAAATATATAAACTAAAAGTATATCTAATTCAAAAATGAGGATTAAACGAACATTTATCCTATTATTGTTTCAAAATTTCTAAGTTAAGTGTGTTGAAGCTAAAGCTATTTAACGATGAGTTATAAAAATATCCAATTCCATCGATAACATGCACCAAAAACAGAAAGATGTAATTACCTCAATCTTGAATGGTAACACATTTATCCTAATTAATAAGTTAATCCACCATTAAAATAAAACGAAACACAACAACAAACAACACAATATCCATATACTAATTTTAAATTATTCTCATTGAAGGGCAAATTAATTTATTAACTTCAAGATGCATGGTGTGACCTTGAGATTGTTGGATTATTATCATGCCCTGTGATCATGGCCACCTCCAAAGGCGTGGTACATTGCGTCAATCTCATCCCCATCCTTCAATCCAAGCTACAAATTAAGTAAAACAAAAAATTTAAATTTAAATCACAATTATTAGTGGCCGTGGCCATATTAGAAATAAACTAATTAAAAATATAATTTAGTTATTAATTGATTAATTACTTACTTGGTCAGGGGTTTTAGAATAGTCAAATCGGTTCCCATTGATCAAGAAAGGGGTGCTCTTAAAGGGCTGTGATTTTTTTTCGCAGTACTTAATCAAGAGCCGCTTTATTTCGACGTCATGATTGAACTGGAAGAATCTCTTGTCACCATCCTAACAATTAAAAAAAAATTAATAGAGCAATTAGGCAAATGTTGCTAGTTAATTAGGCATGATCTAACCTCCACCGCGAAACCCCTTTAGCCAAAATTCATATGAATTCATCATATATACAACAAAATTTCTAATAATTTTCTGTTGGTAGAAAAATATAGATCTGGCATATGTGGGTTGGGTCAATAAAAAATGAAATGAAAAAAAAGCCTTTAGGCTAAATTTGGTCACTCAAAAAGCTTAGCAATTATTTTAAAACCATAATTTTTTCCATTGTGAGTTGGTAGCTTGTCTTAATTAAAAAATAAATAGATTATTACAAAAATTAAAGCTAACATATGCGTAGCAACTTTTGTTACAATAGAAATTCATTTAAAAATAAATAAATAAAGAAGAAAGCGGTAAATAAATAAAAGAAATTAAGACAAAAATGGACCTGGCTTTTGATAATGAGATTGATCAGATGCTGCGGCTTCTTATTATTCTTAGAAGAGGAAGGCTTTAACATTTTTCTTCCTCAAAAATTGAAAAATGAAAATCTCTTAAGCAAATCGCAAGAAGAAATTTAGGGTGTTTGTGATTGGAGCTTTTTACTTTTAGGGTGTCACACACACACACACACACATATATAAAAGCAAAGAACAAGAAATAAAGAAGAGTTTGGGTTGGTAAATGAAGTTAAAAGCTATGCTCAAAATGGCATAGCTTTTTGAATTGGCCTGCACGGAGTAATTGAAAATGGCTTTCTATTTGGAGAGCATGAGTAAACTCTAACAGATGTCTGGTTGACCATGTCATCATTTGTATTGTTTTTACAAGACCAGTGAATATGAATGAGATATTACAATTGGATTTTATTTAATTTCAACTTTTGAGACCGTAAATATATTCTAGTAAAAGCCACAACAAATAGATGCTAGTGAAGTCTAGTTCTAATGTCATTTTATTTGCATCATTGCTTTATCTCAAGATTTGTCTTAAATATTATTGTTGAGTTCTCACCTACCAGCTTAAACATTTTAGTGAAGTAATTCCTCTTAACAAATACAATAAATGAGTCTTTATTGAAGCATTATAAGGTGAAAAGTCATAAGAAAATTAAATATATACATAATGATATTTAAGTAATGGTGATTATAGAGATCGTACGTGGTTATTTTATTCTTTTTTTTTAAATATTGAGTTTATTCTAAAAATGTGTTTTTAGATTTTCAGAAACAGAGATTAATGAAGATAAAAGTGGACCTTATTCTTGACAATGAGATTGATTCTCAACTGCTGTGCCGTGTTGGACATATTGAAAAAAGCTGAAAAAAAGAAACTAATTCTAAGGGTGCTATGGCTAAAATAGAAAATCATTTCAGCAAAAGATGAAGTGGGTTGGTACAAGAACTTAAATGCTAAATACTCCAAATGGTATTGCTTTTCAAAGGGTTGCAAGAAAATAAATGGAAATGGGCTTTCTGTTAACAGAGAGCTTGAGAGCATGAACATGTGTACACTTATAAGCTTTATGAATTCTGCAGCTATATATATATACCAGTGAATGAGAAGCATATTAATATATTATATGATGTTATAGTAAAATCAAACAAATAAATGCAGCTGGCAGATTCCAGTTCCAATGTCATAATTGCTAGCTAGCACATGAATATATTAGAAATTAAAATTATTAATTAAAATTACTTTAATTGGTAAGGGGTCCCTCATGAAATGAGTTTTAGAGGTTGACTAATTAAAAATCCTATCCTACAAAATCGGCCCGATAACCATCATTATTGTATTAAGTCGTGCTGCCGTGAACTTTTGTAGTATGAAGTGTATAATGTCCATCCATCGATTAATTAATAAACTTAATACAAATCCTCATTAAGCAAATCCTTGAAAAATAAATGGATTAGAAATTAGATATGATAACAACCTTTCACAAACATTAATTCTCAGATTGAGTTGATAACCTCAAATTTGGAATGAATATTTATTCAGATTCAATGGGTACTAAGTTCTAACTTCCATCCTCTAAGCTCCACCAGCGTAGAACGTTGCGATAATCTTATCACCGTCTTTCAATCCAAGCTACAAATTGGGTAGAACTTAAGATCAGTATGACAAAAAACCAAAACAAGGATCTGAAATGGCAATCTTGCCATGTCTAATTAACCATTTAGTGGTGATGTTAAATGGTGTTAACTAGACACGGTGGCGATATTGGTGTTGATCAATTACAAAAGGGTAAGCCTATGGGTTGTGACTTATTATAATTTCGATAGTTTGCAGCTTTGAATATGAAAAATTGAAGGCATATGCAGTGTGTCTCATCGTTAGACTCCAAAAGCAAGAAGCTAACCCTACAAGTCCACAAATTCCCCCAACACAGTCAAGTTGGAGAACATATTTTGCGAACCGACAAGGTAGAACTCACGCTTAAAAAGGTTAAAAGGTGGGGTAATGGTATCTAAAGGCTAATAAACTACCAAGTACGTCCATACTTAGCCGATGTGGGATCCTCACACGTACATATTTCTCGAGGAGCTAGCTAGCATTATAACTTTGGTAGCTAGGATGCAATTGCCTAGTTATGCATTATCATGATTCATAAATGTTCCATAATCTGATGTTTCTACTTGCATTTGATCAATAAACATAAACAATTACAGAAAAGCTTAAAGAACATTACTTGGTCAGGAGTTCGAATATGAGGGAAGCGATTCCCGTTGATAAGGAAAGGGAAAGTCCCATATTGCGCATCTTTTTTCTCACAGTAAGTAATCAAGAGCTTCTTTATTTCCCAATCACGCCTGAACTCGAAATATAGCGGATCGTTATCCTACAATCAAAAGAAAGATTATATTTGAAGATTAAACAACAACAAATCACTACAAAATTGAATAAATGATTAATTCTTGAGTTACTAATTATTAGTCAGCCTATATTAAAGCTCATATCATATGACTAACCAAAAATTCGTGTTCGTCAACACAACAATATTTCTAATAAATTATTTCTTATATTGAGTTATTGATTTACTTCTTATATTGGGTAAAAATTAATGCCACTAGTAAATTTTATATGCCCCCAAAAAAAAAACACAGGCGAAGAGTGAATTCATCTTAGAATTGAACAGATTAAAAAAAAATAAAATAGAAAATCAGAAGAAGAAGCCAAGGAAACCAATCGGATAATTAATGAAATTACCCAGCAACATGCATTGTATTGGCATACCAAATAAATTAATTAAAATAGACAAATAAGAAAAGTGCATGGACCTGTCCCTTGACTACAAGGTTTATGAAATGCTGATCAGGGATATTATCAGGGCTCTTCTCCATTTTCTTGTTCACAGATTGAAATTTGAAATATAAAATAAAAACGGGGGTTGGCGTACATGAGGTCAAAAGGGATAAATACAGACTCTAAAAGCACTAGTGAATGGTTTTTTGCATTAATAGATTTCTTCAGTCTCTTTGACTAATTAATAAGCTTCATTTATTTTTTTCAGTGATCACGTATCCACCAGTGAATGAGAAGCACTTGAAATTTTGTTTATAAATGATGTTCCATTCCAACGAAAGCACTTTTGAAAAAGCAAATTTTGATTTTATTGCATGAACCGTTCCAAGAATATGAGAGGAGTACAAGTGGCAGCAGCTAATTGGGTTGCATATTTTTCCAAAAAATATTATTCATTTTCGAAAGCGAGAAATAACGCGTCTAATTAGATGTTTTATAAAAGGATAGACTGTATACAATATGTACAATGAATTAGAGCCTTAAAGTAAAACTCTTTTTAAGTAACATCAGTTCTTGATTTAGCTTTACTGTCAGTACGGAGACAAGCTAACAGCTGGAGTCTATCATCCATCGTCACACTCCAGTGTTGGAGTGAAAAATTAATAATTAGACCTCCCCATCTCAATCTACCCTTCGGCGGCATTTTCTCAAAGTTCGGGATCATCTCTTGATCTTGTAAATGGTTTGTCCTTCTCAAGTTCTAATTCCTGCAATCTAGCCTTAGCTTCCCGTTTATGAGCCAATCCCTTGCACGATTCCAATTTTTTTCTCCATAGGCTTTTCCCTGGGTTTTCTTTTGGATTCCAAGTACTCCTCCTTTGATATGCACCGTGATTTCTTATCACGATATACAGCTTCTCCAACTTGTCCAGTTACAGACGGATCCAGCTCTTGAAATCTCAACAAATCCTCCTCCTTTCTTTTAGAATTTTCTTCCCGGATATCTTTGCCTTTAGTAAAATTCAGAAAATATCCCTACTTTTAACATGCCCTTGTCTGAAATTTAATGTTGAGGTTAGGTATAGGATTTGGTAAAACAATATATGAGGGAGAACTAGGTTAGGCAGGTGATGCAAGTTTGTTTAACGGAGAAGGATGCTACGGATCAATTAACGAATGCAAAATCAGTAGTTAAAAAGTGATCATAATCATATAAAAGACAGAACCCACATTTGCCAAAAGCCCCAAAACCCATTACTCGCCTGATATGAATTCATACGTTATGCTTACAAATCAATGTACTATATATATAATTTACTTGGTTAAAAAAAAATTAAATAAGTTCAAAAGTACTAATGAGAAAAATTTTATGCCCACATTTCATTGCAAATAACGTGATTTTATTCATAAAGTGATCGATTTTTCATAAATTATAAATGAATTAATTATATGCCTACATATTTGAGATGAAATTTTATAAAAGAATTTCGGAATACGTATCACCCACAAAATGTAGGAGATGATAGTGCACATGAGGAATACAAAAAGCGTTTTTTAGTTGTCCTACAGACAGCCAATAGGAAGGTGGTGGCATGAAGGGAAGTGGCAGTGGCGGTAAGAGTTGTTGATTAATTGATAGTGTATAATTGTTATATTTAATTTATTTTATAATTGAGGAGTAAATACTTGTTTACTCTTTATATTTTGAGTTAAATGTCTTTTTTATTCTTATATTCGAAAAAAAATCAAGGCACCCTTATTGTTAAATATATTTCACTTTTACATTTATTTTTTATTTTCTTCTACAATAATACTTCTGTAAAAATATTCTTGCCTTTTTAAGGAAATTAATAAAAGGAGAAAAATGTTAATTTACCAAATTAGCCTTAAAAGTAATATAAATTTTGTCACAAATTTTTACATCATTATTTTACTTTTAGAGTAACTTGATAAATTCATTTTTTTTATAAAATAACTATTAGTAAAAATTATCCAAAGGAAATTAAACATTGCTTAAAGTTAGCTAATATTAATTTATTTATAAACAAATTATCAGCAAAATTGTTGCATGAGTTCAAAAAATACTAGCTATTTCATGCTAATATTTATCAGTTAATGTGCCAATTAAATTCTTATAAATAAATAAATTAATGTAAAGAATATTATTACAAGTGTATTATTGTAAATACAAAGAAAAATATGAGTAAAAATATAACAAATTTAAATATAAAAATATTTTAAGATATTTTTTAAAATATAAAAATTAAAAAGGAGTAAAACATCGTGAGACGAAACGAGCATTTCCTAATTGAGGAGTACACATGCAGTGGGTTCCAATTGTCCTTTTCGCATCCTAAAAAAGCACGTGGATAAATCTATTCTACTTGGACAAGAAATGTGTTCTATAATTGCTTTATTTATTCTTCTTATTCTCAAGCTATAAGGAGTGCCACGGCTGACTCACTTGCTTCTCTCAAAATCAATCAGTGTCCAATTTTAATTTTTATTGGAACTTGTAGATAATAATTTCCTCTCATTCTTTCAATAAGTTATTGGATATTATTTTACCCACTAACTTTAAACATATTCATACTTAAATGCCATTTACTTCTCTGTTCAAATACTAAATTGCCCTTCTCTTTTTGTGATGCTTCTTCAACACACTGCCTTTTCCCCTATTCCTCAATTCTCACTTTCAACAGCTTCATGTGAGTGCAAAGCATTTGTATATGAAAGTTTTAATCTGAAAGTATAGTCCTAGCTACCACAAACAAGTCGTTTAGCGAAATTGATTATGGTAAATTCACTTAACTTTTCCATTATAAAACAACATTTTATAATATCACCTAAATTACATTAGATTTTTTTATTATTTATTTAAAATAAAAAATACTATCATTTTGCTGTATAAATTAGGTGTCATGATGATTTGTTATTGTTAATGTATAATAATAGAAGAAAATTGTGGATTTATTTTCTATCTACATTATGAAAATTATTAAGCTAATTGGTATTTATTTATTAAAAAAGTAATTCTTTATAATTATGTTTGAATAATCAATAAATTTATATGAAAATCGATTGCTTGCATTTATAGTGCTAAATTATTCATACAATGTTTTTGTTTACATTTTACTTTTTGTGTCTTTAATTAGGTAGTCATGAATTTACAAATTGATTTAAATACAAATTAGGATGAGTGCAGAAATGTGATTCATGGAAATGTGGTGAATGAAAACACGGTGGATGATAAAGATGCATATTTTTTTCTATCTAAAGTATGCTAAGGATACAGGGTTCGGTATCTCAAAGAAATGCAGCCATCAACCAAAGTTATCAGGAGAATTTATTGGTGTAAAGTTTGCAGGTACAAGGTGTGGGATAAAACGAGAATCTAGTATTATCAATCAATGCCCATGTTTGAAAGTAGATTGTAAGGTTTTGTTGCATGTCAAAAGAAACTCTTGTGGCAAGTGGTATGTTCAAAATTTCACAAAAGAACATATCCACGAGCTTTTATCCTAGCCATGCACATTATTTTCCATGCCATAGAAGTATTGCATTTTCCAATAAACGTAGTATTATTATGTTACATGCAGTTCATGTTGATACAAATTAGTTTTTTAATTTGCTACAATGGCAAAAAAAAAAAAATAGTGGATACGAAAATGTTGTGTACACAGAGAAGGATATCGGAAACTATTTGGATAAAGAACATCGATTAGCACTGGAAATAGGTGATGCTAGAGCAATGCTTAACCACTTTATACAAATGCAGGAAGAGAATTTTATTATTATTATTATTATTATTATTATTTTTTTTTTTTGCAGTGGATTTAGATGAAGAATTGAGGTTAAACAATTTTTTTTTGGGTAGCTGCAACTAGTAGAGAGGATTATAAGATTTTGGAGATGTTTCCTTTGATATTACATACACTACAAACAAATATAAAATGCCACTCTTCTTTTATTTGTGTGAATAACCATTTTCAATCTATATTACTTTGATACGCATTGCTTGCAGATAAGAGTACATCAACATTTGTTTGGCTAATGCAAACATGGCTGAGGGCTAAGGGTCGAAAGCATCTAATAACTATATTAACTGATCAAGACAAAGCTATGAAATCAACCATTTCTACTGTCTTTCTTAATACACGACACCAACTTTTTATCTGACGTATACTAAGGAATATTCCCGAAAAGCTAGCCATGTGATAAAGAAAGATGGATCTTTTATGAGAATATTCAACGACTATGTTTACAACTCATGGTTAGAGGAGGAATTTGAGAAACAATGGTGGAATATAATTGGAGAGTTGAGCTTGAAGGGAATGAGTGGCTAGGTCATTATTTGAAGATCGCAAGTTTTGGTTGCCTCCTTACACGAGGGATACATTTTTTGCTTGATTATCCACAACCCAACGGTCTGAAAGCATCAACTTTTTTTTTTTTTTTTGATAAATATATTGGCAAGAAGACATCATCGAAAGAATTTGTTGAACAATACAAAGTGGCTTTACAAGGTAGATAAGAAAAGGAAGCTTATGCAGGATTCAGTAATGGCATAAGAAACCGATGTTAAAGTCTTTTTCACCCTTTGAGAAATAAATGTCCACAATCTATACACATGAAGTTTTCAAGAAATTTCAAGTTGAAGTTTTAGGAACATCATCATATTTCTTAGTACAAAAGATAGAAGTTGGCACAATAAAGACATTTGACGTTAAAGATTTGGAGAAAAATGTAGCTTTTTTGGTGAATTGGAAGCAAAGAGTCAAGAAACTAGTTGTTTGTATCGATTGTTTGAGTATAATAGATTTCTTTGTAGGCATGTACTATGTGTTCTTCAATCTCTTGGTGTTTTTAATATTCCAACTTATTACATATTGAAACAATTGAGTAAGGATGCAAAGAGATTGGATTATACAAGTTCTACAAGTAATATTTCAAAGGGAAAACAATTCAAAAAGAAACATTTGAACAAATTATTTCATTAAGCTACAAAAATAAGTGAGGAAAGCTTATTATTCAATGGAATTTTCAATACTGCATGTTGTGAATTACAGGATGCATTGGAAAAATGTACAAGGGAGAATCATTCTCTCAAAAACCATGAAGTTGAATTCGATGGAGCTTACAATGTTGACAAGGAAAATATTGATGTGATTTATAGCTTGATATCTCATTACTTGATCCACAAATATCAAGTACAGAAGGAGCTTTTAAAAGAATGAAGAAAGGAATTGAGAAATGTAAGAAAAGAATACTCAACACCAAACCAAGAAAGGTTCGTTAACATGTTTTTATATATATAGAGAGAGAGAGACACACACACATTGTTAATGATACACTTAAATTTTATATATTTATTTATTTATGATAACATCTTTTTTTTAAAGGTTCTAAAGAACTTTGGGACCAAAAATTCCTCTCAAATAATGGTTTGTTATATAAAATATTTTATGTTATATTTCTTTTTGTAGTTATGAGAAATTTATTTGTATATAATAGCTTCAATTTTTTTTTAATTTTTATTCCCAAGAACATTCAACTTTGGGGAATGAAAATGCTAATGATCTTAGTGATACACAAGATTGCTTGCAAGAAATGATATGTTAAGTATATTATTTTCCTTTTTACATGTATTATGCTGTAATTTATCATATATTAATTTTTTGTACTTATTGGAGCTTATACTAAAAAAATCTTAAACGTCCAACAAGAAGATTATGAATCTTTGAAGCAATTTTCTAGTGATTATTAGATTTTTGTTCTAAATCAAAAGTGCTTAATGATGGTAATATATTTTTTAAATACTTACTCATTGTTATAATTTATTGTTAATGTTGTTATAACATTTATTTATGTGTATAGGTTGGAATTTACTTCCAAATTATAGAGAAGTTTTCAAGGTTAATGGAGAATTGTTCAATCCACAAAGAAGAACTATTTTTGTGATCAATGGTTTTTGAACAAAATTTTGTCATTATAAGTAGTCATAAATTTTGTTGATTGTTCTTGTTTTTGTAAGAGAACTATATACTCCAAAAACCATTCAGACAATGAAGTTTATAAATTGAAATTGTTTCAATTGAACAGTTGAGAGCACTGAAGTGTAATAGTTTGGGTTGTATGATTTTGCAGAATTTTTAATTAACAAATAAAAAGAGGAGCAATTTAGTATTTGAACAGAGAAGTAAATGGCTTTTTGAGTGTAAATATATTTAAAGTAATGGGTAAAAAAAATCCAATAACTCATTGAGAGATTGAGAATAAATTGTTATCTGCGAATCTCGGTAAAAGGTAAAATTAGACAATTGTTGAATTTAAAAGAATCGAGTGAGTCAGTGGCCCAAATGTGCAACTGACAATAGCACTTCTTCTCAAGCTATTAGAACCAATTCTCTCTTCTTTGTCAAGATTAACTATTTCTATAATACATATTCTCAATGGCTTTCTCTTCCAAAGAGTGTTTTGCTTATTCTTCATATTCTCGACCTATTAGAACCAATTCTCTCTTCTTTATCAAGAATATCTATTTCTATAAATACACACTATACATCTCTTCCAAATATATTTTGTCTTATTCATCCCACATTCAAGTTATTCCAGAACAAATATCAAAAGTTGGCAAGCCAAACCTCAGCGACATTAATTCTTTGATGCCTAATATAAAAAGGGCAACATTAATGATAACACAAGGCTTTCCACCTCGTTGAAACATTTCAGTTATCCCAGTTAATACCCCTAATAACTTTAATATGAGTCACACATATACATACATACATAGTATTACATAACAAGCATTTTTGGCTGCTTTTACTCAAAATGAGTTGGGTAGACCGATAATTCTCAACATAACTCTTATTCTTTCTGTATGAGTTATCATCATCTGCTTTGCCACTTTATTTTGTTGAGGAGTGTATGTCACCGTAAATTGCCTCTAAATACCTTTTTGCTTACAAAAAAGAATTTTATTTTCTTTCTGGATTCAAGTTCTACTCGCGCTTTGTACTGTTTGAACACTTAGAATACATATGACTTTTCTTGATTGAATATGCCCAACATCTCTTGGAATTATCATCAACAAAAGTCACTAAGTACTTTGCGCCTCCCATGGACATATCTGATGATTTCCAAACATCAGAATGAACCAAGTCCATAATACATTTACTTCTGGCATTAGATCTGCAGAATTTCAATCTATGCTGCTTATTTGTAACACAATGCTCACAAAATGATAAGTTCACCGATTTGAGCCCAAAAAGTAACTTTCGTTTAAAGAGAATCTTCAAATCTTGTTCTAACATGTGGCCAAGTTTGAGGTACCACCACATCATTGATGATTTTTCTCCATTTGACGTGACACACGCATCGGCTTTCTATAATGTTTCTCCTTAAAGCATGAACATATTAACACTAATCTTTTTTGCCTTCATCAATTCAAATGTGCCTCTAGCAATCTTCATGATCCTGATTTTCACATGAGTTTTGTACCTATGATTATATATTTTTCTTAATGACAATAGATTTTTCTTCAGGCCTTTGACATGTCGTACCTCTCCAATTGTGCTAATTGTATCATCAAATATTTTTATTTTGACAGTACAAATACCGGTGATCTCCAAGGCATGATCATCACCTATGTATATAAATCCTCCTAAGATAGATTCATATGTGTGGAACTATGCTTTCCGGGAGGTCATGTGCCAAGTAGCCCTGAGTTTATAAGCTAGAAGTCAAACAGTCGTTTTCTGCCTTCTGAAACAGTTGTTGCCTCGCTGTAAAGAATTTCGCCATCATCGAAGGTACTATCTACACATCCCTAAGTATTTATGACTTATGATCTTTACACTGTTTTCTCTCCTGGTAGTTCCAACACTCTTTCTTAATTTTTCATTTCTTGCCACAATTGTAGCATTTAACGTTCTTCTTACTTCTGGATTTTGATCTACAAGTCGCAGTCATCGACGTAGAAGAGTCTCCCCCTCCTTACGGCCTTTCCCAATCTGCTTCCTCATGATTGTGACTTTCATTGGGGTTACGTTCCATTGATCTTCTTCTCGTTACCGATAGTATTTCTGCTTGTTGTAAACTTGCTTGTCTATCTTCCTTATTTTTCTGCTTGCTCTCCTTATTTGATATGGAGACTACAACATCATCGAAGACTAGACTATCCGCTTGGTTGTTGTTTGTCAGATTAATAATGAGTTGATCATACGAATCTGGTAGACTCCAAAGTAGAAGCTTCGCACATTCATTTTCCTCTATTTTATGACCCAACGTTCTACTCTGAAGTAGATTCTGTCATTCAAAGAGTGTAAAGTCTTCTCTTCAAAAAGATCTTATTGTGTAGTGATTTGGCCTCGTATAGCCTTGTGAGAGTATCCCATATTTCCTTACTGTCTTTTTCTTCACCACACTAGATAATGCCCCATCTGCAAGTGCCAAGTGTAGATCAACAATAGCCCCATCCATGTGTCATCATAAGTTATCTCTGTGAGTGATAACTCTATGAAATGAGAGTTATCATGACACTTTTAAACTTAAATTAAGATTACTTAGAGAGTAAATGACATGTTTTTATTGCATTTTATTTATATTTTATATGAAAATTCATTTTAATTTATCTTTAATAAATTTTATTTGATTTAGAATAATTTGTGTGATGAGATCATATGCATAATTGTAGATGGCTGAAAGCTCAAATTTCAAGAAAGGAATGCTGATACAATAAGCTTACAAAAATAGAGAAAAAAATTGACTATAAAAAATTGAAACAAATTTGGAACAGTGTCGATGCTGCAACCGTTGTTGGAGCATCAGTTGCTGTAGCAATCCTGGAGCATTAACAGAGAAGATTTCGTATGAGATACTTAGAAGATTGTGATATGGAGTTTCTAAATTTGGAAGATACACGTCCTAGACTTATTGTTGCCCTAATTCTTAACTATAAAAAAAGCACATAGGCAAAGCAAAAGAGAGAGCCGCCACCCAAGGAGAAAACCTGCAAAGAAACAAGAGAAAAACAAAATTCAAGAGAGAGATTGAAGGTTGTACCAGATGAAAAAAAACAAAAAGATACATTGAAAAACAATCTTTCTTGTTCTTTTCTTGTTTTCTATATATTCATGGGGATGTATTTGATGGTTAAAACTCTTTTATTTATTTTTCTTTCGCAAGTCATGAATTGAATTTGATTATGGTTGAGTGATATACGATCTTAATGAATGTTTGACTGATACATGCATATTGCTTTATGTTTGTCACAATTTTTTGTCATATTTGTATTTATTTCTATTCTCTATTTCGGCTGATCACCCATTTAGGGATACTAGCTACAAAATACCCTAAAAAATGTATGACTTAGTGGACCTCATTAAGACAATACTTGGTTTTAGATTGGGTTTCCTAAGTTCAGTTAATCTCGATTTGAATAGGGTCATAATTGATTTAAGATTAGTGAAGAACTAGAAATAAGGATTCACCTTATAAGGTAATCGGAACCTAGACCACATAATGCTACATATCTAATGTCAGCATAGCAACTGATCACTGTTAAGTTGCATATAGATATAAGATATCAAATATCAAATAAGCGACAACTGAGGATGCATGAAGAATTCTACCCAGTACTATAGTAAATGTTGTAGCAATAGGTTCTTAATTAGAAAAATAATCAAAATCATTAAGTGAGTTTAATCGCTCAACTACTCCATTATCATTGATTTCATCCTTGTGTTTGACATTATAATTTATTTATTACAATTTTATTTTAATTAGTTTATTAGTTTCATAAATTGTCTTATTTTAATTTAGAACAAAACTGCACTGTTTAGGTTGTTGTAGCAAATCTAATAGCACCAATCCCTATGAAGACGATCTTAAATACTCATTATTATATTTTTGTTGTGTATATGTGCACATTAACACCATAGCATTAGAATCTACAAATTAGTGGGCATTTCTCCAATTACTGCCAAGCAATTATTTTTTTCTCAATATAGCCTTCATCTTCATTTGCCACAACAAAAAATTGTTTCCACTAAACTTCTTAATTTCATACTTTGCTTCAGTTTTATTGATAAATACTGCACACAAGCTAGTATACCACCTTGAATAGTTGTGAGCATGTGTGAAAATGCACACGGAAAAGTTTCCAAGAATGATTAAAGGAGTTATAGTGGTCCCACTTAAAATTGTTTGTGATAAATATTTCTTAGACATGTACAAAACTACACGATTACTCTACTCACACCTTTTGCACCGCCAAAATTCTTGGATTGGTCCCACCGTTTCTCGTGAACATTACATTATATGCAAATAGTATTGTATACGTGAATAATATCATATATATAAATAATACCATTTACCTAAATAGTACCCGACTCCAAAAAATACAATCAATAGCTCTGATGCCACTGTTGGGAAATTGATTAGTGAAAAGTCATACAACGAAAGTGAAATTGAGAAATAATAAAATAATAGAATCACACAGGAACTCAAGAAATTACACGTTTTTAGCCTACATCCATGACCGAAGACAGAAAGAAAATATTTTATGAGTGAAAAGAAGTTATGAGTATTGTAGTATTTTGTCTCACCACCCGAAACCTCAATACACCTAAACTCTTAAAGCACTAAAACAAGAGCTTTACTATGTGAGCTATTCAAAACTCTCTACTTTCTTAAATGCATGAATTGCTTCTCACAATAGAATGCTTTTGGCCTTTATCTTCGTTTCTATTTATAAATAAAATTTGGGCATTATTGTTGATGTGATCTTGAGGGCATTGATCAACTGCAAGAGTACATGAAGATATGTTTTAAGACTCTTAATAGTATGTTCACATGAAAAAAAAAATGACGGTGCAACATATATATAATTAACAAGATTTCCAATCTAATTAATTTATTGATGGTAATTATGTTGAGTGTACCATCAATAGGGAAGTTTGTGCAACGCGTTTCTACTAAGGGCAATTGCCTAAGGTTGAAGAGTACTTGGACAATGAGATTGTTAGTTCAGGGTAGTGGTGGCAATGAGGTGGGGTGTGGGTGGAGAGGCCTACTCCATTCCCTACAGACCCTACCCCATTAAAAATTTCGTCTCTATTCTCCAATTACTTATTTTATAGTAGATATGGATACATGATTTTAGTAAATTAAAAATTAAATACTTAAGTAAAATTATTACCATATTATAAGGTATTTAAATTATTTAAAAAATCTCCCACAATCTGAAATAATATCTTGAAATGATATCAAAATTAAAAAAATGTTTGAAGAGAGCAGTACCTCAAGAAAGAAAAGAAAACATAACAATATTAAAAGGTTGAATAAGAATTATATTGTAGGATTTTCTTTGGATTATAGACCATTTATATTAGGTAAAAATAAAAAGAAAATTTATTAACAATATTGTAATTGATAAAATAAAAATTATTAAATAAGAATTAAAAAATATTTATATATAATGGGAATTGGGGTGGGTGGAGAGTATAAAACCAAACGTCACCCATTAAGAATTTAGAAATTATTTTTTTCTCTACTCCCCACCTCATTTCCTTAAATTATACAAAATTCACTTCATTTGCTGTGAGACTCCATAAAACCTCAAACTCATGCAATATTTTGTCATTCCTAATACAGAGGTACACTTGGTACTTGTGCAAATTTTCTTTCTCCTGGGTCATGGCATCACCAATGAAATGATGTTTTTTGTGATCAATGCTCATGAACTTGTACAATTCATGATGAAATTAATTCTAAATTACTATACTATTGCACGATGAAAATCAAGGCGGCAAAGATGGATTATATATGTGTGTGTATATATATAAAGAGAGAGAGAGAAATGTTCCAGTCTGGAATTTTAAAGTGCAGGAAAGTTTTAAAACTGTATGGTTTTAAAGGTTTAAAACTGTAAGCTTTTAAAGTCGTGTGGTTTTAAAGTTTTCTCGTACTTTCTCACACTTTAAAATCATTGATTAGAAAACTGTAATAGTTTTTTTATTCGAGATCTTAAAGTACGAGAAAAATTCAGGAAAACTTTAAAACCTTAAGGTTTTAAAAGCTTAAAATTTAAAGTGCTTAAAACCATGATTTATGTGTTTTCCCATAAAATACAAACTTTTAAATTTATTTCAATGAAATTAGACATGAAAATACAAACTTTAAATGTATAAAACTTTACAAATATAAAATAGATAAGCCAAATAAATATAAATATTTAAAATAATATATACTTTATAATATTTTTTAATGAAATCTGGATTATGGGCTTATCAAGTGAGCCCAAGGCCGGATAATCCAATATAGGGATGACAAAATCTGGGTCCGGGTCGGGATTTTTCTTTTTCGGATCTGAACCCGGATATAATTTTCTTTTCCCGGACCCAGATTTTAATCCGGATTTTTTCACCCGGGTCCGGGTCTGGGTTCAACTCGGAAAAATCTGGGTTTCTGGATTCCGGGTTTTGAACCCGAATTAATAAATCAATATTAATTTTTAAAATTCTAAAAATAAAAATTAATATATTTTCAAGCAATAATATATCTAAATTAATTAAAAAATAATATTAAAATTAAATATCTGGGTCCGGATTCCGGATGTCCGGGTTAACCTAAACCTGGACCCGGACCCAGATTTTTTATATTCCGGGCCGGGTTGAACCCGACCCGGATTATCCAGATTCGTCCAGGTCCGGGCCGAGTCCAGGTTTTTTTGACAACCCTAATCCAGTACCCGGTCCGAATTCGGACCAGACAAATATTTTTACCACCCCTAAAATATTACTACATGATGGAGCACCGAGAATTAACGGCTGAAGATGCACACGGGCATGCCATGGATAAGATTTCAGATGCTTGGAAGCGCCTAAACCAGGAATGCCTCTTCCCAAATCCATCATTTTCAGCATCTTTCACAAGGGCTTCTCTTAACATTGCCAGAATGGTTCCTTTAATGTACAGCTATGATGACAATCAACGGCTTCCGAGCCTCGAGGATATATGAAGTCTTTCTTCTTCGATAATTTGCCTACTCAAGGAGTGTACTAGTTAGTACTAATGCTCCTTAATTACCTACAAAGGAAGTTTCTTGTATTTTATGTTCAACATCTTTAAGAAGAAATTCAATTTTTTTACAGCATTTCAATTACAATTTACAAGGGATGTTTGTAGTAATTTTCCATCTGTCACAACTCAAAACTCTCTACTCGAGTCGACAACGGAGAGTTCGATTGTTCAGTCCTATATATTGGATGAAGGAAACTTTTGCAACTGTGTTCTTAGATTGCTACATGAAGGAAATTTTTGCAATACATGTGATGTGAATATGTTAAAATGTTTAAAATATCCTGTAGCTTTGACAGAAGTTAACATCTGTTAATAAAATCATGAAAAATTATTAAAAGTTTGGAGTTTTTTGTAATCTGAGAACACTGTGGAGATGATGATAATTGCTCAATTACAAATGAAAAAACTCCAAACTTTTAACTTATTTAGTGGTTAACTTATTATTTAAAAAGTGTATCAATTTTTTATGATTTTATAAACAGATGTTAACTTCTGTCAAAGCTACAGGGTATTTTAAACATTTTAATATGTTCACATCACATGTATTGCAAAAATTTCCTTCATGTAGCAATGGATGTGAGATCCATCCTCACCGTCTTGATTCTTATCCTGCAACAAAAAGGCAACAAGATTGCCAAATAAGTAATTCCATCATCTGAAGTCCCACTAACTTTTATGTGGATGTCATAAGCATGTGTTCATTGTATCGTCAGCATAATATGATTCATCAGGGACTCATCAGCAAATATGATGAGGTGTCAAAAAGCAATCTAGCAATAATTTTTGTTCCGTACTTCTTGTTTTGTTTTGTTTTGTTTTATATGATTGGAAAAGAGATTGAAAGTTTATTGCAATTGATTTGTTCTTCGCGATGAAATCATTTTCCAATTAAGAAAAAAAAAACTAATTTCACTATAGACTAGCTTATATTGATTATCTTTATGAACTGAAGTGCTAATTTCACTAATAATCCAAGTCATCTCTCCTCTACTAGAGATACCTATCAGAATAAAGCGCACAACGCTCGATGAATCTGACTTTATAATCAGAGGAGAAAGACCAACTCCTGCAGCCATCTTCACACCTTCTAAAATAGTCAAAGTCTCAGCAATTTCCACATCTCCCAGACAAGACTTCTTTGATACTGCAGCTGCCATGACAGCACCTTCATAATTTCTGATGATGCACCCTAACCCAGCATTACCGTCTTCTTTTTTTTCCAGTTGTGTAGTATTAAACTTATACCAAGGGGTTCTGGAGTACACCAAATTACTTGGAGGTTCCTACCAGTTAACATATACGCCGATCGGCCACACTCATATATAGAGTCACATCAGCAGTACCATAATAATGTTTGATACTTCTAATACATTTTCGAATTTCTCGTGGCTATCAAGTGACTTGCACTCGTTACACACATTATTCCCCTAGGGTGTGTTTGTAACATGAAATTAAGGGGGTATGCTAATGCAGCGACTGCTGCAAAATGTTAACATTTGCGTGCCTACTGGAGGAGTGGACTAATGGCGACAAAACAAGCATCAAAATGAGCACAAAAGCTTCCATTTTTTAGCGATCAAAGCCGACTTCAAAGCAGTCATTTTTGTTTTGTGAACAGACACAAAGAGAGGTCTCACCAAAATGTTAACATGAAACCACACACTTTGTAGCAACAGAAGAACACCTTAGTTACGTTTTTAGCCTCAGAGGAATTGTAGAATTACTAATTTGCTACCGCCAAAATTGTGATGAGGGTAAAGTTATCTCTTGGTAAAGCGAATGAGGGTATATGAAGAATCAACGTTTGTTTTGGTATCTTTTCAGGACTGGACAGACATCCTCGTACGGAGACTGATTTGTTTGAGCTGAGAGCGACACGTGGCTATATGTATTTGGTCTAATATTAAATTTATAGCTAGTGTTGTAATAGTGGCTGAGGACGGCGGTTTCTTCTTCTGATAATTACTTGCGTAATTAATTTTAAAGGAAAATCACACTTAGGTTCTTTATAAAAATTATGCCGCCCTGCAACTAACCATCAAGAGCTTGTCCTCAAAAATCCAATTGTTCGCGTTTTCTTCATCAAAAAGGCAGTTATAGACACAGCTCATCTGAAAAGTTTCTTCAATAAGAGTGGGTAATGGCACGATGTTGGGCCTCTCTACTTTGGTTTCTGAATTAAACTTTGGGCTGCTTTGTGATAGGGCCCATAAGCCTATTTCTACAAAATCATCCATCATTACCCTTTTGTTTTTTCTTTTTGGGTAAGGCTTTTTATTACTTGATTTAACTGAGGAGAGAATCTTCTCCAAAAAAAAAAAAAACTCTAAAGAGAGAACGACGTTTAGATCTCTTAAATTGCTCATATTTACAACATAAGCTCAGTGGTTTTTGAAGTCTTTAAAGTGCTCTTTTTAATCTGCAAAAATTGTACTCAAAATGCAGCTTGTTTTTCATCTTATCGTCAAGTGATTTTCATCCAGTCCATTTGCAATTAATCACTGTAACTAACACAAGCAATTTAACATGTTAAAAGCATTTTCAATTATATCTTTAATAGTTGATAGTTATCATTTTAATTAGTTGAAGAGAATGGGTTCTCAAGGCTTGATCGAATGTTTCAAGTAATTTTATTTTAGACGACAGCTTGAGGTCAAATTTTAAGAGAGATAAAGACAAAATCAATTTAGATTTTACTCATTCTTCTACATTTTAAAATGAAATCTGAAAATGGTAAAGCAAACCAAACAGCTTTGAGCTACAATATTAGGGGTATAAAAAGTACTCGCACAGTTGGGATCCAAGTGATGTTGCCCACAGGAGTGGATCCAAAACTTAATATTATTCCGGGCTACATTTTAAAATTTATATTTTTAAGCGAATATAAAATTTTATATGTGGAAATAAATACATTAAATAAGGAGGAACACCAATAACCTTATCCCTCTAAATATATACTATAAACAAAAATAATTATAAAAAAGAGTAGAAAACAAAAGGTAACTCAAATATGAAAGCACTATTTTTCAATTATAGAATCTGACATTACAACCTATAATAACATGTAATTATATAAGGATTAAAAAATCAATTGAGAATTTCAAATTAAAATAGATCAATACATGTAATTATAATCAATTAAAAATTACAAGTAAAACTTTTATGTTTGAAGTGAAGTACTAAATTACAATACTTAATAAATTAAATAATTAAAATTTATTCATCCTTTCAAATTGTAAAAGTATTATTGGTCAAAAGTTTCAATAATAAACTAAACTCAATTCAGAAAAAAAAGTATTTGGGTGCAGTTGTTTCTTTGTAAGGTGCTCTATCTCCCCTTAAAGAACTAGATGTTGATGATTCTTCTATCAAAAACTTCTTAAAATACTCAAATTTTATTTTCCAACTATTCCTCTTAGTTAAAATAATTGATAAATAAAATCTGAAAATTCACATAAAAATTTTATGAAAATATAGATAATTGTTATTATATGTTGTTTCTGTAAGTATGTTTAATACTAATGACGATGTTACATTATATTGACATATTTTTTTCAATTAGGATTTTTTAAAATAAATTAAAGCAGTAATAAAATTTTAGCTCCCTAATGTTTTTAATCTATTCAATAAATATATAGTTATCATTTTATAAAATAAGTCACTAATTTCAATTGAAAATAATATAATTGAATTAGGGACATATTTGTAACTCAAATAAAAACTCTATCGTTATATGACATTGATGAAAACATAAGGGTAATTAAGTTAGGGACATATTTGATTATAAAATAAAAAAACTCTATTGTTATACTAAATTGACGAAAATATAAGGGTAATTGAGTTTGGGACATATTTGAATATAAAATAAAAATTCTGTTGTGTATACTAAATTGATGAAAACATAAGGATAATTGAGTTAGGGACATATTTGAATATAAAATAAAAACTCTATTAGTTTACTAAATTGATAAAAAAGTAAGGGGTATAAATGACTTTTACTGGACTAGGCTGGGCTATAGCCTAGTCTAGCCCTCGTGTAGGTCCGCCTCTGGCTGCTCGGGTACATTCGACCCAACTCGAGCATCTCTTGATAAGCTTGAAGTCCGACCCAAAACCTAAATTTTATTAAAAAAATTTATAAAATATATGTTATTTTAAATAATTATATTTATATGATTCACCTATTATATATATGTAAAGTTTTAAACATTTAAAGTTCATATTTTATGTCTAATTTTGTTTAATAAATTAAAAATATGAAATTAAAAAAATATAAAATATACATATATAATATTAAAAAATATAAAATCTTGGCATAAAAATGATGATTAAAAAACCCAACCCAATGTCACCCTTTTTAAGCCCAGTTTAGGTATCTTAAAAATATATCTAGCATTGCAAATCCAAATTTGAACTTGTATTTTGCCATCCCTATCAGCATTGTGAAACCATTCTTGTGTCTTAAATCACATTTAAGCCTCACATACCAAGATGACATCTAAGAGCTAACTTAAGGTCCCTCTAGCTTAATGATGTCATTTTTGTGACTTTCAAGTGTAGGAATGGCAATGGAAACCACTCTCAGCAAGTTTGTCATTACTAAATCCAAGCATACATAAATTTAAATTAGAAAAACCACCGACAACCCACTGTAGGTTTTAATTTTTAAGAAAACTCACCCACTGCAGGTTTTAACAATTACCAAACTAATAATGCTACCCGATAGATTTTTTATGGATTTTCATATTTAAAATCACAAATATTTAATATGTAAATTTATAATAATGATCTAAAATTCCACATAATATACTCAATTCTAAATTCAACCAATGTAAATGAAAAATTAAAATTTCAGCATCAATGCAACACAAATGCTCAATTTTAAATATAAAATACACGAATCCATTAAAAAAACCATAAACTAATATCTAAAAATAACAATTATAATTTCATATTATCATTCAACACAAGATCTTCATTTCAATCACTGCCAGTAGCACCCATCCAACACAATTTATACAGTGATAATTAAGATTAATATTTTCTAAAGAATAATAATTTTTGAATACTATTCTAAAGAAAAAAATTACAGTAATGAAATAATCCATAAATTAAGTTAAAGAAGCCCTCAAGGGCATGGTCGGGTTGGTAACAGTAAGAACCACCCATGTTCGATTCTTGGGGGAGTAAAAGAGAAAAATAAGAAACTATTTAGGTTTTACCCACCCCCATTACTTAAAACAAAAAAGAAGAAAAAAGATTGAAGAATAATAGTTTATACAAAATTATAATAAGTATATAATAATCCATGTATTAAGTTAAAGCTTATTAGGACCTAGGCATGTTGCAACTTGCACTTCACATTATTTACTTTAATATATTTTTAGATTTAAATATTTTTCAATTCAAATTAAATTAAAATATTTTTGAAAAAGCTGCACCAGATATTTGGTTAACTTACTGCGGATTCTAATTTGTATACCAAATCCGTCCACAACCCAAAAAATTATTGACAGTGAATGGGTTCTGGTACAGAGGTTTGAACGAGTTTCTGAATACCATTGCCATCCCTATCAAGCAATCAAAATCAACCCTAAAACGCTGCGTTTCACATCTATGATTTTTCGTTCTCAAAATCACATCAAAGGCAACTACTAGTTAATTTTTATTGTCGATTTGGTAGCCTGTGGAAGCTATAGAAATTAGAAGCCAGGTACGTTAAAGACTCTCTTTGGAGAAAAAATTAATTAAAATAAATTACTATGATTAGCAGTAGGTGTTTGTTTAAGGTTAAGGAAAAATACAGGCTCTCAATACACGGTTAAAATTTAATTATCAATATATTTTTATTCAATAATTAGTAATCATATTTTTTTAAAAAATCATAACATAAATAAGATGCATCACTGCACTTGGGACAAATAAGATTATAAATATTATTTATTTTCCAATAACACACAAATATACATTGTATAATATGTATTAGAACTACGACCTGGTGTTTGATTCTCATTCAACTTTAACTTTTAGTCCAATTCTTTCGGAATATTTCTGAGAACTTGGCTTTCACCTATAATTAATTTTCGTTCGGAATTTCCTTTCTCAATCAAACATTTATTTCCTCTAATGAGAAAAAAAAAAACTTTGAGAAACTCTGGCCCCCCAAGGGGATTTCCAATTACACGTCCCCTAATAGTTTGATAATTCAATAAGTCATACCGTATATTGAATTATTTTACATGGATATTCCAAAGAAGAGAGTAAAAAGTCCATGAATGATAGGAGTAAGTGTTCTATATTGGAAAAAAAAAAAAAACCACTGACTAGAACGCCATGAATGTCAAGAGCAAAAAGCAATGCCAACCTAAGACGTGTCTTTCTTTTTGTTTGGTATAATTTATTTAATAATTAAAAAATACTTATTTTATTCTTAAAAATTCTTTTTAAAATTTTTTGCATTATTTGACTGTGTTTTAAGTAGAGCTTTTGGTGATTAAATAAATTATTTTGTCTTGATTGGTGAAAACTCAAATTTTATACTTTTGAGGGTAGAAATTGTAGACTTTTCTTTTTAAATTTAAATTATCTGAAATGCTTTTAAATTATTTCACTAGCTTATTTTATTCATTTCATAACATAACTTTAGAATACTTGTTTATTGAAGTAACTTTACAATTTTTTATAAAAGCTCTCATCGAAAACCAACTAATCAACTAAATTTCTTGTCAACAAAAGCTCCGCTTATAAAAACTCTACTTAAATAAGTTTTATTATTAAAGGAAGCCATACTCCAAATTGAAAATGATCATCATTGACTATAAAGTCTTTGAATATTAACAACAATTTATAAAAAGTAAATAGACATATATCATCTAAACTTAATTATTGGTTTGATCCAGGTTAAGGTTATAAGACATGGTAAATTAATTTCTTGCTCAGTCCTTCTTATAAGGCTTGACAAGAACGTGGATGTGCAATCTTCATTGATTGGTCATGGTGTGTATCCAGATGAGTTCTTCTTATTTTTAAAATTAAATAAATTCAGAACAAAAATTTCCGAATATATCACTTGATAAGAATCAATTTCAAATCAACCACAATCAAGACAATGACAGCAAGGCAATCATGAAGTCTACAAAAGAAAGCAATAAATTTTCCAGCTAAAGGCTTACCAAGTTCAAGACAACGGCTAGTATTAGTTTTAGCCTAAACTTTCTCAAATCACAATCTTCACGGATATAATAGGAAACTCTTCTATGTCAAGCCATAACATAGTCCTAAAATACCTCTTTATCTTTGTATAAATTGTATAGGATCATGTAGAGAAAGTGTGAAGAAGAAATAATATTCTCCTTTAGCTATTTAATCTATATCAATTATCTTTTATGGTATCAGAGCAAATGGCTGAAAATTTTGCAGAACCAAAACTCACCATTCAATCCTTTCATCAATGTGCCAGTCTTGTTTCTATTAAACTCACATCAAATAATTATCTTCTATGGAAGTCTCAAGTCCTTCCTTTAATCAAAAGCCTTGAGATGGAGCATCATATTGCAAAAGACAAGACTCCAACGAAGATGGTTACACAAGATGGGAAAGAAATAATAAATCTAGAATTTATCCAATGGATGAATAATGATGGATTATTAATGACATGGCTTAGAGGGATGATGGTTGAAGATGTTCTGAGCTTGATTGTAGAAGGCCAAACCGCTTGTGAAGTATGGCTCTCCATTGAAGAGCAGATGCTTCCAGCCACCAAGGAACAAGAATCTTGGTTGAAGGATAGCCTCTACTCCCTTAAAAAGGGAAATACCAAGCTCGAAGAATTTCTTAAGAAATTCAAATCATTGTGCGACAACTTGACAGCAATTGGGAAACCAATTTCTGATGAAGACAAAGTCTTCCAACTTGCACGATCCTTGGGGCCTAAGTACGCGGATTTCAAGATTGCCATGCTAACTAAGCCTCCATATCCAACTTTAAAGCAGTTCATCCTTGCCCTTCATAATCATGAACAAACTATAATGGTACAAAAACAAGAAGATGTTCCGCTTGTTAATCAAAATCAAGCGTTCTTTAGTGCTAGAGGAAGGGGAAGAAACCAAAGAGGAGGTAGAAACGATGGTCGTGGAAGAGGTTTTGTGCAAAATGGTGGGGGCCCAAACAAAAATGGAAGCCATTCATATTAAAACAAAAACAAAGTCATTAATTCTCAAAAAAGACAAATTGCCTCAAATGCTCAAACTGCTCTAAAAAGCAATGCCAACAATCAAGAAAAAGAAGACATCATTATTTGCCAAATATGTGGAAAAAAGGGCCACAGTGCTGAGGTATGCTGGAGTCGATATGAATATCTGGATCAAGAAGAAGTGCCACAAGCCCTTGCTGCGATGAACTTCAATGAATCAAACGATCAACATTTGTATGTGGACTCGGGGGCTTCTGTACACATGGTCAATGATCCATGTAAACTCAACAAAATTTTTAGTTATAAAGGCCATGATAAAATTTTTGTAGGTAACGGACAAAAACTTGATATATCACATATTGGAAATATTTCTATAAAAACTAAATATGGCCCTTTAGTACTAAAAGATGTACTTGTTGTCCCTCAATTGAAAAAGAATTTACTATCTGTGGCACAACTTACTAATGATTTTCCTTGTTCTCTTGAATTTGATGCTAACGGCTTTATTGTTAAGAATAAACAGAACAAGGTGCTGGCGAAAGGCAGTAGAAGCGGCAATCTCTATCTTTTGGAGGAAAGCAATCAGAAAGCATTAAATGCAATAAAAGGAAATTTTGATACAATAGAACTTTGGCACAAATGGCTTGGACATCCAAGTCTTGAAGTTTTACGTATTTTAAAATCAAGGAAGGAGATCAACTTTTCTAGTTGGAATAAAATACCTAGTATTTGTGCCTTATGTCAATTAGGAAAAAGTTGTAAACTTCCATTTAATTTGTCTAATAAAATATCAGAATTTACGTTACAAAAAGTTCATTGTGATTTGTGGGGTCCTGCCCCAGTTAATTCCAATCAAAACTTTAGATTTTATGTGCTTTTCATTGATGATTGCACTAGATTCTCATGCTTATTTCCTTTAAAACGAAAATCTGACTTCTTTGATTGTTTTTTAAGGTTTCAACGTCAAGTGGAGAATCAATTGGAAAGGAAAATCAAAATTTTCCAATGTGATGGGGGTGGTGAATTTAATTCAAAAATATTTATTGTTCATCTGCAGATTTGCAGTATTACAAGACAAATTTCATGCCCTTACATACCACAACAAAATGGAGTGGCAGAGAGAAAACATCGGCATATTTCAGAGACAGCATTGATATTAATGTTCCAAGCTCAAATACCTTTGACTCTTTGGGTTGAAGCATTTATGACAGCCACATATCTAATTAATCTCATGCCTCTCTCTACTATTTCTATGAAATCTCCTTATGAAAAGCTTTTCAAAAAGGCTCTTGATTATAAGCAATTAAGAATTTTTGGATGCAGGTGTTTTCCTTACTTAAGGGATTACAATAAAAATAAATTTGAAAAAAAATCTCTTCCATGCATTTTCCTTGGATACAACCCCATACACAAGGGCTATCGTTGCTTGGATCCAAACACCAAACGTGTCTATATATCTAGACATGTGAAATTTGATGAAAGTGTATTTCCTTTTGCTGAATTATCTCCTTTAATGAATTTGCAGGAAAAACTTAACCATGAAGAATATCCTAGCAGTGAAGAAAACAATTTGATGCCATCAAATTCTTTATCTTTACTTCCACGATGTTGCTTAAAGTCATGTGAAAGGCCCACCATTGTTGAAAACATGGACATTTCAGAAGTTGTGATGACGCCAAACTTATCCTCTGGAGCTGAAAAAGGCAACTCAAAAGGCAATAGCAGCTCTGAGGATACTGGAGAAAATGTCTCCAACACTAGCAAAGAAATTGTAATACATCCAATAGCCAGCCCAACTCAACCCCAAAATTTGATTGAATTACCAATTCAACCTATGAATACATTATCCCAAACAAAAGCCACCACAAACAATCAGCCCGTGACCTCAATCGAAATAATTTCAAATACACACCCAATGGTCACCCGTCATAAGTTAAAAAATAACCCCAATTTAGCATTGCAAACATCTATTACTACTGAGCCAAAAACATTGAAAAGTGCACTCAAATATCCTCAGTGGGTTACTGCAATGAATGAAGAACTTCAAGCCTTAAAACAAAATAACACATGGACTCTTGTTCCTAGACCAAAAAATGCAAATATTATTGGGTCCAAGTGGGTGTATCGAATTAAGTACACAGATACGGGAGCCATTGAAAGATTCAAAGCACGGCTTGTAGCAAAAGGGTTTACACAAGTTCCTGGAATTGACTATGAAGAAACCTTTAGTCTAGTCATCAAGCACACAACAATTAGACTTGTCTTAGCCCTTGCCGTAAATCTCAACTGGTCAATGAAACAACTTGACGTGAGAAATGCATTTCTTCATGGCCATTTAAATGAAACGGTGTACATGGAGCAGCCACCAGGTTTTATCAATCCTAAACTACCATTGCATGTGTGCAAGTTGAACAAATCACTCTACGGGCTTAAACAAGCCCCGCGAGCATGGTTTGATTGCTTGTGTCGTGCACTTTCTAATCTTGGCTTCCAAAATAGCAAGGCTGATACTTCCCTTTTTATATTGCATTTTGAATCCAATATTGTTTTATTATTGGTTTATGTTGATGATGTGATAATAACGGGCAATAATAGCAAAATAATTCAACACATCATTCATACTCTCAGTTCTCAATTTGCCTTAAAAGATCTTGGCTCATTAAATTATTTCTTAGGTATTGAAATCAAGAAATTTAAACAAGGTATCTTTCTTTCGCAGGCCAAATACGCAAGGGATTTACTTGACAAAACAAAGATGCAAGATAGTACAGCCGTTGCCACACCAATAGCTGTGAAAGAGGTACCAAGATTTGATGATGCACAACCCGTCAATGCAACTGAGTATCGACAAATAGTAGGAAGCCTTCAATACCTCACTTTTACTAGACTAGATATCACACATGCAGTTAACAAAGTGTGTCAAAAATTCCAACAACCAACGAAGGCTGATCTTCGAGCTGTCAAACGGATATTGCCGTACCTTAAAGGGACACTTAACTTTGGACTTCGCTATTTGAAACAAAGTTCCTTGACACTCTATGGGTTCTGTGATTCAAATTGGGCGGGTTGCCCTTTAACTCGACGAAGTACTAGTGGTTTCTGCATTTACCTTGGATCAAATTGTATCTCATGGAGTTCAAAAAAGCAAACCACCGTTGCTCGTTCAAGTGCAGAAGCTGAATATCGTTGCATGGCATCTACGGCAGTCGAACTCACTTGGCACGTACATATTCAAAGAGATTGGCATAAACCTGGTAAAGCCTCCAGTTCTTATTTGTGACAATATCAGCGCCCTCCATATGTCAAAAAATCCTGTTTTCCATGCACGGACCAAGCACATTGAGCTTGATTATCATTTTGTTCGTGAAAAGGTAACAAGTGGATTACTCAACACAAGATATATTCCATCATCACAGCAAACGGCATTTTTATTCACTAAACCATTGTCCAAAGCATTGTTCTCAAAATTTCGGCACAAACTTGGAATACACCCCGTGGCAATTCCTAGTTTGAAGGGGGCTGATAAGAATCAATTTCAAATCAACCACAGTCAAGACAATGACAGCAAGGCAATCATGAAGTCTACAAAAGGAAGCAATAAATTTTCCAGCTAAAGGCTTACCAAGTTCAAGACAACGGCTAGTATTAGTTTTAGCCTAAACTTTCTCAAATCACAATCTTCACGGATATAATAGGAAACTCTCCTATGTCAAGCCATAACATAGTCCTAAAATACCTCTTTATCTTTGTATAAATTGTATAGGATCATGTAGAGAAAGTGTGAAGAAGAAATAATATTCTCCTTTAGCTATTTAATCTATATCAATTATCTTTTATCACTGTCGTACTCGTACTAATAACGTTGTGGACTATTCCCCGTTTCCTCAGTTTTGATAGAGATTAATTAAGCTAGACTAAAACTTGACGGAGAAAAATATTTTTATTCAATGCCAAAGCCTACACGTAAATCAATGCCTTTGGATCTGCTTGTATTTCTGGAGCTTATGATTTTGTTAATCATCCTTCTGAGAGTCGGAACCTAGCCAGTTGAATATATTTCCAGAAATATTTGTCACTAAAGTGGTGCCTATGTAAAACAACAAAGATTTTTCCACAGCATGTTATCTTATAATTTTTTTTTTGACGACACTCGACGGTATGAGAGGAGTTTATTAGTTAAAAAAAATAAAAAATACACCTAGTTAGGAGGGAAGTAATGAACTTTACCCTTCAACGTGTATATGCAAAGCACTAAAATAAAGAAAGAATAAATTCTGGAAAGGATAGAAAAAATGCATGAGAATTGAGAACATAAAGAAAGAATTATCTTGCAAAAAAAAATTGTTAAAGATACACAAGGAAGACATGAAAAAGTATAACACCATATGATGTTATTATGTTAATTGATTACTTTATCTTTTTCTCCTTTATCCGTATGGTGTAAAAATTAATAACTTTGCTTTCTTTCTGTTAAACTTTTCTGTCTAAATAGCATTATTCTCTTATAAATTTAAACTAATGCATAAGATATTATCTTAGAAATTTAACTTGGAACCAACATGCTAAAGTTAGTCATTCGATAAATTACTTAGTCCCAAGTTGTTGGAAATTTTCTCATACAGTGTTGGAAATATTCTAGAGACAGGTGTTGTCGACTTAAATGTATTTCTTCTTTCTATCATTTTTCTCGTCAAAAATTTAGAAAACTATTGCTACGTTAAACTCATATTAAAGAATTAAGAGTCTTCTTGGAGTCTTGGCTACTGGTGTGAGTGTATATATACGTCGAAGTTCTCGTTCATGATATGCATGCAGAAGACAATAACATAAACAACATGGGGTTGCCAATCTTCAATATTCTGATCCTATGTCTTTTGCTAAAATTTTCACATAATGTTACTTCTGATTCTAGTGAAGAAGCGTATGTTCTTCTCAAATGGAAAACAAGCCTTCAAAATCAAAACCTTACCTCCTCTTTGTTGTCCTCGTGGACTCTTTATCCTGCTAATGCAACCAAAATAAGCCCATGTTCTTGGTTTGGAATTTCTTGTAACCATGCAGGAAGCAGAGTCATTAGTATAAACCTGAGCACTTTGGGTTTAAATGGTAGGTTTCATGATTTTTCATTCTCATCATTTCCTCATCTTGCAAATCTTAACCTAAGCTTCAATTTATTCTTCGGAAACATCCCCCTTCAAATCGGTAACCTCTCCAAGCTTCAGTATCTTGATCTTGGTAGTAGTCAATTATCTGGGCTAATACCGCCAGAAATTGGCAAACTAAATCAGTTAAAGAGGCTTTACCTTGACATGAATCAGTCGCATGGCACAATTCCACCAGAAATAGGTCAGTTAAGTCTTATTGATAAGCTTGCTTGTGTAATAACAATTTGCATGGTTCTATTCCTTCTTCTTTGGGTAACTTAAGTAACTTGGCTAATTTTTATCTTAATAATAATTCACTTTTTGACTCCATTCCTTTGGCTTTAGGAAATTTAAAATTTCTTTCCATTTTGGACTTGAGTAAAAATCAATTTAATGGCTCCATCCTTTTTTTTTAGGTAACTTAAGCAACCTGGCCGTGTTGTATCTTTATAAGAATTCACTTGCTGGTTCTATTCCTTCAATTATAAGAAAATTGAAGTCTCTTCTCCAACTAGGCTTAAGTGAAAATCAGCTTAGTGGTTCAATCCCTCCTTCTTTAGGTAACTTAAGCAGCTTGACTATGATGTCTCTATTTAATAATTCGCTCTCTGGTTCTATTCCTCCCATTCTAGGAAACTTAAAGTCTCTTTCAGCATTAGGACTACACATAAATCAACTTAATGGTTTTATTCCTCCTTCAATTGGTAATCTTAGTTCTTTAAGAATTTTTTACCTTTATAACAATGGGCTTTACGGGTTTTCTTCCTGAGGAAATAGGATACTTGAAGTCTCTTGCTGAATTAGAGCTATGCACAAATCTTCTTAGTGGGGTTATTCCTCATTCAATTGATAATCTCACTGGGTAGCTTTTGTTAAGTATGTGTGGAAACCATTTTTCTGGTCCAATCCCTAAAAGTTTCAGAAATTTGACAAGCGTAGAAAGAGTACTTCTTAACCAAAACAATCTCTCTAGAAAAATGTATGAAGCTTTTGGTGATCATCCAAACCTAATTTTCCTAGATCTCAACAACAATAATTTTTGTGGCGAAATCTCATTTAATTGGAGAAACTTTCCAAAATTAAGTACTTTTATTGTTTCCGTGAATAATATTTCTGGAAGCATACCGGCTGACATTGGAAACTCACCCAAATTACAACCTTTCTTCAAATCACATTGTTGGTAAAATTCCAGTGCAATTGGAAATGTTATCTTCTCTAAATAAACTAATTCTGAATTTAAATCAACTCTCTGGAGGTGTGCCTCTAGAATTTGGCTCATTAACTGAACTTCAATACCTTGACTTGTCTGCAAACAAATTGAGTAGCTCGATTCCAAAAAGTATAGGCAACATGTTGAAGTTGCACTACTTGCATCTGAGCAACAATCAATTGAGCCATAAAATTCCAACTGAATTTGAGAAGTTGATTCATCTTTCAGAGTTAGATTTGAGTCATAACATTCTCCAGGAAGAAATACCACCTCAAGTGTGTAATATGGGAAGTCTGGAGAAGCTTAATCTCTCGCACAATAACCTCTCTGATTTCATTCCAAGATGTTTTGAAGAAATGCGCAGCTTGTCATGCATTGACATATCCTATAATGAGTTACATGGACCAATTCCTAATAGCACAGAGTTCAAAGACGGTTTGATGGAAGGGAATAAAGGATTGTGTGGCAATTTTGAGGCGTTGCCATCTTGTGATGCTTTCACATCTCACAAACAAACTTTGAAAAAGAAATGGGTTGTAATTGTGTTCGCTATCCTAGGAATAGTTGTGCTTTTGACTGGTTTTATTGGATTCTTCTTCTTTTTTCAACAAAGGAAGAGGGTCTCAAAAGAGTAACTCTATGAATCATTTGAGATTGCTTTCGGTATTAAATTTTGACGGGAAAATTATGCACGAAGAAATCATTAAAGCTACAGATGATTTTGATGAGAAGTTTTGCATTGGAAAAGGTGGACAAGGAGTGTGTATAAAGCTGAGTTACCCTCTGGGGATATCGTAGCAGTTAAAAAATTCAACTCGCAGTTGCTTTCCGGTAATATGGCTGATCACGATGAATTCTTGAATGAAGTTTTGGCATTGAAAGAGATACGACATCGAAATATTGTAAAATTTCATGGATTTTGTTATAATGGCCCGCACTCATTTTTGGTTTGTGAATATCTTGATAGGGGTAGCTTGGCTAGTATCCTTGGTGATGATGTAACAACAAAAGAATTGGGCTGGAATCGGAGAATAAATGTGATTAAAGGAGTAGCTAATGCTTTGTCCTACTTGTATCATGATTGTCTCCCATCGATTATTCATCGAGATATATCAAGTAAGAATATGTTGCTTGATTCAAATTTTGAAGCCCATGTTTCAGATTTTGGAATTGCCAAGTTTGTCGGGCCACATTCGTCCAACTGGACTGAATTTGCAGGCATATTTGGATATGCTGCTCCAGGTATGTGTTTTCCAGCTCTTGTATATATTTCTCGAGGGAAAAATATTAACATCTCGTGGTGGGACAAAATAGTCATGAAAACCCCATTATTTTTCAAAATTGGTTGCACAAAACACAAAACAAGATTATACATCCTAAAGAGAGATTTGCATAAGCATTTATGAAAATAAGAAGGTCTTTACGACCACTCTATAATCAAAATCACAGAAGGTATCACTATCCTTTTTCCTTTCTTTTTAGTAAAAGATTAATATGCTAGTATATTTTGTGAAATACTATGCAAGTATATTTTGTGAAATACAGTTTTATTTTTAAACATCTTATGTGGAGAAAAAAATTAGAAAACAAAATGCAAAGAAAGTCTAGTTCCACCTTGCCATGGTCTGGCTTTGCCCAAGCATATATTATTTGCTTATTTGAGATAAATAATTATTAATTAGTTATTGATGCTACACTTTATGATATTATTGTCTGTCAACTTGCAGAGATTGCTTACACAATGAGGGCTACTGAAAAATACGATGTGTATAGTTTTGGGGTGGTAGTATTCGAAGTTATCAAGGGAAATCATCCAAGAGATTTTTTTTCCATTAACTTTTCTTCATTTTCCAATATGATCATAGACGTTAATCAAATTTTGGATCCTCGACTTCCAACTCCATCCCCTAGTGTTGTGGACAAGCTGATATGGATTATGGAGGTTGCCATTTTATGCTTAGATGAGAGTCCAGAAGCTAGACCAACCATGGAAAATGTCTGCAATTTATTATGCAAATAAATCAGCCAAGTCATTTTTTTTCCTAGTCTGTTTCTGATTATTTGTTACTATTCGTATGACAGCTTTGAAACTGTAGTGAATGTAAAATATTTTATAGTTGAAATAAATATGGATTTGATCATTTGAATGAGAGAGATTTTATGCTCTCTCATTGTGGCTGCTAACTATGCCCGTGCTCTAAAAACTTTCATGAGATGAATTGGAGTCCACCTCAGGCTAGTTGATTAAGGTGAATGCTGATGGTCTTTTGAAAAGTAGTTTCGGGGATTCTGCTTCTCTGACGATCTTTAGGGACGCTCATGGCTTTCATCTTGGAGGGCTTTGGTCATCATACTGCTTATTATGCTGAGATACTTGCTGCGATCTGATCATGGTCAGAATAGGTTATGGCATGAAACTTTTATGTGTGCTAATTATGAATTGTAATGTTCGGTCATTATTTTTGTATGGTTTATTGTAATTTTAATGTTGTGTTTACATTGTAGTAGTGGTTTGTGGTAGTTATATTATAACTGCTCTTTTATAATTATCTTATTAGATGTATTTAAATGGTGGTGAACAGAAAAGAAGTAGAAAAGAATTCTATCATCTATAGACTAAGTTTATTATCTGGAGAGTGGCTCTCTCAAATCAACCTTCTTTGTTTAATTTTCTCTCTTATCTTTAAAATTTACGTAACATTTGGTATCAGGGCAAGTTCTTCATGGCTGATGCAACTAGACAAAAAAAGAGATTGATTTCGAAACCTTTGTTATTGAAAAATTTGAGAATCAAAATGCAATCATGCAAGAGATTCTTAGCTAACTTCAGAGTCTTTACACCAAGTATGACCAAATAAATTCCCAATATTCCTAAACCAGTACAAGTGTCATCCAAAGTCCAAATCTAGGAAAATTGTAGTTCATCTATTAGAACAACAAATTTGTCCTTTGGCCAAACACTAAAATTAAAATTCCCAAACTTCAATGGTGAACACCCAAATAGTTGGATTTATAAGGCTGAACAATACTTTGAATATCAGAAGATTATTGAGGATCACCAAGTGCAATTGGCATCTTTCCATCTTGAAGGAACTACACTACAATAGTTTCGTTGGCTAATGAAAACAAAAGGACCAGTTTCGTGGGCTGAGTTTTCACGAGCTCTTCTTAAAAGATTTGGACCAACAGAGTTCGATGATGCTTCAGAAGCTTTGTCCCAATTAAAGCAAAAAACCACCGTATTGGCTTACCAAGAAGAATTTAAGAGATTGGCTCAAATGGTGGAGGATGTTCCAAAAAACTTCTTAGTTGGTAATTTTGTTGGAGTACTCAAGGATGAAATTCCCTTAAGCGTTAAAGATTCAGAAGATTCAGAAGCCTCGGTCATTATTAGTAGCCATTGGACTTGCTAGACTTATTGAGCAAAAGTGTAACCTTTGTAACCAATCCTCTTCAATCCAATCTATAACCCAGGGTCTATTAGGATTCCAGCCAAGCAATTCAACTCCATCAACATTTAAACGTTTGACCCCAAGTGAGGTAAAAGAACTTAAAGACCGCGGCCTTTGCTATTGTTATGATGGAAAATATTCTCCTAGTCACAAGTGTCAAAGTCCTCAATTGTTTATGATGGACGATATTCACAGCAAAGATGATGAAGAGAGTAAGAAATCAGAATAAGGATGTTTGGAAGCTGAGAAAATTTAAGAATTGAAAGCTTTTAGCTCACACGATTTTATTTATCAAAAAACTGATTAATGAAACTGTACAAAGACTGCTTATATATACAGTTGATGCTCAACTCAATTATTTAACTAATTACAAAACTAATTCTAGCTAGCTATAACAACTTCAGCTAATTATCACGTGAACAAGTGACTACATAACCACCAGGTGCCAGTTGGCATGCCGTGTCATCAACTCTCAACTGTAAGCTGGAGCTGTTGCTATCCTCTGCTTTATAGTCTTTGCTACCGATATGTGCTTCCTTAACATCCCCTCTCAAGCTCAAGGGTCTACTGATGACATTGAGCTTGGATCTAAAAAAACTAAATTTAGAAAATGATAAAGGCTTAGTAAGAACATCAACCACTTGTTCTTCAGTGGGAATGTATCTAACCTCCAATTCTTTTCCTAGCACTTTGTCTTTAACATAAGGAACATCCAACTCTATATGCTTAGACTTTGAGTGAAACACAAGATTGCGAGCTAGTTCCCCTGCACTTTGGTTATCGCACCAAGAACTGGAGTAGGTAGTTTAGCAATATTGAGTTATGAAAATAAAGACTTCAACCAAGATATTTCTGAACATGCTACTGACAAGGCTGATATTCACTTTCTGTGTTTGAATTTGCTACAATTGCTTGCTTTTTGGAAGACCATGAGATCAAGTTATTACCTAAGTATATACAATAGGTTCCAATTGATTTTTTGTCATCAAGATCACAAGCCCAGTCAGCATCTGAATAGTCTGTCAATCCAATTTCCAAAGATGCATCCTTTCTAAGACAAAGCCCATATGTGATTGTTAACTGAAGATATCGAAGAACTCTTTTGCAAGCTAACCAGTGTTGAACAGTAGGAGAACTGAGGTACTGACTGAGTTTATGAATTGAATAAGCTATGTCAGGCCTGGGAAGTATTAGATACTGTAATCCTCCAACTATGCTTTTGTATAGTGTTGGATTTTCAAACTTCTGACCCAAAGGACCCTTGACATTTCTTTCTAGCTTCAAATCAGTACTAAGAGGAGTATCGGACCCTTTGCAATTCTCCATAGATGCTTTACTCAGCAAGTCTTTAATATACTTTGTTTGAGATAGATGCATTCCTTCATCAAAGTAACTGACTTCAACACCTAGGAAGTAATCAACTAATCCCAGATCTTTCAAGGAAAAAGCCTTACTGAGTTTAACAATAAAATCCTCTAGTAGAGCAGAATCTAGTCCAGTGACTAGGATATCATCCACATAGATCAGTACTATGATTAAGCCCCTTGTATCATGTCTAATGAAAATAGATGTATAAGCTTTTGAATTGAGAAATTGCCAAGTAGTAAAGCAACTCTTCAATTTTTTATACCAGGCTCGTGGAGCTTGCTTCAGACCATAAAGAGCTTTATTGAGTTTACAGATGTACCCTTCCTTAGTTACAAAGCCTTCTGGTTTTGTCATATAAACATCCTCAGAAAGATCTCCATTGAGGAATGCATTATTGACATCAATCTGTCTAACTTTCCACCCTTTCATAACTGCCAAGCTGAGTATAACTCTCACTGTTGAAGACTTCACCACTGGACTAAAGGTTTTTGAATAATCTATCCCTGTTATTTGGTGAAATCCCTTTGCAACCAATCTGGCTTTATGCTTGCTAACAGTTCCATCTGTGTTATACTTAGTTCTGAATACCTACTTACAACCAAATAGCTTGTAGGTTAAAGACATTGGCACAAGAGTCTAAGTGTTGTTGTGAATAAGGGCATCATACTCAGGTTGTATTGCATCTTTCTATTTAAGATCTGATAATGCCTCATGGACAATGGATGGTTCTAAGCTGTTGTGAGTTGTTACAAAGGACTTTGGTTTGAAAATTCCAGCTCTAGCTCTGGTTATCATATGATGAGTGGAAGTAGAAGGTTTAAGCTGAGATTTATGTGTTGTACAAGGTATTTGTGGTGCTGGTGACTGTGATGCAGGTGAAGATGTGGAGGTCTGATTTGTAGGTGACTGACATTGAGGTGTATTTGATAATAAGGAATGATTAATAGGGAATTGATTTGCTGCAATAACTTCAAGACTGTCTGGGTTGCTATTAGGAACTGACAGAGTAAATCGTTGAAAAAGATTATATTGAAAATCAAAGGAAGAAAAATTTGGATCTGAAGTGTAAGGAAAAGTAATTTCATCAAACAATACATGACTGGCAATGTAAACCTTGCCTGATGAATGTAAACACTTATAACCCTTATGTAAGAGACTGTATCCTAAGAAAACACATTTTGAAGTATAGAAATGAAACTTATGGTTATTGTATTCTCTGAGAAAAGGAAAGTAAGAACATTCAAATGTTCTTAGAAAGTTATAGTCTGGTTTGTGATGAAAGATTGATTCATATGGAGTTTTCATTGACAGAATAAGTGTTGGTAATCTGTTAATGAGATAGGCTGCTGTATGAAAGGAATCCCACTAGAATTTGATAGGTAATTTAGCTTGTGCAAGAAGAGTAAGGTCTGATTCAGTAATGTGTCTGTGTTTCCTTTCTACCAAACCATTTTGGTTATGTGTATAAGCGTGTCTAAATTCTATCCCCTCTTCTTGAAGATATTTAGTAAAAGGTATGAATTCCCCTCCCCAGTCAGATTGGAGACATTTAATGGGCTGTTTTAATTGTTTTTCAAGTTGAGTTTTGAAAATTTTGAACACATGAAGAGTTTCATCTTTGGTTTTCAAGGGAAATATTCAAGTGAATCTGGTAAAATCATCAACAAAGCTCACATAATATTTATAACCTTGTATGGAAGCCACTGGAGCTGGTCCCCATAAATCAGTATGTAAAATGGCTAAAGGTTGCTTTGTTTTTGTTTCAGTTGCTGGAAAGTGTAATCTATGCATTTTCCCTAGTTTACAAGCATCACATGAATCAAAATCTTTATTTCCATTAATAGGTTTTGAAGAGGAACAAGATTGTATTACATGATTTAAAATCTTAGAGTTAGGATGACCTAGCCTCTAATGTAATACAGAAGTGCTTAACAGACATTTAGAGTTCATATAAGACTCTGCTACTACATTATGCAAGCAATGTTTTAGTTTATTTGAATGACTGAGATTGATAGCTGAGAGCATTGAAAGAGAAACAACTAACTGAAAAGAAGATTCAATATTGGCAACATGACCTTGAAAAGAAAACTGAGCAGAAGTCTTATTTGAGGACACTAATAGCAATCTCTATAAGCCTTTTTCAGCCTTGCCCTGCAGTAAGATTAAATTCTTCACTTTGTCCTTCACAAAACAAGATTTATCAGTAAACTCAACTATGATATTGTTGTCTTTGGTTAGCTGAGAAATGCTTATGAGGTTCCTGGTTATTTATGGAACTAAAAGTATATTATTTAGTTTAATCATAGTGGAATCAGTGCAGTTGTGCATTCTCAGAACAGCTTTTCCAATATGTGTAATGTTCAAGCTAGTACCATTACCAATAACGAGTTTAGATGTACCTACAAATGATTCAGAAATCTGTATATTGTTCATGTCATTTATGAGATGATGAGTGGCACCATTGTTAAGGTACCAATTTGCATTAGATAATCCTTCCATATTTGCCATATATGCGAATTTCGAATTCCTATTTTGAGGTGGTCCATAAGCTCCAGAGGCAATAAATTCTTCCAGCTTCCAACATACATTAGCTGTGTGCCCTATTTTGAGTCACACTTGACAGGTAGGCTTAGAGGGATTCCACTGAGATTTAGGATTTCCAGATATTTTGCCATTATTGACAGCATTATTATTATTCCAGTTTCCTCCTCCTCCTCCTTCATAATTTCCTCTATAACCATCATTTCCAGCACTTCCAACAGCAAAACCAGATGATCCATAATTTCCTCTGTAACCACTATTTCCAAAATTTCCAGCAGCACTATTATAGCCTGATTATATCCAAAATTATCATAACCTTTTCCTCCTGAGAAGTTTCCTCTCTTAGGCCCTCTATTTTGTGCAAAGTTAGCTTCTAAATTGTGTTTAACATCCATTTTAGCAAGCATATGAGTTTGTTGATCAATCTTAGCCTCTTGAGTTAACAGCATAGCATAAGCCTCATTAACATTCATTTTTCCAGTTTCTACTTGTCCAGTAATGTAAGTAGCAACAGAATTATAATCAGGACCTAGACCAGATAGTACATGTAAAATCAAATCATCATTGCTTAGTGCATTTCCTGCTGCAGCCTTATTATCAGCAATTGATTTCATTTTAATGAAGTAATCAGTCCTTTTAAGATCATCATTTCTAGTAAAGTTCATCAAATATCTCAAATGTAATAGCCCAGACTTTGATTGAGATCCAAATTGAGTTTCAACAGCTTTCCATACCTCCAATGAAGTCTCAATGTTAAACACCAGACTGATGATTCCTTCACTCATAGATGAGAGAAGCCAACCGACAAGTATCTGATCTTGTGCTCTCTAGGTTGCAAACTTTGGATTCTCCACAGATCTAAGATTATCATCGCATCTCTGAGCAATATGAGAAGGAGGTGGAGTGGTTAACTCATCGATAAATTTCTCAAGCCTATTTCCTCGAATTGAAGCAAGAACCTGAGATCTCCAGATCAAATAGTTTGATTGATCAAGCTTAACAAGAGTATTGAAAGTGACATTAACAGTTGTTGAATACGCAACAATGTTATGAACTTGATTTAAGGAAGAGGCAAGATTCACAGATGCCATTGTAGCTTTGATACCAAGTAAGAAATCAGAATAAAGATGTTTGGAAGCTGAGAAAATTTAAGAATTGAAAGCTTTTAGCTCACACGATTTTATTCATCAAAAAACTGATTAATGAAACTGTACAAAGACTGCTTATATATACAGTTGATGCTCAGCTTAATTAGTTAACTAATTACAAAACTAATTCTAGCTAGCTATAACAACTTCAACTAATGATCACGTGAACAAGTGACTACATAACCACCAGGTGCCAGCTGGAATGCCATGTCATCAACTCTTAACTGTAAGCTGGAGCTGCTGCTATCCTCTGCTTTATAGTCTTTGCTGCTGATGTGTGCTTCCTTAACAAAGAGGGAAGCGGTCAAGGTGCAAAACATGGTTAATGTCCAAAGTAGTTCCTTGAGGACAAGGATTTTTCTTTGGGGGGGGGGGATGATGTGTGCTAATTATGAACGGTAATGTTCGGTTACTATTTTGTATGGTTTATTGTAATTTTAATGTTGTATTTACATTGTAACAGTGGTTTATGGTAGTTATATTGTAACTGGTCTTTTGTAGTTATCTTATTAGATGTATTTAAATGAATGGTGAAAACATAAGAGGTAGAGAAGAATTCTATTATCTATAAACTGTGTTTCTTATTTGGAGAGTGGTTCTCTCAAATCAACCTTCTTTGTTTAATTTTCTCTCTTACCTTTAAAATTTATGTAGCAAACTTACTCTATGTCAGTTCTTCATTTATTTGACAATCCAAAGCTGGGTCCTCCATCCGTTCTAAGAAATTGTTTTATTAATTTTCATTCTTTGTTTGATTCTATGGAGTTTAATTTGGATTTCTCTTACTCTAAAATGATATTGCTAGTCTCTTGTGTAAAGATGTTTGCTAGCGCATGCTTTTGTATTTTTGCTAGTGTAGCTTGTTGCTTGCGTTCTTTTTTATTAATTCATGTCATGGATTTGGAGGGGTGACATTATGTCCACCTAGCTAGGTTATACATAGAGGACTTTGATCGTCTCCTATTTTTATTTTCCAAACCTTCTAAGGATTTTGTGGTATGTGGCAATAAGTAAATTGATTTTTTTTTTTTTATAGTGATAGACAGGCTTTTTTATTTTCCAATTCTAAAACTCAAAAGCATGAAAATTAGAAATAAACATCACATAAGAAAACAAGCCTAAAACTCCCACAAATCAAAATCTAAAGATCTTAATTAAACATAAAACATGAGTCAAGTATCTCTATGGGAAGTATTGCGGGAGTGCTCTTTTGCCTGCGGAAAAGATAAGTGTGGTGTGGAGAGTAGAAGAAGAAGAGATAGAGGAGAAGAGCCGGCTAAGGTTTGTTTTTTTTTATAATTTTGTATTTTACATTTAAAGCACAACTTAATATAATTAAATGTAATATTACTATTTGGACTCCCATAAAAATCACACCCATTTATAATTAGGACAGGTTCAAGAGACACAAATATGAACACAAATTTTTATAACAAGTTTGAGTCATTTGATTCAACAAAAATGAATGGTGAAGATTGGATGACATGACTTTATTAATTTCATTAATATTTTTCTTTCTTTCCTTCATAATACTCTATTCTTCTCTCCTTCCTCAACCAAATTTCTCACTTCTCTATCCTTTGTTATTAAATCTGAATCTATTTATATTTTCCTGTATAACAATATAATTGATATCACTGAAAATAATTACAGATTTTAATTCAAAATCTTAAAAACATACCAAATTCTTTACTTTTAAGTGCTTAGAAAAGGCAACAGTGAAGCCAATGCTGAGTCACAGTAATGGTCCTAATATATAAGAATGGGATTCGTGAAGAAGAGGTGACAAATTCTTTAGCTTTTCCCCTTACTCATGCTTTCCGCATGCCTTAGGTTGTTTTTGTTTTTTTTTATCTGAAATATGAATATGTTTAAATTTAAGTGAAATCTAAATAGGTCTGAATGAAAATATTTAAATGATATATTTTTTTTTCAACATGTGAATAGAAAAGTTTAAAAGCTAGTAATTTGACATAAACATCCTTTTAGGTGGTGCATGTATTTGTTTTTCACAATTTATAGTTTTAACAAGTTGATTAGTTTGATAGCATTAAAAAAAATACCATCACTGTTGATTTTAGTTTAATTTTGTATAAAATATATAATTATAACATCAACTTTTAATATAAAGTTAACACTGTTGTTTTAGTTTTGATTTATCAGAATGGATGTAATTTAATTGTTCAGTATTTTAATTTAGTTAATGTTACAATGTGAATAAAAATTTAAAACAATTAGAAAAAAAATAACTTCAAGGATAATACAAACGTATTAGGCTTATACATAATATTGGAAATACATGAATTGTTAAGGATATTTTTGAGATTTGAAATTAAAATTTTCCATTTAAATTTCAGACTTCAAACAAAAATAAACTTTTTCTATTCAAATAAAATTGTCTGATAACAAGTGATAAGCCTAAAATAAGTAAATGTCTAAAAAGAAATTAAATTCATACTAAAAAAACAAACAGCACCTTAGATTTGATAGTCAAATTAATCAATTCTTAAGTGTTGTGCTGTGAAGGAGCCCTTTGGATAAAAATTTGTCATTTCAAAGTGATTCAGTTATTTGGTGCTGTTGTTCATTTCTCTCCATGGTAAGCGAAGAACTAGGAGAGAGAGATAACAATTTCGGTGGAAGGAGAAAAGAGAATAGAGCATTAATGAGAAAAAAATAATTAATGAAATTAATAAACCTCACTATTCATTGTTGTTAAATCTAATGATTCAAAATTATTATAAAAAAGAGTTACTCTACTCAATAGACTAATATTTTAGTTAGATATATAGAGATCCAAGGCCAAATCCTCTAACATATGTTATTATATGCCACGCTATTATACAAATAACCCCACCTTTAAGTAATAAAAGGGACTGAAAATTTTTAAATAAATGTTATAATTTGAACATAATTTATTTTTATTAATTTATATTTTTATCCAATTAATCATTATATGCCGGATTAATTTGTACTGTCATAACTTCTTTTCAAACTAACCCGTCTACCATGCAACGATCTTAAATTCATGCACAATAGTCCCCGACAACAAAAGACAGTCAAAAGTGGCGGTGTTAGAAATATGATAGAGCTCCAATTTCCAATTTCCAATTTCCACTTAAACTAACGAGAGTAATTTGGCCACGTATTTCTTCGTCAACAACAATGTTTTTCCTCATCAACCATGCGAAAACAATAATGTTGTGGGCCGTGGGGTTGGTTCAAAAAGTAAGGTCTATTTAGAATTCAAGTAATATTTTTCCCTCGAGTGATTGTTGGCTTGTTGCAACAGATTGATGACGGAGATGGCAGGGATAAGTCGGAAGTGATGGCTGCTACTGGCAGTGCTAAGGTTTTCCCGTTTCTTGGTTTTAATTCTCACATCTCTTCAAGAGAATTTGATCAATCCCTTGTAACTCAAAATTCAGGCAAATCAGGCCACGAGAATTATGAAATAATTCCTCATTGGATGGCGTCAAGGGCCATTCTGCTTGTAGTCAGTCTAATATAATAATGATGTACTTGATTCTCACAATGCATAGGATATTAAGGTTTTGTTCAGAACTAAAGCAATATAGTTTTTAAGTTATAGTTACTGTGAAAAAAATTATAATTATGAAATAAAAATTAATAATATTTAGTAAATATAAATTTTAAATAATAATTTTCACAAAATTAGTAAAGATGTTATAAATTTTTCATTATATAATTATAAAATCAAAGTAACTTAAATTTTAAGATACAACAGTTAGTGTTTACAAAATATTTTAGTACAATATTTTTTAAATTACAGATATCCAACCTCAATTCTAAATAGAGTTGGCAAAACCTCGGGCCGGGTCCGGTATCGCAATGACCGGACCCGACCCGGATGCATAGATGCCCGGGGCGGGTTGTACCGGGCTTTAATCCAGGTACCCAAATTTTATATTTTTTAATATTATATGTGTATTTTTTTTATTTTTTTAGTAATTTTATAAATTTTAAATTTATTTTAATAAAATTTGACATGAAAATATGAACTTTAAGTGTTTAAAACTTTATATACGTGTAATAAATTAGTGAAATAAATATAAATATTTAAAATAATATACATTTTATAATATTTTTTGAATAAAATTCGGGTTCTGAGTTTATCAACTGATGTCCAAAACTGATCCGATTTCATATTATTACCCATTCTAAAATATTCGGGTGCGGTTCGGGTCCAGACCGAATAAGTATTTTTACCACCCCTAATTCTAAACAAGACCGAAAGGAAGAGTGTTTTTTTTACCCCTCTTTCACAAGATATGAAATAGGAGTAGGTGTACTCTCAATATATTTTTAGGTTGACTTTCAGGAGCTACAAAATTATCTAGCAAAAGCCATTCACGTTCTCCGTGGTTTCTGATTGTGGAATAGTTTAAAGCATATTTCAACGTCGTGACTCATGACAATTGACAAGTCCGAAGTCTACCGAAAAATAAATTAAACTATTTAAATTATATTAACATTTATTAAAAATTTTAAAATTAATTTTTTCATTATTACCTAAAAAATATTATAATAAAAAATTTATTATATATTTTTTAATTTGAAGATATATATAATAATGTTTTCGACGTAAGTCTTCTTCCCCAACACCCAAGACTCGCTGGCCACCCGAATTCGATCCGTGAGAAAATAAGGGAAAAATAAAAATTATTTAGGCGCGGACCACCCTTTTCCTTTTACAAGGAAAAGTGCCTTTTTCCAAAGTGGTCGACAAAGGAAAGTCAAAACTGGCGTGCTGGAAAGTGACTTGCCCATAATTTTCTCGTCAAATACAAAGCGGTGGGACATATCAATTTAAATAGTGATATCGGGTGTTTGTTGATGCGACAGAGTGACGACGGCGACGACTGAGATAAGTCGGAAGTGATGGCTGTCTCCGGTGGCTCCAACTGATAAATCTGACAATTTTTCAGAATGTAGTACTATTCTCGTGGAAAATTTTATAACAAACATATTTCAACGTCATGGCTTTTGACAATTCCATTAAATCGCAAGTCTACGATGGGACCAAATTGAGGATGATGAATATCATGACATTTTCTTAGAAGTTGAAGTTTGTCGTCTATCTTTCTCTCTTATTATTTTATGTGTAATTGAAATTGTAAATGTTTTTTTTGCCACTAGATTTTGGTTTAGTTTTGGCTTATATCTTGGCTTAGAAAATTTAAACGTTGAAATTGGATGCAGCATTCATTAGGAAAGAAACACTCATTATTGATTTGCAGCAGCAGAAGGCCTTAAGAATTCGCATAGAAACTAATAATCCCTATGTATATAGATGTGATCATTGCATGCTTAATTTAGAGAACCAACTCCCGACGGTTTCGGATAGCATCTGACATCACAACATTACATTGGATGTGTACCGCAGGAGTCTGTAAGGGTGGGGCTCCAGATCCGAACTATACGACAAAGATACATTAATTTATAGGTGGACTGTAGCCATTCTCTATTTTTTGGGAAAAAAATTTAGTTCATTACACTTAAAAATTGGACTCCTTAAATTGTGTTGGTGTGTTAATTGATATTATTCTGCTTTGGATTCTAAATAGCCCTGGTCCAGACCCAGGCCCATTTCACCTCACCATGTTTGTTCCAGTGGTTGACCATGGAAGTCTTATTTCCTCGGCTATATATAGGTCAAGTTCGGGTTATGATATGCAAAGCATATTTCCACACCATAAAAACAATGGGACTGCCAATCCACAATACATTGATCCTTCTTTCTATTCTGTTAATTTTCACCTATGGCATGGCTTCTGATTCTTCTAAAGAAGCATTTGCTCTTTTAAAATGGAAACGAAGCCTTCAAAACAAAAATATCTCTTTGTTGTCATCATGGACACTTCATCCTGATAATGCAAGCAATGTTCCTTCCTACTCAAAAAGCAAAATTAGCCCCTGTACTTGGCTTGGAATTTCTTGCAACCAAGCTGGAAGAGTCATCAGCATTAACCTCAACTCTATGGCTTTAAATGGTACGCTCCAAGAATTTGCATTCTCATCCTTTCCTCATCTTGTGCATCTTAACCTCAGCTTCAATATATTCTTTGGTATCATCCCCCCTCAAATCGGTAACCTTTCCAAGCTTCAGTATCTTGATTTAGGCAGTAATCAATTATCTGGGGTAATACCACCAGAAATTGGTCACTTGAATCAATTAAGGATACTTTACTTTGATGTGAATCAGTTGCATGGTTCAATACCTCCAGAAATAGGCCAATTAAGTCTTATTAATGTGCTTGCCTTGTGTCATAATAATTTGTATGGTTCTATTCCTCCTTCTTTGGGTAACCTAAGCAACTTGGCTAATTTTTACCTTAATAATAATTCCCTTTTAGACTCCATTCCTTTAGTTTTGGGAAATTTAAACTCTCTTTTCACTATGGACTTAAGCCAAAATCAATTCAGTGGCTCAATCCCACTTTCCTTAGGTAACTTAAGTAACTTGGGTATATTGTATCTTTATTCGAATTCATTTTCTGGTTCTATTCCTTCGATTATAGGAAATTTGAAGTCTCTTCTTCAACTAGACTTGAGTGAAAATCAACTTATTGGTTCAATTCCCCTTTCCTTTGGTAATTTAAGCAGCTTGACACTGATGTCTCTATTTAATAATTCACTTTCTGGTTCTCTTCCTCCTATTCTAGGAAACTTGAAGTCTCTTTCGACTTTAGGGTTGCATATAAATCAACTCAGTGGTGTGATTCCTTCTTCAATTGGTAATCTTAGCAGTCTAAGAGCTTTATACCTTTACAACAATGGGCTTTATGGTTTTGTTCCTGAAGAAATAAGATACTTGAAGTCTCTTTTTGAATTAGAGCTATGCACAAATCATCTTAGTGGGGCTATTCCTCATTCAATTGGTAATCTCACTGGGTTGCTTTTGTTAAACATGTGTGAAAACCATCTTTCTGGTCCAATCCCTAAAAGTTTCAAAAATTTGACAAGCGTAGAAAGAGTACTTCTTAACCAAAACAATCTCTCAGGAAAAGTGTGTGAAGCTTTTGGTGATCATCCAAACCTAACTTTCCTAAATCTCAGCCAAAACAATTTTTGGGGTGAAATCTCATTTAATTGGAGAAACTTTCCAAAATTAGGTACTTTTATTGTTTCTATGAATAATATTTCCGGAAGCATACCGCCTGAGATTGGAGACTCACCTAAATTACAAGTTCTTGACCTTTCTTCAAATAGCATTGTTGGTGAAATTCCAGTGCAATTGGGCAAGTTATTTTCTCTAAACAAACTGATTCTGAACTTGAATCGACTTTCTGGAGGCATGCCTCTTGAATTTGGCTCACTAACTGAACTTCAATACCTCGATTTGTCTGCAAACAAACTGAAGAGCTCGATTCCAAAAAGCATCGGCAACTTGTTGAGGCTACGCTACTTGGATTTGAGCAATAATCAATTTGGCCATAAAATTCCAATTGAATTGGAAAAGTTGATTCATCTTTCAGAGTTAGATTTGAGTTATAACTTTCTTGGAGAAGAGATACCATTCCAAATATGCAACATGAAAAGCTTGGAGAAGTTGAGCCTGTGTCACAATAACCTCTCTGGTTTCATTCCAAGATGCTTTGAAGGAATGCACCGCTTGTCACACGTTGACATATCCTATAATGAGTTACTGGGACCAATTCCTAATAGCTCAGTGTTCAAAGATGCTCAAATGGAAGGGAACACAGGATTGTGTGGCAATGTTCAAGGGTTGCCATCTTGCAAAGCATTCACGACGTGCAAACAAGCTTCGAGAAAGAAATGGGTTGTTATTATGTTCTCTAGTCTAGTGATGGTTGTTCTTTTAATCTGTTTGATTGGTTTTAGGGTTCTTTCCAACAAAAGAAGGACCGAGAATAGGAAAAAGTTCGTTCGAACATGTTTGAATTAGGTCAAAAAATTGAATGGAGTTCAAATCGGTTGAAAAATCGATTCATACTTTTGACTTAAGCTTACAAACAATTAATCAATCAAGCTCTAAAATTTTCAATATATGTTTTTTTAAAAATTTTATTATTAACATTTAACAATACTTATTATTAATAATTAACATATCATATATAATCTATTATTAGTATATACTACTGAAACTTCAAAAGACAAAAATTTGGGTTGCCGAATTGGAGTGGGCAAAGTCAAAATGGTAGAGGGACGGAGCAAAAGATCTAGTCAATGGTGACTATAATTCTGTACCTGCCTTTGCATTTGTAGGTTGCGCTGCGTCTGCGTCTCCGCTTGCAATGTGCATTTATGTGAAATTGTGAACCGTGAGGTTGTAAAGAGAAGAACAGAGTGGAACTGTGAGACAATAAGAAAGATGAGTTAGTCACGATGTGTGTGCGTTTGTGTTTTAATTTCATTTTGTTTTTTTATATGCTCTTAATTTTTAATTTATTTATTTTAGCCTGTCTGATCAAATTTTCAAATAGATCGAGTGATCACAATTTGATTGGGTTGATTATAATGCCATTTGATCAGATTGGATGAATAATCTAATCTGATCCAAATCTCATGATTTCCATATAGGATCAGGTCGGGTTGGATTATTTGTCGACCCTTAATATTGTTGAGTTTCATTATTTTATTTTAATTTGTGTTTCATATCATGGCACAAGTCATAATCCAATGTTCTTTGCTTTTTAGGTTTAAACATAACTTTAAAATTGTCGCAATTTTTTTTATCACAATAAAAGTTATCAACGTTCAGAGAAAGATAAGTTGATTGTGATTGTATCATCATTTGATATTAGAGTAAAGCGTAACCAATGAGACTTGACTAGCTAACTTTCAAACAATTTTAAAATAAGATTGTTGAGTAAAATCAGAATCAAGGCAGATCAGTTCAACAAAATGACCAATGCTAATCCACTTGATCACGATAAAAGAAATACGAATTGAAATCAAGAACTGAAAATGAAGAAAGAAACAAAGAGAACAACACAAAAAGATAACGCGGTTCGGTACTTAAGTACCTACATCCAAAACTGAAAAATCCCAACTGAGATTGAAGCAATTATTGCTTAAATGATTTCTATTGATTACAGAGAACAGATCTCTCTCCCAAAGAAACTTGTAATTCACTCTCTAAACCACCTGAAATCATACACACAGACGCTTTTGCAACCAGCATGCTCTGCTCCTTTTTACATGCTCGTGACTCCAGCTGTGATGTGTAACCAATACAACAACCAGCTGGTCCTACACGTGTCAGATATGACAATTAATAATAAAGAAACATAGCACAAAATATCAAAACGAAAGTGTAAAAAAGGTGAAAAATAAAATTAAAAAAAGAGTACCAATGTTAAACACAATCCTCACAAATAATGAAATCAATCAAGACCGTTCATCAATCTAAAACCGACAATTATGTTCTTTGATCTACATTGAAGATAAGAGAATGCGCGGAGAATGTTTTGACATGTGCGTGCAATTGTTGTGAAATTCAAAACTAATAAAAAAAGCTAGTCGTCGTGTGCGGTGTGCAGACAAATTAGAGGTCGTCAAAATTAACTAATTTAATGGTCAAAGGCATTTACCGTAAAAGATGTGGGCCGGTGAACAAGTAATCGACGAGTGAAAAGAAGATCTCATTTCTAGACGTCTCAAAAACATGCTACCACCTGCTAGCATTAGCTTAGGCAAAATTTATGTTCGACATATAGCTTATCGCTTGCCACAGCGAGGGTCATGATTTAAGTCAATATTCATTTATTCGGTTCAATTAAATATGAAATACATGAGTTTGGGCTTAGAAAAAATTAATTTAATTAATAAGTAAATCAAATATGTGTCAATTTGTTCAATAGACAAATCGAATGCATGAGTTTAAGCTAACTGATTCATTTACTAAAGTAGTTTATATATGTGTCGAATTCACTCGATTGTGACACTCGTTTAATCATTTGCCTTTTGTATTCTAAGATTTATAATTAATTACTTAAAAAAGACAAGGATCTATACATATAATAATGTGTCACATTATTCATCAATACGATTGTTTTGCAAATTATTCATGTTTATATATTCTTTCATAATAATTTCTTGTCTTTTATAAATATTATTATTGCGGACGTTCGATTTAATCCAACTATATATTATGAGTCCACAATAATTTCACCATCAATCCTCTCTGGCAATTTGCTTTGATTTGCAAATTTTCCGCGTGGTGCAGGTCTGGTGTTTGGATATTTACAATTTTCAAGTTACACATATTTCACTGAAGCATCGGCCACTTGCTTTTTGATTAAGCGTGATATCTATGAAGTTGATAATATGGCTGCCATGCCGCCAAATTATAAGGGCTATGGGTCTTGGACTACGTCTAGCTTTAAAAATTTTAACGTAACTTCCTTTTTTATGTCTATCCTGTCGGTAATTAACTTTTCTCGCTACTTATGTAAGCCGAATTCAAACTTCAAACTACCTTTACTTGTTGGTAATCGAGACGAGTCAAGAAAGCCAGCCCACTAAATAAGACAGTTGCAGACAAGAGCTCTGCGATGGATATTCCGGCGACGTTGGCGATATATTGTAGGCAAATATACTGAGCTCATGGTTGATAAAAGTGAATGTAATTCTAATTCTTTGAGAAATATACTTCCTTGATCACTTCCAATGCAAACATATTATAAAAGTGCTCATCTCATTAAATTACAATCAAAGTTATCTAAATTCTAATTCTTCGAGAACTCTAAACATATTATAAAGTGATCATGAATGGAATCAATGAGCTCATGGTTGAGATACCGTGGGATTGTCGTGGTGAATCGAACCGCACCGGTCTCGCACCGGGTACGGCGGCCCAGTTGCTGCCTCCATTCTCAATGCGACTTCAATGGTGATGAAAAGTGTTAGGATTTGATTGGACCGGTCTTCCACCAGCACCGGCAGTCCAGTTGCCGCTGCCGCTGCCGCTGCCTCTGTTCTCTGGGTGAGACTCCTGTCAATTTCGAAAAGTACAGATGAATAAATAAAATTAAAAATAGAGAAAAATATAAGTTAAAGAATATCTAAAAATTTCACGAAGGGGGGAAAAGAAATCGCCCGTGATATATAACTAAAGCTCCAAATTCGTTGAGTACACTAATACCTGTGTGACGTTCCCCACAAAACGACCTGAAAAGAGAGGAAGTGAATCAAATAAGATCAAACTGCAAAATCAATCGTTTTTTTTTCTTTTTTCCCCTTAAATCGAAATGATGAATTTAGGGGAATACATACCCGAAAGAGAAGAGTCGGAAAGAGTAGTAGGGAAAATTAAAACGAGAACAAAGATTGCGATTATCTTTTTGCTTTCCATTTCAATGTCGGGAAAGAGAAAACAACTTAGGTGCGTACATATGGGGATCGATCGCTTGCATGCCATGGGATGAAAAAAAAAAGGAATAGTTAATACGACTCTTTCTTCACATTTGATAAACGTTGCCTGGCAAGCGACCGGAAACAATTATTCACCGGTCAAAGATTATTTTTTATATTTTTTTTGGTTTGAAACAAGCAACTGATTGTCTTTTTGATCTAATTAATTAACCAAAACCTCTGTAAACTGTAGTCAAAGCCGTCCGCATTGAAATTTAAAAGGATAGGCTTCTAGATTATAATGCTGCGTTGTTAATTGCTGAATTCATGTGGCACAAAATCTTTTAACCTATTTCATATTTAGCCAGCCGACCTTTTTGGGGTTATGGAATGCATTGTGGGACTCTGAGCGGTTAATTATCTGAAAATCTCCTAATTTTCTTCCTTTTTACTTTTATTTATTTACTTATTTATTCTTTCTCCTGGACGAGCCCTGTTGCCCCTGCCAAAAAGATTTCAACCTTGTAAACATATGTTGTAATATAATTTTGCTCAGGTTTATTTCATCTGAAATCCAGTTAGGCGTGACAGGTGTACAACTATGACATAATGTGTTGCTGCATTCATGTACCACAATCTTTTACTTATCCTTTTTCTTTTTTTATTCAAACAAGTTTGAGAATCATCAAAAAAATTTAAACAAATTATTTGTATAAAAATTCAGAAGGAAAAATAAATTAATGCAATTTTTCCAGTTAATGCACTTCAGAAGGCGATATGTGTGCTCCCCTACTTCGCAAGTTTTCCATGTGATGGAGGTCTGGTGTTTTGGATGATTAAACTTAAACAAGCTTGTAGAATATTATAAGATCAATACAATTACAGTGGCTGCCGTTAAAATAAATTAATTAAGTTTGTAGAATATTATAAATCAAGCTTATTATAATTGCGTAATTGTATTAACAGGTAATTAACGGCTTAACCTACCTACGTCCCTACCTATAATAGACATTCTTATCCATGACCCCATATATATGCAACTGGGACTTATAGATGGATAAAGAAAGGGACTGAAATGCGAGTGACAGAAGTATGTTGTGTTCCTTTATCCATTGGGAAGATTTATAAGAGTGATGTGGTGTGTGATGTAGTAGATACGGATACATGACATTTTTTTATAGGGGAGACGTTGGTAGTTTAATGTGGACGTAGTACATAGAGGAAGATGTACACGAATTTTGGTGGAATAGCAAGAAAGTTCGTTTAGTGCCTTTAACGAATAAGAAGCAAAATCACAAGGCTGAAGGGAAGAATTTTCTGGCTATTGTCAAGGGAGATTTAGAAGACGATTATGACGGTTGCAAGAAACTGCATAAAGAAGATGAGTTCAGGATGACTTCTATTATTGAAGAGGTACAACCATTGTTAGCTGAGTTCGCTGACATTACCCCATCAGAGAAGCCAAATGGGCTATCAACTTTGCAACATATCCAGCATCATATAGACCTAGTCCGAGGCTCAACTTTACCTAACTTACCCCATTACCGCATGAGTCCTCATGAGCCTGCGATTTTACAAAGACATGTTGATGAGTTGTTGCAGAAGGGCTTGATTCGTGAGAGTATGAACCTATGTGTTGTTAAGTTTTGTTGGTGCCAAAGAAAGATGGGAGTTGGCGTATGTGTGTGGACAGCAAGCGGATTAATCAAATTACATGTTAAAATTTTACTTTTGGCTCATTGGGATATAATGCAACTATGAAAAGATAAAAAATAAACATACTTCGATGAAATCGATAAAAAAAGTATTATGCTTATTCCTAAAAATATTCATTTTATAAGTCTGTATTTTATAAAATTACGAATATCTACACGAGATAAGAATTAAACATGAGTTAATACCACATATTAATGAATTATGTGCATATGTCCTTTTTTTTCTTTGTATACATGAAGTAGACAATCAATCATACAAATAATTTAAGATTAAAGACCTTAATCTTTAATGGAGCAGATAGAGTTAATTAATCGCCTAGTATTATTGTTGCTTATCCACCGTTACAACCCCTACGTATCAAATAATTCTCCTTCACGGCCTTTATCTTAGCTTCACATTACATTTAAGCCAACATTTCACCTTTCATGCAGGCTCTTAGCTTAACATCCAAAGTGTCCTCACCAGCTACAAATTTAACATCACAGCATTCAATTCTTCCTGCCTGAAAAAACAAATTAAAAAAAATCAAAAGATCAATAATGTTGGGGATCTAAGCATTTAATTCACAGTTGATATGACAATGTATTTATAAGTATCACATTAGGTCCGTTATTAGTATTCAATATGGTGAAAAAATTATTCATAAGCTATGATATCAGTTTTGACTCAAATATTAAAATTTATAGTATTATCGAATTTTAGGTTGTTTGAATTGGCTTAGTAGAAAAATACGGCTTTGCGTCCTATTGCTGGCAAAAAAACTTGAATCTTGTGGATTGGATTAGCCGAATGATTGCATTTGATAAACAAATTGGCAAGTTACCGGGCGAACATCGAGTGTAGTTCGTAATAACAACTTGGTATCGTCCAATATTATTACTCTCAATAACAGATTCTAAGAAAAATACACGAGGAGCTTCACAAGGATTGTTAGACAGCCACCAAGTGTTGAACATGAAGAACGGGGGCCTGCTCTTTTGCCACGGCCGGAACGTCTCGAGGGGTCTCCTCAGAAAGCTTCGAGGGAAAATACTTTGATAGATATGTGCTAAGTAGCCCCATGAGATTGAGAGTGTTCAGTTGCTTTGCCGGTAGTAGCATATTGTTTGTTGCAATAGACGTGATTGGTCAAATTTCGCTGGTTTCATCAGGTGGTTTATGGATTCGGATCTGTTATTTGAGGGAAAGATCGGATCTATGGCGTCGAAATGGTGAAGGTTGATTAATGGAGAGCTTGGGTGAGATGTTTAGAGGCCTAAAATGTCACCTCGTAGATCAACCTGCATGTTCCAATGGCACTTTTCAAGTATTCCAAAAATTTTCAATCAGGAGAATTATACTGTAAGTCCGTAATTTATTTTTAAATTATTTGTTACATAACTAACGTCATAATTTTAATGTTCAAACTTTTTTGTCGGAAAACATTTGTGACTTTTTAACATTCAAAACCTTTCTCATCTTAGTCTTCCCTCACGAGAGCTCACTCTTTGATAGAGCCTCATGAATGGAAGTACTTTGAGGGGCCTGTATGACCCACATGGTCACTCCGAGAATGAGTGCTTTAGTCTAATTTCACTGTTAGGTTAATTACGTGTTGTCTTCAGTTGAAGCGCAGTAAAGGAGAGAGCAGCGTTGGTGACGGGTATTAATACACAGGGTTCTTCTAGTTAGGTGAATATAGTACTCAAATCCTTTCTCTGTATTAACTCCATGGACACAAATGAGTTAATTCGTAAGTGCAAAGCAATAACGATAAGAGAGGAAGATAGAAGCAAAGTGTCATTGGAAGTAAACATGAAGGAAAAAAGAGGGCAAGTGTTAGCAAGATGCTTGATGGGTAAAGTACTCATTTCAACGGGTGTCAACAAAGAAGGACTCAAAATTGCTTTACAACAGGTTTGGCGAACATTTAAAGAGGTTAAGATAGAGAGCTTGGGGAATAATATATTCATGTTTAAGTTTGCATAAGAAGCTGACAAAAGAAGAGTGATAACTGGGGGTCCGTGGCATTTTGATAGGGCGTTGATTGTCCTCACCGAGCCGAGAGGTATTGGGAAGGTCTCCAAGCAAATCCTTTACTCACGTCTTCTTCTGGGTGCAGATTCGCAATGTTCCAATTGCGTGTATGGAGAGGGACTTTCATCAAGAGCTTGGGGGAAAGATAGGAGAAGTAGAAGATGTTGAAACTGACGAGAATGGAGAATGCTTTGGGGAATTTGCAAGAACCAGGATCTCCATCAACATAACACGGCCACCGAAGAAAATTTTATTTCGGAAACATAAAAAGGTGAGACATATATTCCAATGCCAGTGGTGTAAGAACGCTTGCCCAATTTTTACTTTTGCTGTGGCACCATTGGCCATCAATACAAGGAGTGTACTCAGTACCAGGGCCAACCAAAAGAAGAATTCCCATGCGGGATGTGAATGAAAGCAATCATGATTGGGGGACACTCAAAGAAATACCGTAGCAAAGAGAGATGGTAGAACGAAGGAGAAAGAGCTGATAAATCAACAAGTTCAGAATATCATGGCCAATCACAACAATACCAACATGAGCAGGTGAACCCGGTTGATAAAAATGGGTTAGGATCTGAGGAGGAAGAAATGGGTTAAACTAAGGAGATTGATAGAACAGGTGAGGCGATGTTGGTAAATTTTATAAGCAATAACTACCAATGCCAATGTGCAAGTATACACAACAAGTAATAAAGTGATAAGTATTTAAGATCGTCTCCACAGGGATTGATGTTATCAAAATGTTAAAATAATCACAATAGTACAATTCAACTTAGGACCGAAGTAAATAATTGTAAAGTAATTTCCAAAGTAATCGAAGGTTGTGAAAGAATTAAATAAAATAATACCGTAACGAAATAAACTGAGTTAAATTTGTCTAAGATTCAATTGAGAGTATAGTAGTTGAATGATTAAACTCTCCTAATGGGGTGACTGTTGTTTACCAAATGAGCACCAGTTGTTAGAATAAATGCTGTAGCACCGTGCAGAATAAATCGGCATCCTCAGCTATCGCATGTTGGAAATCTCATACCTTTAAATCTATTAATAATGACCAGTTGCTTATATATTTATGGTACGGTATTATAACTTTTACCCTACAAGGTGAACACTATGTCTAGTGTGTCACAAATCCTAACGTCAAGTATTGCCCTTATGAAATTCAAGATAACTTAATCTAGGAAACTCAACTTAAGATCAAGTAATACTCTAGTAATATCTGTTAAGACATGTCCTTTTGCTGCTATAACTTAACTGAAACTATTAGATGGGTGGTCAACTGAAATAACAGTTATGTTCAAAAAAGAACTACTAGAGTAAAATGCTACAGCAATACTATAACAACATATAAGAATAGTCAAGAACTCATTAAATTATTTATCACTCAATTACAAATAAATTTAGTTCATATCCTGAATTAGAAATAAACATAAACATATTGGTCTCAGAATACATCAAATCAATTAAAAGAAGAAGATAAATATAAGTTGAGCACGGTGAAAATCAAAGCCAAGTAATTCTGCACGATTCTCTAATGTTACTGAAACAACACTTTTCAATTCTGATGTTCTTCTTCTTCGTTCCTTTTAATTGTTCTAATGATAATTTCCTTACTGCCTCTTTATGTGGTGCACCTCTCCTTTTTATATTACAAATTATTAAACCAAAACCCATGAGCGTGCATGTGTTTAAATTAGAAAACTTGCGCATCGCGATTTTATGGCTGGCCCGCGTCTAAGTTTTCTCCCGTATTGCTCCCAGATTGCTACAACACTGGTTGCTTTAACGGCTGCTATAATACTGCCTTTTTTTTCCGATTGTGCTTTACTTCTTTTGTGACCATCTTCCTTCCTCCTCTTGCTCTTCTAATGCCTCAACATCCTCTCATGGATTTAAAACCTACAATTTAAAACCTGTTTTTAGAACAAATTACTATGATTCAAGCAAAACTTATTAAGACTCAACTAAAATGAATGTTTATGCAAAATGTAATAAAAACAACTTATTTGTTCTCTAAGTGACCTTGATTTAAGTCTAAAATTGATGTAATAACTCTCATTTCCTAGAGTTATCAACCCCCAAACTTAAACCATTGCTTGCCCTCAAGTAATGACACATACTAACATTTCCCGTAAACAAACATGCACACAACTTTAGCTCTTTTATCGAATTTACAAGAATTCTTCCATCTTCAGATCACAATCCCAATCATACAAAATGCCCATAGTAAATCAGTTCTAGACTTAAGCTTTTTTCTACCCATAGTGTGTGTGTACTCTTTCGGTTGAATTCCAGATATGCTATAACATCACCAAGGGACTGCATGGATTTTAGTAGTGAGAATACTTCATTCATACATGGGTTAACAAAACTTTCACATACTCAACTGTGACAATTTTAGGATTTGACAAACTAGGGAATATTTAACCTCCTCACTGTAACATTTATCTTTCATGTAAATGTCAATCAATTGTAATGATAACACCCAATTACTCAAACCATGCCCAGATCAGAGTTGCTGTAACATTTCTATAATGTAATCTTATCTAGAGGTATCTTTTACTCAAGGCTGAACATGGGGCTCATGAACAGACCTGGCTACTTAATGCCTTAGACAGAGGATTTTTTTTAATATATATATAATTGTGCTACAACATTGCTCATAACTCTTACTACCTTTGAACACAATTCTGCATATGGGGTACATATTTAGATCTGGTTACTCGGTAACTTGAGCCATTGGAACAAATTATATTTCATAGAAATCACAGTTAATCAAACTTTCTTCTCCCCCAAAACTTAGGGTTTTTTCTATTCTTTTGGCTTTACTCTAGCAGTCTCATAAAATTCAACCAAAGTCTAAGTGTCTTGATAGATTTTCACTTTCATCTATAACTTATCTCTACTTGGCATTCTCATCACTACTGAATAACACTCAATTTATCTTCATTAAGTATTCAAATCCATACACAAATAACAGATAATAGAGCTTCACACAATATATACATAAATACATGCATTCGGAAATAACACCCTAAACTTGAGAGATGCTGTGTCCTTATAAGCATACAAAAGCACACAACTGAACAAGGATATGAAAGACCTTTAGAAAATACCACACAAATTGACAAACATAATTTCTTTTTTGAAATGACTAGTAAGGACAAAATACTCCCTTGTGGTGGGGATTACAGCATATGATAGAATGCTATCAGCGCTTCTTGGATGCACTGCGCAGCTTATCCTTTGGTGAAGCTTGTGGGGAAGTAGCTAGCAATGTCTTTGTCTTTTTCGTCACGGGGCTAGTGAGAGGAGTTGTGGATAGGGTTGTTGCAGCATGGCTTTTAGAAGTACTGTATTTTCTTTTACTAGACTGTCGCGGGATAGTGCGAACAGACTGGCTAAGAGTTTGTTGGGGAGGAAGTAGAGTGGATGCATCAGTTGCCTGGCCCTTAGCTGTGATGGCCGCAATGATCGCCAGTAGTTGCTTGGCTTGCTCAGGTGTAGGCATAACTTTGGTTGCTGCAGCAGCTAGCTTGACATCAACTTGTTCCATGTCATTTGCAGAGTCTGGAGGTGTTGTAATTTTTGCTTTACCCTTGTCCTTTCCCTTGCTCGCAAGGACTGGAATAGATAGTTCCTCTTCAGGTCTTCTTCATATTCTTCTTGAATAATAGATGCATCAGCTGCCTCGAATAGATAGTTCCTCTTTAGGTCTTCTTCATTTTCTTCTTGAATAATGGACTGGCTAGGAGTTTGTTGGGGAGGAAGTAGAGTGGATGCATCAGCTGCCTGGCCCTTAGCTGTGATGGCCGTAATGATCGCCAGTAGTTGCTTGGCTTGCTCAGGTGTAGGCATAACTTTGGTTGCTGCAGCAACTAGCTTGGCATCAACTTGCTCCATGTCATTTGCAGAGTCTGGAGGTGTTGCAATTTTTGCTTCACCCTTGTCCTTTCCCTTGCTCGTAAGGACTGGAATAGATAGTTCCTCTTCAGGTCTTCTTCATATTCTTCTTGAATAATGTGTTTTTTTTTTCTAGTTTTGGACTGGGCTGGAATGGTTGGTTCCTCACTTTCTTTCTCCGAATTGTCCTCCGCCTTTAAGGGTGCCCTATCAGTTTAAGACTTGTCACCTTCATCCTCAGGTGGGCCAACATCTTCTGAGTTGACTTCTGCTTGTAGTTTAGTGGCAGATTATTCTGCTGGTTCATCTATAGCATTGGCTTCTTCACTGGATGCTGTTAGAGTACTTGTGACATTGGTGTCAAAATTGTACTGCTGGAGCAGTGAATTAGTAAAGTTCTGGTGAGTGCATTTCATGTATTGAGTAAATTAGTGTAGTTGGTAATCCAGGTGCTGTAGATAACTCCAAAGCCGACCATTTTCCCTTTGCTGAGCTTCCACACATTGATTGATACTGGTACTGAGTGCCTGGATGGTCTGTTCTGAGCCAATAGCTCGTCTTGCTCCTATTACAGTAGCTGGTTCAGTTGTTGTTCCAGCACTCTCACCAACAACTCTCTTAATTGTACGTGTCGTAAAGGCACCATCATTCTTAACATGGTCATCTCTGGCGTCAAGATGAACGCCTGAAACTACACAAATACTGGTGACAAGTGAGGGAAATAGCAAGGTAGCAGTTCGATGAGTCTTGACCACACACTCTCGAATTTCGTTTGCAATAATGCTACCCACATCTATGGGAAGCCCTCGAACAAGGACATATAACAAAACAATCTCTCTTGCGAAACCATAATAGTGTGAATGGTTGGCATAAGCCTAGATTTCAAAAATTTCACCCACACTTTAGCAATAGATTTCAAATCTATCATATTAACTACACTTCATTCCTCGTTAGCCTATGATGCCCCTTCTATGGTAAGAGTTTTGAAAATGGTAGTCCACTTTTTCGGGGTCAATTTATCACGCAACTTGGCATGCTCACAATTAATTTCGGCAGGTAAATTATAAAAAGCATTTATAACTCGGGAGTCTAATGGAATAAGTGTGTTTCTCATCCAAATGTTGTGCTGATCAGGGCTTACCAAATTGGCGTGAAATTATTTGACTATTTGAAGTACATGATCACGAGGGTGATTGCAAAAGTCTAACCATCCTCGCTTTGCTGCAACATTATGAATTGTTTGTACAATTCTAGCGAGTTGTTCTGAAAATTGAAACCCTTTCTTTTCCAGAATCTTACTCGGCTCTATGAATTCTTCATATTTTTCCTCGGCGTGGTAGCTCTGGAAACGTGATGAATCTTTGAGATGGCTGGTTGTTTTCTTATACCTCGGCATTGCTGTAGCAGTAACAAATTGAAGCTAATGTGCCTGAGAGTAAAATGAGAAGAAAAAGGTACGAATTAGGAGAGTTGTACTTGCGAAGGAGATGGGAAATAATGGCGTAGAGCACTAATCACAGTGACTCCTTTTTATAATGGACTTAAATTTGAAGATAAATACGATAACTAGAGATAATTGAGGGAATAAAATATTTGAATTAAATGTGCATATCCCCAAAATTATCAGCTAATGAAATTAAAGCTTGAATTTCTGAGATTTGTTTCCACAAATTTCTATCCATATCCATGCATCCATTTGTCACGATTTTATCTCCAATGGTAAGTGAAAGACTCCAGCTTTTAATTTACTGTAACGGTAAAATTAATTGTTGCAGCATCCATTCGCTTGTTCTAACAACGGATACACACTCCACACAAAAGCTTCTGACACGTGGCTCACCTTTGCATTCTGCCATCATATACTGTCACTTGTCAATATGGAATTCAACTGTCACACTTACTTCAAACTAAAAATTAATTCTAAAGAAATAGATAGATCAAATTAAAGTGAAAATAAAGAATGCAACAATATAAAAAGATAAAAGTAAATAGATAACATAGAAAAAATAAAATTAAATAAGATAGTAAATAGGGAGATCTGTCTACAACACCAAAGGATATCAAAATTGGTTTGAAGTGACTGTCTCCCCAATGGGTTACCTCCCATGGAGCGCTTGATTTAAGGTCCTTCAGCCTGACCTTCTTTCATTGCTCAATAACTGGGTTCTTTAAGGAGTAACTCCTCCTTTGAACAATCTGCTGCTGGATGTATGTAGTGCTTAACCCTGTGTCCATTAACCTTGAATTCTTGACCTGTTTGTTCATCTAAAAGATCAACAACTCCATGAGGATCAAATTTGAGCAGCTTAAACGGGCCAGACCATCGTGACTTGAGCTTTCCCAGAAATAATCTTAGTCTTGTATTGTGGAGCAATACTAATTGTCCAAGGGTAAATTACCTGTGTTGAATATGCTTGTTGTGCCAGTGTTTTGTCTTCTCTTTATAAATTCTTGCATTTTCATATGAAAATAGCCGTAATTCATCAGGCTCACAAAGCTGAAGCTTTCTTTGCTCTGCTGCAGCATGAATATCCCAATTTAGTTTCTTCAGTGCTCAGTGTGCTTTATGTTCTATCTCTAGAAGCAAATGACAAGCCTTTCCATAAACAATTCGGTAAGGAGACATGCCGAGTGGAGTTTTGTATGCTGTTTTGTAGGCCCATAGAGAATCATGTAAGTGTAAAGACTAATCCTTCCTTGTTGGGTTCATCACTTTTTCTAAGATCTTTTTAATTTTTCTGTTGGACACTTCAGCCTGACCATTAGATTGAGGGTAATATGCTATAGCTACCTTGTGTCTAACTCCATATTTTACCATTGCTACAGCAAAGACTTTGTTATAAAAATGTGTACCCTCGTCACTAATAATTGCTCTAGGAGTAGGGATGACAATATCTGGGTTCGAGTCCAGGTTTGGTCTTTCCGATTCCAGACCTGGACACCAAAAAGTTGTACCGAACCCAGATTTAAACCCGCCTTTTATGAGTATAGGTCCGGTCCGGGTTAAACCTGGAAAAATTCGAGTTTTGGGATTGTGGGTTTTAAAACCCGGATCACATACAAATAAAAAGAAAACGAAAAAAATACAAACTGAGTTCTACAAAAATCAAATACAACCCAAATTCCTAAAAATCAAATCCAAATTGTAAAATTTTCAATCTTTCACAGCAATAAACCATTCAATGCAATGTTTCACACCAATAAACCATTCAATTCAATATTTCACAGCAATAAACCATTCACAAATACAAATCTATAACACAACATTCACAAAATACAAAATCTATGTCTACAGACTACAATTCAAACTCACGATTCATGGCTTCAGTTCATGAACTTCAAGGATCGGTGTCTGGCGAACCAACAAATGTTGGCTACTGATGATGATGATGCGGACGATGATGATGATGACGGCGACAATGTGACAGCCACGATTACGATTGGCAAAGGTGGACAAACGACGGCCAAATGGAGGCTGATGGTGCTGGTGAACATGAGCACAATAAGGATATGACGAGTGACGGTGATGATTTGATGAAGACAAGAGCATAATTTGTGAAGAGAAGAGTTGAAGGAGGAAAAGAATAAGAAGAGAAGAGAAGAATGAAGGTGGTGGCTAAGTTGTGAAAGTGTGAAATTAGGGCATCTTTTTCTTTTCTATTTATATTAAAAAAAAAATTTTAAATTAAAGATATCCGGGTCTGGGTTTATGATATATGGATTCATCTGAACTCGGAATTGGACCTGGATACGTCCGAGTCAATAAAATTTAATTCGGTTACTAGATTTATTTTAATCCGGTAGGGGTTGAACCGAACCAGATTATCCAGGTTCATCCGGGTCCGGTCCGGGTTAAATTGCCATCCCTATCTAGGAGTTGCAAATCTGGAAAAAAAAATTAAAAGAAAAGCCATCACTGTTGTAGTATCATTGGTAGGTAATGCTGCAGCTTCTACCCATTTGAAGACATAATCCATAGCAACAAGGATATATAAGTTCCTAAAGGATGGGAAAAAATGTCTCATTAAATCTATTCTCTAGACATCAAAAACTTTCACTTCCAGTACGTTGGTCAATGACATTTCATGTCTGCTAGTTATGTTCCTTATCCTTTGACACCTGTCACAACATTTAACAAACTTATAAGCATCTTTAAAAATAGTTGACCAGTAATAACCTGATTGCAATACTTTAGCAGCTGTTCTTTGACCACCAAAATGTCCTTCATATGCTGCAGCATGACATGACTCTAGAATATGGGGAATCTCTCATTCTGCAGCGAATTTTCTTATTACTTGGTTTGGGCACAACTTATATAAATGTGGGTCATCCCACTAGTAGCTTCTAACATTATAAAGAAATTTTTTTTCTCTTGAAACTTCAGCTCGGGTGGTAACAATCCACTTACTCAATAGTTAACAAAATCTGCATATCATGGAGATTCGGACTGCCACAGCATCTGTGCTTGTTGTACCACGAACAGCTGTTTATCAGGAAAAGTTTCAGTGATGTCTTTCCTTCTCAATGTACTTGTGTCTACTTCCAACCTTGAGAGGTGATCTGCTACTTGATTCTCAGTCCCCTTTCTATCTTTAATTTCTAGATCAAATTCTTGTAACAATAAGATCTATCTGATTAATCTTGGCTTGGTATCTTTCTTTAAAATTAAGTATTTGATGGCTATATGGTCTGTATATACAGTCACTTTAGTGCCTACCAAGTAAGCTCTGAATTTGTCAAAAGTAAATACTACTGCTAGTAATTCTTTCTCTATAGTAGTGTAATTGATTTGAGTTTGAGTAAGAGTTTTGCTTACATAGTATATGGAGTGAAAACCTTATCCCTTCTTTGACCTAATACAGCTCCTACAAAATGGTCACTAGCATTACACATCAATTTAAATAATAAAGTCTAGTTTAGAGATATGATTACTGGACCAGTGATCATAACTTTCTTTAATTCTCCAAATGCTTGATGATACTCTTTGTCAAAGTAAAAAGGTTTATCATGTTCCAGCAATAAGCATAATGGTTTAGCCATCTTGGAAAAATTCTTAATGAATCTTCTGTAAAATCCAACATGACCTAAAAAACTCCTAATACCCTTTACTAAAGTTGGAGGTGGCAGTTTATCTATTACCTCTATCTTGGCTTTGTCTACCTCAATGCCATCCTTGGATACCTTGTGACCCAACACTATTCCTTCTTGCACTATGAAATGACATTTTTCCTAATTGAGTAGTAAGTTGGTCATCTCACATCTTTTAAGAACTTCTTCTAGGTTGTGCAAACCATCATTGTAAGTAAGTTGGTCATCTCACATCTTTTAAGAACTTTTTCAAGGTTGTGCAAACCATCATTGTATGTTTCTACAAACACTGAGAAGTCATCCATGAAAACTTCTAAAGTCTGCTCTACCATGTTAGAAAATATAGACATCATGCATCTCTGAAAAGTTGTTGGAGCATTGCATAACCCAAAGGGCATTCTTCTAAAGGCAAATGTTCTAAAAGGACAAGTAAATGTTGTCTTCTTCTGATCTTCTGGAACTATAGCAATCTGGTTGTAGCTCGAATACCCATCTAAGAAACAATAATACTGTTTTCCAGCAAGTCTGTCCAACATCTGATCTATGACTGGAAGTGAGAAATGATCTTTCTTTGTGGCTTTGTTCAGCTTCCTGTAATCCATACATACTTTCTCTCTAGTTACTGTCCTTGTAAGAATAAATTCATTCTTCTCATTAGCTATTACTATTATCCATCTCTTCTTTAGAAAACATTGCATTAGGCTCAATCATGAACTGTCTGATATTGGGTATATGATTCCAACATCCAACCATTTGATGATTTTCTTCTTCACCACTTCTTTCATGATAGGGTTCAACCTTCTTTGGTGCTCAACTAAATTGTTGGAGAAATCTTCTAGCAGGATTTTATGCATGCAAATTAATAGGCTTATCCCCTTTATCTCTGCGATGGTCCATCCAATTGCTCTTTTGTATTTTCCAAGCAAATCTACTAAATTCTGTTCTTGACCTGCATCCAACGTAGAAGAGATGATTACAGAGAGTGTGTTATTTTGACCAAGATAAGCATACTTTAAATGTGAAGGTAACAATTTTAATTCAAGACTATAAGGTGAATCAATAGATGGTAAAGTTATTTTTATTTCCCTGTTTAAAAGATTCAGATGTTCAATAAACCTGGTGCGCTATTAGATTACTTTTCTTCCATCCAATCTGTCTGAATTGCGGCAACATCTTTCTCTTTTACATCATCAAAGGTATTGACATTGACAAGTGCCTTACTGCAGCATCTATCTATTATGTATGCTACAACAAAATCCACTACACTCAGGAAATTGCAGTCTTCTACTTCATCAAGGTTTCTCATAGCTTCTAGTACATTAAATATAACTTGCTGATCATTCACTCTCATGGTAAGCTCTCCTTTCTGCACATCTATCAGAGCCTTTCCAGTTGCTAGAAAATGTCTTCTAAGGATAATAGGTACCTCTTTATCAGCTTCAAAATCCAGTACAATGAAATCCATCAGAAAGATGAATTTATCAACTTTCACCAGTACATCCTCAATTTTTCCTTCAGGGTATGCATGAGATCTGTCAGCCAATTATAGAGTGATTGTTGTTAGTTTGCATTTTCCTACTCCAAGCTACTTAAATACAGATAATGGCATCAAATTAATGCTAGCTCCCAGGTCACAGAGTGCTCTGCCAGCATACCTAGCTCCTATAGAGCATGGTATTGTAAAACTCCCTAGATCTTTCATTTTTATTGGAATATTATTTTAGAGCATATGACTGCTTTCCTATGTTAAAGCAACATTTTCAAACTCTCCCAACCTTCTTTTTCTTACGAAGATGTCCTTTAGAAATTTCACATAATTTGGCATTTGTTCCACAGCTTCCATAAAAGGTATGTTTATATGTAGTTGCTTTAGCACTTCCAGGAATTTGCTGAACTGCTTGTCCTATTTTTGCCTCTGGAACATTTGTGGGAAATGTGGTGGATGTCTAAACTACTGGTTAGATTCAGGAGGTACCAAACTTTGTTTGTTTAGGTTGGTGCGGGTTGTGGCTACTGGTGTTGTAACTTCTTTTTCAGCATGTTCTGGTTGAATTTCTTCTGCAGTTGTTGTAGCTTAGCCCATGTAATCAGTATTTTGATGGGAAATTTACTGTAACATGCTTCCCTTTTTAGTTGGTTTTTGTGCTAAATTGCATTCTATCCCATTTTTGGTCGCCTCAGCTGGGATATCAACATTATTTTTAGATCTCAAACTAATTACTTTGCAGCGTTCTTTGCTCTCTCTCCTAGGGTCTTCTATGTTGCTAGGTAGGCTTCCTTGAGTTCTGCTGCTCATTGTTGTAGCTAGTTGTCCTATTTGATTCTCCAGGTTTCTCAAGGATACAGCTTGACTCTGCACAATTGCTTTATTCTTTGCAATATACTCCTTAATCAGTGTTTTCAAGGAAGTAATTGGATCCTGACTGATATGCTTTTGTAGTTGATTCTGCTGATGAAAACCAGGTGGCTGTGTGTTTCTATTATATCCACTTAATCCTAGAGCATTTCGATTCTGACTGCTCCATGAGAAATTTGGGTGTTGTTTCTAGTTAGGGTTGTAAGTATTTGAATATGGGTTGTTCTGAGATTGTCGATTGAAATTACCTATATAGTTTACTGAAGCTAGATTCCCAGGACAACTATCAAAGTCATGTTCTTCACTACAGTATACACAAGAGAGTTCAGTAACTTGCTTTACTGTTGCTAGAGCAGATGTCATGGCTTTTACCATATTAGTCAATGAAGTAACCTGTGCTGATAACGCTGTGATTGCATCTATATTATGTACCCTATTGATCTTCTTGCTTTTGGTTGCCTGTTGAAGGCCACTGGTAATTATTATTGACAATTCTTTTCAGAATTTCATAAGCTTTAGTGTAAGATTTAGATAACAAAGCTCCATTTGCTGAAGCATCCACCATTAACCTTGTACTTGGATTCAACCCATTGTAGAAAGTTTCCAATTATATGCAACAAGGAATACCATGATGAGGACACCTTCTGAGCAATTCCTTAAATCTTTCCTAAGCCTCGTACAAATTTTCATCTTCTATTTGATGGAATGGCGTAATCTCATTCTACAACTTTACATTTTTTGTAGGTGGAAAATGTTTCATTAGGAATTTATTAGCCAATTCATTCCATGTAGTGATGGAATCAGAAGGTAATTAATTTAACCATGCTCTTGCTTGATCTCTTAAGGAATAAAGAAAGAGCCTCAACCTTAACACATCTTGTGTTGCTCTAGCAATCTTGAAAGTATCCCTTACTTCCAAGAACAATTTAAGATGAAGATGAAGATCTTCATTTGGCAATCAATTGAATTGCCCAATTATTTGTTAACATATGAGTTTTCAAAATGTTGATTTTGATGATAATAAATAAGATTAAGAATAGTTAATTTTTTAAGCTCAAATTATTTTTTATACATTGTAAATAAATCATTACTTTTACGTTATAAAGGTTTTATATTTAATGGAAAAATAATTTTATGAAATTGGTTGTTTTTCAAGTTATAATTTAATTAAAAGAGTTTTGAAAACTTTGAAATCAACAAGTATTGCTTGAAATTTTGGAGAATGACTTATTTGAAAAGTGTCATAACATTTTGGGCTAGATCATATTTTTAAAAAATTTTGAGATTAACAAAGCATTATTTAGAAATTTTGAAATTGGACCTATTTATAAACTTTCATAATATTTTGTGTCATAATATAGTTTTATAAAGTTTTAGGGTCAAACTATAAATTTAAAAAATAATTTCACTGTAGCAATCACTGTAGCAAATGCCTAACCGTTTATTTAAAATGGCTAACCGATAATTTTCAGAAAATATTTTTCTGCAAAGTATTGTTAAAATGATAATTCTGGAACATAACGGTTTGAATCTCTCTTCTCTTATCTTTTTATATTGAGATTGATTTAATTGTTACTATTTTAAATTTGTTTTAGATTTACATGATATTTTGTTTTAAAATTGAATAATTTTCAGAATCCCAATTCACCCCTCTCTTGGGTTGCATAACTAGAATTTTATTTGGTATCAGAGCGAGGTGCTCTTGTGTAGACTTAACCGTCTAGAGTTAAAGATATATGGCAACCCATGATAACTCAACTTTTAGGGAAGGACAATCCACAATTAAACCACCATTCTTTGACGATAATGATTACCTATATTGGAAAACTAGGATGAAAATTTATTTATAAGCTTTATTTTATAAAATTTGAGAAATTGTTTGTGATGGTCTATTTATGCCTTTGACTAAAAACGAAGTCAGGGAAGATATTCCAAAACCTTCACAGGAATGGAATGAATTGGAAAAGAGAAAAGCTTCTCTAAACTCCAAAGCCATGAATGTCTTATTTTGTGCACTTGATAAGAAAGAGTTTCATAGAGTGTCTAATTGTGAAAGTGCTAATGAAATTTGGCACAAACTTAAAGTTGTTTAAGAAGGCACGAATCAAGTGAAAGAGTCTAAAATTAGTAGGTACACTCAGCAATATAAATTGTTCCAAATGGAACAAAATGAGAGTGTGTATTCCATGTATACTAGATTTACGGATATAGTGAACATTCTAAGAGTCATAGGAAAGACCTTTTCAAATAGCGAGAAAGTTAAGAAAATCATTAAGTCGTTATCTAAGGAATGGAGACAAAAAAGGACTGCCATTGAGGAAGCTAAAGATTTTAATATCTTACCTATTGATGATTTAATTGGTTCTCTTATTTCTTATGAGGAATACATGGCAGCCGAAAGAGGCAATGAGGAGAAGAAGAAAAGTATTGCTCTCAAAGCCTCGAAACATTAGAGTGATAGGGAAAGTGAGCTGGATGAGGAAGAGATGGATATGCTGGCTAAGAGGTTTAGAAAATTTTTTAAAAACCGGTAAGCGAAGAAAATTTAGAGACCTTAAGAACCGAAAGGAGAAAAAGGAAGTAATCAAATGTTATAAGTGCAAGAAGCCTGGCCATATAAGAGTAGAATGCCCTCTTCTCAACAAGCTCAAGAAGAAGGCAATGGTAGCTATATGAGATGATAGCAATAAGGAAACAAGTGATGATGAAGAGCATCAAAAAATGACAAATCTAACTCTCATGGCAATTGTAGATGAATCGGATGATGAACTTGATGAGGTAAATGTTCTTTTTACTTATGATGAATTATATGATGCTTTTAAAGAATTGCATGATAATTGGATAAAAATTGGTAAAAAGAATGCATGTCTTAAAAAGAAAATGGTAAAACTCACAAATGAAAATGAATCTCTAAGTGCAAAGATTACATGCCTAGAATTAGAGAATAAAACATTGCATAATAGAGTTCCATTATCAAATGAGAAACCTAGCACTTCACATGAACATCTAGAATCATATGTAGATGACTTGAAAAATGAAAATGATGCTTTACAAAAATGTAATGATTCATTAAATGAAAAGACTAAAGGACTAAAGTTAGATAATAAAATGTTGCATGATAGAATTACATCATTTAGAGGTAAACAAAGTATTTCATATAAGCATGAAAAATCACATGTTGACGAGTTGATGAAAGAAAATGAAGTGCTTAAGAAAAAGAGTAATGAGCTCAATGAAATTGTATTCAAATTCACAAGTGGTCAAAAGAACTTAGAAAAATTACTAAGCACTAAAAAATGTGTGTTAATATTTTTTTCAAAACAAAACCTTGTTTTCAAAAACACTTTTCCCTTTAATAATAACACAGATCAGCCTTTTATTGATGCTTTAAATATAAATTATTATGAAAATATAGTTCTAAAAATTAAAAAAATTATTATTATGAAAATATAGTTCAAAATTTTAAAAATTGGTTAGAAGTTATGAGAAATTTACATCAATTTATGAATTTTTAGAGATTAGAATATTTAGATCTAGAAATTAATAATCATAGAAAAGTAAAATTAAATTTGAGAAATATTTAATGTCGAACAAAGATGAAGTATAAAATAAATTGGGAACTAATAAAACTGAATTTGAAATATAGTAGTGATATTTAACTCACTCAAATTATCTTATCGGTCTTCAATTTTTAATTAATCTAACATATTTCTAAAATTACCCTCATAAAATATCTTTTCCAGTAAATCTATTTTAATTCCATAACTTCACTTATCTTCATCATGAACTTTAAAAAAAATCTCATATATCTCTATAAAAACTCTTTCAAATTTAACTTCAAACTCGAAAGCTATGTTTCATTTTAAATTAAAATGATTGTGAACTTACCATATTATAAAACAAAAATAAAAGAAGGATATTATTTCATTTTTTAGTTTTGAAATGTAAGGAGAAAAATCAGTTTCTTAAATTTTTATAAAAGCTTTTAGGATCGATCTCATATAATATATAGGAATTCGTAATCTAGAAAATCATATTTTGACAATACAATTTGGCTTTTTCGTTGAGTTAATCTGGACTCCTAGATCACGATCTATTACCACCATGCCTGTTACATCACAATCCGTCACCAATGATCTTCTAGTTTATGACTCAAGTTTGATCTGCACTTGACGTGTAAGCGCCTTTATCACAACTAAAAGCAACTAACAGGAAAAAAATTTTCCCCTCAAAATTAAAGAGAAAAAATATTTTTTTCTAATCTGTATAATGTGGCTCACCCTCTTTTTGGAAGAAAAAAATCAATTTTATATCTCTATCTTAATGAAAACCCTAGGCTCCATATTTTTATATTTTTAATTCTATTAAATCAAATTTGATTTAAATTAAAAATAATAAAATCAAAAGTAACTTTACTTCTTCTTGTCATAAGGGCCCACCTTGTAAAATAACACAAGGTCCCTTAGACACAAGCACATTATATGCAGACTCCCACAAAATAATATATTGAGCATTTTAACCCAAATAGCTAGTTATCTTGCTTATTAATTCAGTAGCGGCACAGTCAATTAAATGGGCTAACTCGGGGATCATTGGGTACATACAATAGTGGCTACAATAATTAGGCTTGTAATTACACTAGCTCAATTATTTAACTCCAAATCTAATCTACTAAAAGATTGGAATTGATCTCCATAATTGTATGTTATCTAGGATATTGTTCTCGAATAATTATTGACCCATGCCACATGATTTCTTTACTGCATAATCCTTTGTATCACATCTTTAATTAAATCGATATCTCTACTATCCAATCAATTTAATTACATCTTATTCTTTGATACTTATTGATTTTCTCTAATGATCATTTTCAACATACTAAATATGTTGACACACTATGCCCAGAGAATTCTATGATTAAGTGTCAAAACTCATCAAGAGACGTGTTGTATAAATTCTATATTGTTAATCTATAACTCCAATACTCATAATTGCTCCCATTAACATACCGAGTAATCTTGACTACAAGTATGTGTCGTGCCCATTGGTAATTCAAATGGAATAATAGTTACAATCATGAAATCATAACTAACTTAAGATTAAGATTACAGTAAGATCAATGCCTATGAGATTTAATAAGTCTAATAGTTATTACAAAGTTAATTAAATCTCATATGCGATCATGTTCAATGTAGACGTACTACATCAATAAATTCTTACATGATTAAGACAAATCATTCAATGAATTTATTACTGTCTATACCTAAATAAAGTGTCCAATTTTGTTTATCAATAACAAACTTAATTTATTTAATCATAAGATAATTTGTATTTATATCTTTTATAAATCCACATAATGATCACATAAATACATATAATATAATTAAGTGGACTTTACTCAAAATATTTATGCAATTAAGATACTTGAATAAAATACCTCATTTATTTTATTAATTAGAAAAATTATTTATTACAATTAAATAAACATATAAGCTTTCAAATAGCATATTTTCCCAACAATCTCTCACTAGCTCTCAAAGCATATTAGACATCTCACATATGCCCATCGATTCAAAGTGCAAGTTAAAAGGTTTCCCAGGTATGGCCTTAGTAAAGGATCTGCCAAGTTTTGCTGTGACACAATCTGAATAACCTCCACATCACCTCTTTGCACTATATTTCTTTCAAGATGATACTTCCTCTCAATATGCTTTTATTTCTTGTGGTTCCTTAGATTAAGCTACTGCACCACTATTATCACAAAATAGTTTAAGAGGTGCAGTTACAGCAAGTACCACCTCAAGATTATGCAGGAACTTGCGAAGCCATATAGCTTCTTTTGCAGCTTCAGATGCAACCACATATTTAGCTTCAGTGGAGTCTGTAATATAAGATTGTTTCACTCTCCTCCAATTGATAGCTCCACTTCCTAATGTAAACACATAGTCGGAAGTTGATTTTTTGGAATCTTTATCTAACAAAAAGTCAGAATCATGTAACCCACTAGAATGAGTTCATCACCAGAATACACAAGAATATAATTTTTAGTTCTTTTAAGATACTTCATTATATGCTTGACCGCAATCCAGTGTTTAGTTTTAGTATTAGAATGATATTTGCTAACCATCCCTACTGTAAAACAGATGTCTGGCCTAGTGCGAAGTATGGCTTACATGAGACTTCCCACAACTTCTTCATAGGGAACTCGTTTTATTCTCTCTATTTCTTTAGATGTTTCAGGTGATTGATCCTTAGAGAATACAATTCCATGTCTGAATGGTAATAAACTAGTCTTGAAATTTTCTATGCTAAATCTAGCCAATATCTTGTCGATATAGACCGCTTGAGACAAGGTTAAAGTTTTATTCTTCTGGTCTCATAGTAATTTGATACCAAGAATATAACTTGTATCTCCTAGGTCTTTCATACCAAATTATTTTGCTAACCAACTCTTTATTGTAGTCAATAATTCTATATCGTTTCCAATTAAGAGAATATCATCTATATAAAGAATTAAAAACGCTACAGATTTTTCCTGAATTTTCTTGTACACACATGGTTCATCAATGCTTTGAATGAATCCAGACGATTTAATCGCTTGGTCAAATCTGATGTTCCATGATTGGGATACTTGCTTCAATCCATAAATGGATCTCTGCAACTTACATACCATGTATTCTTAGCCTTTTATATGAATCCATATGGTTACTGCAAGTAGATGTCTTCGTTAATATACCCGTTAAGAAAGACAGTCTTGACATCCATTTGTCAAATTTCATAATCTAGCACTGCAGTAATGGAGAGCAAAATCCTGATGGATTTAAGCATAGCAACCGAATAAAAGGTTTCTTCATAATTGATTCCTTCTTTTTGTGTAAACCTTTTGGCTACTAATCTAGCTTTAAATGTTTCCACCCTTCATCTACTCCTCTTTTTCTCTTGTAAATCCACTTGCACCCTATAGGTTTTATCCATTTGGTGCCTCTACAAGTTCTTAGACTTTATTTGAATACATAGATTCCATTTTTTTATTCATGGCCTTCTTCTAAAATTCAACATCTCTGTCTATTAGACCTTCATTGTAACTAGTGGGATCTTGTACATGTCTATCTAAGATAGCCTTATAGGTTTCTCCTAATAACATGTATCTTGCAAGTAACATAGTCCCCCTCCCACTACGATGAGATTATAAAAGTGATGGTTGTTTAGGGATAATTTTATGTTGATCAACGGGTTGTTGTTGTTCTTCCTATTCTATAATAGGTGTTGAAAGTTGAGCATCAACTTGATTACCTGATTGTTCTTCAAGTATTGCCTTACTCTTAGATTTGAAGTTATTCATATAGTCTTCCTCAAGGAAGTGAAATGTGTGCTCACGATCACTTTCCTATCTTAAGGACTAATAAACCTCCCCTTGTTCCTTTGGGATACCCCCACAAACGTACAAACCTCAAAACATGAACCCATTTTTTTTGTTTGGTTTCAGCACATGTGCTGTGATCCCTAAATACGAACATGTCATAAACTTGATTTATGACCTGACCATAATTTTATTAGGGTTTTAGGCATTGACTTAGATGGAACTACGTTCGAGAGGTAAACCGCAGTTTCCAGTGCTAATCCCCAAAAAGATATTGGTAATGACTAATAACTAAGCATAGATTTCACCATATCCAAAAGAGTTCTATTTCTTCTTTTAGCTACCCCATTTTGTTATGGTGTCCCTAGAGCAGTTAACTGAGATATAATCCCATTTTCAACCAGTTACTCTTTGAAATCTCCTGAGAGAAATTCAAAATCTCGATTAGATCGAAGTTTCTTTATGTTCTTATCTAATTATTTTTTTGTCTCAGCCCTATACTCTTTGAATTTCTCAAGAGCTTCAGACTTGTGACGCATCAGATAAACATAACCATATCTCTAGTAATCATCAATGAAAGTGATGAAATACTCATAACCTCTTCGAGCTTGTACATTGATTGGTCCACATACATCTGTATGTACCAATTCAAGTGGTACTGTTGCACCAATGCAAGTGGTACTGTTGCACGTACTTCTTTGGTCAAGAATAGCCTTTTGGTTATTTTCCCTTCTAAATAAGATTCACAGAGTGGCAATGATTGATTTTCTAATAAACCCAAGAGCCCATCTTTGATCATTCTCTGAATTTTATTTTGGTTTATATGACCCGAGCATAAATGCCAGATGTAATATTGGTTGGAAGAAATATTTATTTTTCTTAAATAAATTTGTATGCTCATCATTATTGATCACTGTCATGCATAGAATGGATCATCGAACTTAAATGATATAAATTATCTTCCAATGTACCAGAATAAATAAGTCTCTTATTATAAAAAATAGTAACAGAGGATCCAAAATTTACAGTGTACCCTTGCTTTAACAAACAAGCTACTGAAATTAAATTTCTCTTAATTTTTGGAATATAAAGATAATTATTTAAAACTAAAGTCTAATTATTAAAAGATAATAAAACAAGTCAAGTCTTCACTGCTGACATAAATTGTTATGTCCCCAACTGCAGTTTGACGTTTTCTTCACTTATTTTCATGGTTTCCTAAAACTAATAAAATGAATTACAAATATGATTAGTTGCTCCTGAATCCAACACCCAAGTGTCAATAGATTCTGAACTAAACATGCCTCAATTACAAAAAAATTCCCATATATGATTTCACAATCTTAAGGCAATCCTTATTCCAGTGAATTTTTTGTTCACAATTGAAGTATTTGTCTTTTGGCTTGCCATCTTACTTGGTAGATGGTTTTTTTTTTCTCAGCTTTCTTCTTACCTTTGTCTTTCGGCTTATGTCTAAAAGAAGAACCTTTTTCAACAATATTTATGCTTCTCGGAGATTTTTCAACATGATGGATTTCTTCAATAGAATAAAGTTCATTCATCAACTCAGTTAATGTCATATTTCTTTTATTCATGTTATAATTAACGTTAAACTCCTTGAATATTTCTAGTAGAGATTCTAGCACAATGTCAATCTTTGAGTTATCATCGATTTGTGCTCCCTGAATCTCAGCATCATTCAAATAGTCCATTATTTTGAGTACATGATTATGAACTCTTGTGCCCTTCCCCATTTTGCTATTCATAATACTTTTCACCATTGCTTGTCTTGAGGAGCGGGTACTCTGCCCGAACATCTGTTGGAGACTATCCATTATTTCAGTGGCAGTCTCCAAGTCCTGATGTTTGGTCTACAGAATATTAGAAATCGAGGCTAAAATGCAGCATTTTGTCATCTCATTGGCCTTTTGTCATTTCGCATAAAGCTTTCTCTGATTTCTATGAGCAAAATTTTGCTAGAACTGGAAGGCATGGTTGGGTTAAGGCATATTTATAATTTTCAACAGTCATGACAATAAATATATTTCTTTTCCAATCTATATAGTTCGTGCTAGTGAATTTGTTTTGACTCAGAATATAGTAAGTTGGCTCAAGAAAGACATTTTATGAAAAATAAAACATCCATGTATAAATAATTTGATATAAAATTTACAGTAAATGACAAAAATGTAAAAAAACCATAAATACATTTTAATTTATTGTAACGATAATCTAGTATCGCTTTGATAAGTTGTCCGGTGGGGAGATCATGTCTATACTTACTAGACCCAATTATCCATTAGATTATTTACTTTTATGTGAAGACATGATAAATAATTATCGTTATCCTTTTGGGCCTAAATTTGTTAACAGAGCTTCGTTGGGAAGGTTTATAACAAATTTTAGTTTAGTGTATAACCATTATTTCAATTTAAGTAATTTTCATTTCAATAGTTACCATTAGGTTGAACAATCGATTGAAAAATATTTCAATTTTATCTTTGAAGAAGTTCATTAAATAAAATATCTAATATATATACTCTCCAAAGGGAGCATCACCGTATCATGAAGTCGAGGTATATATATACTTTTATTATTGAACGAACAATGGAGCCTGTGGGAAAAATTATCTTGAATTTTCCCTCTCCCACTCAATATTTTAAAATTGGTTTTTCTTTTTTAAAACATACATTAATTATATATTATTAATTACATGCTTCCTATAATATTATCTAGATGACATCCAATATTATTAAGCATATGCAAATTTCAAACAATATAATGAGATTCATAATTAATTAATGACATATTTAATTATGCATAGAGTGACATTACCTATTGTATATGACATGTTATCATGGCATATTATCATCCAAAGCATAACATATAGAAAAATAATTAAACAATCTTAATTCATGGTTTTCCTAAAATAAAAAAAGAAAACATTAACCCAAAACTTAATCTTCATTAGGCTCCTTGTCAATGTTCATCTTCTATAAACTTGTCTTTGTTATTGGACTAAAGGAAATGGGCTTTAAAAATTATTATTAATCCAATTTTAATTTTGAAAGGAAATAAATAAATACTTTTTTAACTAAAACTTTTGGAGCAAAAATAAATTTAATGTGTTTAATTTTATCTATGCATGTTAATCCTATAAGCCCAAATTTCAATTGAGCCTAAAACTAGGATTCATTAAGCCCAATATTGTTTTAGACTTGAATACAAAAAATTGAAACTTGTCTACCCAAGGGAAAAAGTATAAATTATAGGGACCTCAATGATAAAAATTATTGAAACCCTAAATCCATCCTTTTTTCTCCATTCCTTCTCCAGTCGCCATCAACGCAAAAAACCAGCCCCTGTGCAAACATCTCCAATGCCGATTTGACCGCCGCCGCCTCATCGGAATGTCACCAAACAACCTCCTTCGCCTGCAGCAAATGCCCGCAAGCTTCTAGGCCATGGCCACAAGCTTTCAGGCCGTGAGCCCTTGCTGTTGGCCTCGCGTGCGCTCGCGTTGCTGTACCATCATGCGATTACTACGAGTGTAATTTCCAGGTGATTCAATTGTGCACTGGTTAATGGTTGTTGTTGAAGGTTGCAACCTTCATTGCTTTGATCCACATCTGTGGTTATTCTCCAGTGATTTACAAATTTCCTAAAACAATTTTGGTTTACAAAATGTCTATAATAGTAAAATCAATCAAAAGGGAAACATGGTGATAAAAAGCCACCCCTCTTGTTATAGATCCAAATGAAAAATACATCAGAGAATCTAACCATGAATTTAGACAAATCATAAGCATGTTTTATTCATATATTAAACAAATAATTTATATATGAATAAATTGTGTCACTCTAATACATAAATATCAAGATTGATTTCATACGAAATTCTTATATATTAATATGAGATGGTTTTGATACCAATTGTTAGAGAAAAATCAATTTTTTTAAATTTTTATAAAACCTTTTAGGATCGATCTCATATAATATATAGGAATTCATAATTTAGAAAATCAAACCTTGACAATTCGATTTGGCTTTTTTGTTGAGTTAATCTAGGCTCCCAGAACAGGATCTATCACCACCACGCCTATTAGATCACAATCCGTCACCAATGATCTTCTAGATTATGATCTTAGGTTTGATCTACACTTGACGTGTGGGCGCCTTTATCACAACTAAAAGCAACTAATAAGAGAAAAATTTTCCTCTCAAAATTAAAGAGAAAAAATATTTTTCTCTAATCTGTATAATGTGGCTTCACCCCTCTTTTTAGGGGAAAACAAGTTATTTTATATCTCTATCTCAATGGGATATTTTTAATTTTATTAAATCAATTTTGATTTAAATTAAAAATAATAAAATCAAAAGTAATGTTCATTCTTCTTGTCATAAGGACCCACCTTGTGAAATAACACAAGACTCCTCAGACACAAGCATATTATATGGAACCTCCTACAAAATAATATATTTAGGCGTTTAACCCAAATAACTAGTTGTCTTGCTTATTAATTCATTAGTGGCGCAGTCAATTAAATGAGCTAACCCAGGAATCATATGGGTACATACAATAGTGACTACAATAATTAGGTTTGTAATTAAACTAGCCTAATTATTTAATTTCAAATCTACTCCACTAAAAGATTGGAATTGACCTCTATAATTGTATGTTATCTAGGATAGAGTTCTTGAATAATAATTTGACTCATGCCACATTGATTTCTTTACTGTATAATCCTTTGTATCACATTGTTAATTAAATCAATATCTCAATTGTCCAATCAATTTAATTCCATATTGTTCCCTAATACTTACTGATTTTCTCTAATAATTATTTTCAACATACTAAATATGTTGACACACTCTGACTAGAGAATTTTATTATTAAGTACCGAAAACCCATCAAGAGATGTGTTGTACAAATTATATATTGTTAATTTATAACTCTAATACTCATAATTGCTCTCCCCAACATACTGGGTAATCTTGACTACAAGTGTGTGTCATGTCCATTGGTAACTCAAATGGAATAACAATTATAATCATGAATCATAACTAACTCAGGATTAAGATTACAGTAAAATCAATGCCTATGAGATTTAATAAGTCTGACGGTTATTACAAAGTTAATTAAATCTCATATATGATCATGTTCAATTTAGTCGTACTACATCAATAAATTCATATATGATTAAGGCAAATCATTCAATGAATTTAGTATAGTCCATGCCTAAATAAAGTGCCCAATTTTATTTATCAACTACGAACTTAATTTATTTAATCATAAGATAACTTGTATTGATGTATTTTGTAAATCCACATGGTGATCACATAAATACATATACTATGATTAAATGGACTTTAATCAAAATATTAATGCAACTAAAATACTTGAATAAAATACCTCATATATTTTATTAATTAGAAAAATTATTTATTACAATTAAATAAACATATATGCTTTTAAAAAATATATTTTCCCAACATGAAAAACTTGTCCTTTTCATCTGTTCTTTTTCACTTTAATCTCATATCAATTAAAACCCAATGCGGGAACAAACCTTCTATTATATGAAGTTTGTTGACTGTATTAAAACTAAACCAAATATAAGAATTTAAACTGAATTACTATATCATAAAAAAATGATGAGAGTATGGGACTTTCGATTGCTGTAATTGTTGGCATTTGGCAATGTCATGATGCCTGAAATGATGTTAAAAGAAATCTAGATTTAAATGAGTTTGCAAGATGGTTGGGTACTTGTCTTTTGCAGTCTTTAATTTAATATTATATTATTTTTATTTTATAATTCTTGAGGAGAGAGAAATTTAATAATTGTTATTATTTTTATATAGAAATTTTTTTGATTAAAAATAATATATACTTGTTTTTATTAATTTGAAGAATATTTTAGGAGATTACGTATTTTATCAGTCTTCTATTTGCCATATAGAAAAGTAAATAAGTATTGAAATAGTTAAATTAAAAAAGTCTTTTGGTGATTCTCTTACTTAGGTTGTGTTTGTTTTTTTATATGAAATCTGAATATGTCTTAATTTAGCTGAAATCTAAATAGGTTTGAATGAAAATGTATGAATGATATGTTTGTGTTTTCTTTTTCAACATATGAAAAGAAAACTTTAAAAGCTAGTAGTTTGACATAAATATCCTTTTAAATTATGCATATATTTGTTCTTCACAATTCATAATTTTCACAAGTTGATTAGTTTGATAGCATTAAAAAAAATACTGTCGTTGTTGATCTTAATTTAATTTTGTAATAAGAGTGTAATTATAATGTCAACTTTTATTATAAAGTCAACAATGTTGTTTTCTTTTTTATTCATCACAGTAGATATAATTTGATTTGTTCAATATTTCACTTTAGTTTATGTTATCATGTGAATAAAATTTAAAGCAATTAAAAAAATAACTTCAAGAATAATACAAAAATATTAGGTTTATACATAAGATTAGAATACATGAATTGTTAAGGGTATTTTGGAGATTTGAAATTAAAATTTTCCATTTAAATTTTAGAGTTCAAATAAAAGTGGATATTTTTTATTTTTTTATTCAGATAAAATTGTTTTACAATAAGTGATAAATTAAAAAAAAACTTAAAATAAATAAATATCTGAAAAGAAATTAAAGATTTTAGACTAAAAAGCAAACAATGTCTTAATTGTTTGATTTGAAATTTTAGTTTAGGAATTATGATCTATGAAACTTTTTCAGTTCATCTACGTATGTTTAGCTTGAGTTTTCTCCTTTTCAAATCGCTGGATTACGACGTGATAGAAACATAATGCTCGGTATCCACTATGTACAGGAATCAGTTCTTCAGACGATTTTGGTCACACTACTATGTAGCAGCTTTAAGGTCAGCAAAACACTTGGTCTGTACCGAGTTTGGTCCTGCCTCGAACCAGCTCGGATTGTTTCAACAAATGCCCGGACCTGGGTTTATGTCCCATTTTTTTCATACATACGCTGGGCCGAGCCTGACACCTCCTTAATATTGGTTAAACATTTTCACTTATAGGTTCATATTTTTGAACTTATTATTGCACTAATTTTATATTTGATGTTCCTACTAAATTCATTAAATACCAATATTTTAAGTTAGATTCTAAATAACTTTCATTTCTTATTGTTGGTTTTTATTCACGTGTTTCAACTAATTTTTCCTCTAATTTTGTGTTGAATATTCTATTAACTTAGTAAGACTCCAATTATTAGGTTAAGTATCAAATTTATTTATTTTTTAATTTTTATTTTTGTTAGATAAGTCCTTAATTTTGCCGTAATTTTGTTTGTACTTTCTCCCTTCCGGATTTATATGTTCAACTATTATTTCACTAATTGTATGTTCAATGCTCCAAAAACCTTCATAAGATTCCAATTATTTTATTTAATTACCAAAATTACTTTTTTTGTTAGATTGATCCCTAATTGTAGCTAACCTTTTTCATTTATCGATTCTTGTGTTTCAACATATTAGTCATATTAGTCCACCAGTTTGGTAATTGATATTCTTACTAAATTCGTTAAATACAAATATTTTGCATTAAATTCGAAGAAATTTTGACTCTTTTATCAGTTAAAGTGCTTCAGTTAATTATTCCTTTAGTTTTGTGTTGAAAATTTCCATTATCTAAGTTAAATTCCAATTATTTGGTTTAAGTATCAAATTTACTTTTATAATTTTATTTTTTTGGTTAGGTAAGTCTTAATTTTGATTGTACTTTTCTTAATTTTGATTGTACTTTCTCCCTTGTGAATTCATGTGCTTCAACTATTATTCTACTAGTTTTGTGTTGACTATTCCCATTAACTTGGTAAAATTTTAATTATTTGGTTGAGTATGAAATTTATTTTTTGTAATTTTATTTTTTGTTAGATTAGCCCCTAATTTAGGTTATACACTTTCTTCCCCATGGACTTATATGTTTCAACTATTATTCCACTAGTTTTATATTAAATATTCCCATTAACTTGGTAGCATTCTAATTATTTGTTTAAATAGGAAATTTATTTGTATTACCAAAAATAATAATATTAAAAAATTGAATTATATTTGACCCGTATAATTTTAACAAATATCAACTTACCATATAATATTGAAAAATCTTTATTGCAACCCTTATTAATCTTTTCGAATATTTTGGCTCCATAATCTAAGTCTATTTATTTTTTTAAATCTTCATTACTTCATGAGATCTCTTGAACTTGGTTGTATGTATACTTAAACTTTTAATCTTTATACATATTTATTCTCATTTCATCATCTTAATTAATTATTTTTAGCTATCCTCAAAATAAGTTAATGCATTTATTTTAATCTTTCTCTTACTTTTCAACATAATTTCTTTAATTTTTCAAAACTTCAATAGTAAATAAAAAATAAGAGGTAAGAGTGCATGCAATTGCCTTGCTTCTCAAAAATCAATTTTTTAATATTTTAAATGTTATGAAAGCATAAGTTATAAAAGTATTTTAACCTACAAAAATTGAAACTTTCTTAATTTATTTGTGTTTAATTAATTTTTTTTGGGGATTAATTGACTTGATGGGATTTCTTGATCTTAAATTTATTTATACTCAGCTTTTGATCTTTATGAATGTCATTTTATCATTTAATTAACTATATTATTTATCCTTAAACTGAAATAAATCAAGAATTACAATTTTCTTTGAGTTCATATAAAATTTTTTCCACTCTACTTTCTTTTCAAAATAGTTTTGTTAATTTCTTATTACTTCAACCAAAAATTTATGTTACTAATTATAAATATCATTATATTACACTTGTATTATTACTATTATTATTATTATTATTATTATTATTATTATTATTATTATTATTATTATTATTATTATTATTATTATTTACTGTTAGTACAATTATTATTAGGGAGTCCCTAAGTTACATTTAACGTACATTTAATGAATAGTGTGTGGTATGGGTTATGTAAGTTACATTAAATGTAACTTAGCATTTGCTTTATTATTATTATTATTATTATTATTATTATTATTATTATCATGCCTCATGAGATTTGCTAACAACGTTTTTCTTTTATAATTAGTATCATTCTTCCTTTTTTTTTTTGTAAGTATGTAACTTAATTTATAAAATAAGTTCTTTTTCTTTCAAGACTTTACTAAAATAATTTTTAAAAGTTTATTATGGCCATTCTGGTATTATGAAAATCTTGGACTGTAATTACATTTCTTAATATGATTTTGCATGTTTAATTAATTTATCTTTTTTAAATGTTCTTTTACTCATTTGTTTTTTGGCATTTGTTTACAAATAAAATTATGATGCCCTATTAATCATCCAATGAACTAAAAAAAAATCAAATCAAAACTTTCATTATAAAAATGAGAGCTTTTGATTACTTAAGCCGTTAGTGACCGTTAGTGACCGACAATAGTGACTAATGTCATGGCTACTAAAAAGTTAGAATTGCAGGGAAAATTTACAAAATTAACCTAAATGTTTTTGTAATTTTCACATTTAACCTTCTAAACGTTTTCCTATCAATATTACCCAAAAACCCTCTTAAGTGTTGAAAATATCCCTCCCATTCTCACCAAGCTGCCTCTCTCTCTCTCTCTCTCTCTCTAGCCAACGATTTCCCAAGGTGGTCACTCATCGTCGGTGGCTTCCCAAAGTCCATCCTCGGCAACCAACATCACCAAAAATCCAGTCAAGATTTGTAATCAAAGGTTAGTTCAAAAATCCTAGATTTGGAAGCATGTTCTATTTTCTATTCTTCTTTTATGTTGTGATTTTCTTGTTGTGTTGGTCATGGTGAGTGAAAATTGAAGTGTTTGTGACATTAATGGCATGGGTGAAGTTGTTGGTGTGGTGCGTGGGTGAAGATTGAAGTTAGCGTGGGCTTGGTGCTAGGAGGCATCATGCCTGATCACGTTTAACAGCACACTTGTCGCACATGATCCAGGCAACAAGCGCGCCTGTTGCACCTCATTTGTACGACATGCGCGCACTTGTCGTGCGCGCTTGGTGCGACAAGCTACCTATCAGACAAACTTTGTGTGACAGATGTTGTGCGAATTTTATTGATCTCGTAAGCGCATGAATCTGTTGTAGTATAGATCAATGGTGACGAGTGTCGATCACACGAGGAGGTTGATTTTAATTATATATAAAATTAATTGTGAAAATGGGTGGTTGGATTGATGAAAATGATTTGGATTATGCTAAAACTTAAATTAAAATGGCGAGAATAAATTCTGAAATTGGAATTGAAATAGCAAGAATAAATTAAAGTGTAAATCTATTAAATGACGTACTTGGGTATCTGGATCCGTATCAACATGCATCATGGGCTAAATATTCCTTATTAATACTAATTAAATCATGAGAGGGGAATCCACACCTCATGAACTACGCTCTAATAAATATGGTGTTAAGGGCTCATTGTGCCAAATAATAATAATCTTATACTAGAGTGCCGGTGAAACCAAGGCAGTACTAGACAAGATTAGTATTATTTGTCGACGAGAAGTCAAAACATCCACAAAAACTAGAGGGGAAGAGAAAATAAATTTACCAAATCAAGCCCATGACACATGTTGAGACTTCACCTTCAACCCAAGCTCGAAAAAAAATTAGCCACCCATAGTTGAACTAGGGGTAAAATGGGAATTTATTACAATATGTAGAAAATACAAGATAGAGAGAGAATTAAAGAAAATGAATCCCAAAAATGGATTCAGAGGTCCCAAATTAGGGGAGGGAGACCCCCTTTTTATAGATACATCGAGTAAATCATGGCCATCGGATAAAAACAGTTTGGACGCTCAGGATTTCGCCACGTCATCAGTCAACAGTAAAGTCAACAGCCACTATTTGCATAGTAACGCGGTTCAGCCACTATTTGCACAGTAACTAATCCCCTGTGTGGCGTACGCACATTTTTTGGTTCAATAATATGCTGCCACGTCACCATAAACAGTACATAAGAATTTTAGCCCAATAGGATCATAACATGTCATCAGTCAATGCCACGTCATCAGTCAACGCCACGTCATCGATCCGTCTATGTGAACAGTGCCGTGAACAGTAACGTAAATGGTACCCGTACATGTGAATAGTACCGTATATGTGAACAGTACCATTTTTCCTTTCATGCTCCTCCTTAGGTTTTCGACCATCCTGAGTTCAAAAATGATGTCCGTTTTGCTATCTGATCTCTCATTTATTGTGAAATGACTATAATACCCCTAAAATACATAAAATACTTAATTAAAATAAAACACACATAATTAAATTACAAGAAACTTAAATACATAAAAGTAAGGGTTGTTAGTAATACTTGATATGTAAAATAACGATTTTCTCCTTTGTAAATATGCACTTTCTAATACTCAACAACAGACAGCCTATTACACCAAGTTACAATTTTTTTTTTTAATGTGAAGTTGGTGTGACAGGCGCTTGTCACATTAAATTTTTGCGATAGGCGCCTGTTGCACCAAGAGACAGTTTCAGTGCAACTCACTCTTGGTTCAACAGGTTGCCTCTCTCACAAATTTAGTGCGACAAGCACTTGTCGTACCAATATACAATCGCACTGAAACTCTCTTGTCGCATGAAATCAAGTTGACTCTATTTCACTTTGTTAGAATCGTGTCGGATTAGTGTTGAATTCGGATGGATTCGGCTATATTTGATCGGAGTTCACTTTTACCGTTCGTTGTTGTCGTTTGCTGTTGCCGTTTGTTGATGATGATTCAAGAGTGCAAGCCTGCGTTTGGTTTGATAAAGAGGGAGAAGAAAAGTTGCATTTGGTTTGATAGACAATAGTAATTTGGCGAAGAAACCTTATATTTGGCTAATTATGATAAGAAAAATTTTGGAGGGCCAATTGTGAAAATTATAAAATGTTTGGGATGTTTTTGTAAATTTCCCAAGTTGCAAAAAGAAATGAGCCTAAAATCACTTCTGTTGAGAAATCTTTTTTCAAGCTTGTGAGAAAATAACTATTTAAAAACTTTTAATTTCAATAAGACCAATACAAAATTAAATCAATTTATAGCTTCCAAATGCAAAATTTCAGATGCTGCTCATTCTAGATTTAGATTTCATGAGTCTTTGCATACAAAATAGAAAAACGAAATGATATTAGAAAAAAAGATTGTTAAAAAAACAACAATATTCAAATTTTAAATGCATGATTATATTCCCTAAATCAAAAGCAGGGGAATCCATTTACATCTACATTTTGTTACAGCTAAATAAAAATGGGAAAAGAAAATCATCCACAAAATAGAAAGGACAACACTAATTTTTTTATTTTCTCATTTTTGTTTCTTAGGGCTTGTTTAGTATTGAAGTGCTGTATTTTTTAAGTTATAACTGCTATGAAAAATAAGCTACAATTATAAACTAAAAATTAATATTGCATAATAAATAAAATTTTTAAATATTAATTTTGAAAAAGTAAGTAAAGATATAATAAAACTTTCATTATATTAGTGTAAAATTATATCAACTTAACTTCTAAGGTACAACAACTAATGTTTATCAAATATTTTAATACTGTAACTTTGAACTACAATTGTCCTGCCCCAATCTCAAACAAAACCTTACTTTCTTTAGTTTTCCAATCAAAATATTGTGCAAAGTTCAAGATTAAAAAAAATCAAATAATTATAGTCAGTAAAGCTTTCAGTTCGACATTTTGTAACATTTATGTAAAGCATAATTAAGCATCTACTAAGCATTTGCACTTATATAATTGTGAACACCATGTCCCATGTAAGTATCCATCACGACATCAGTTCATGGGTTTATTCCCATTAATTTAACCAAAGATTTCACCATTATGGAACTTCACTAATGAATTTCTACCTTTCGATTTGCTAGAAATTTCAAAACAAGTTGTCTCTACAGGCAGTTCTCCATAGACAACAACTGCTCAAAGATTTCATATTTAACTCAAATCATTTCTAAGCTAAATTGGTATTAAACTTGCTTATCCGAAAATTTAAAAGGAAAAAAAAGACTTTAAAATTGGACATTCTGGGGTTAGAGGAAGTAAAACACGTTCCAAAATGTCGATTTCTGAAACAAGATTTCGAACAGCACCAATAGGTCAATGAATTGCCAATTCTAGCAACAAGTTCCTTATCAAATCTGCCAAATGAGCAACTCCTTTAGCTTCATATATATGCATTTCTTATGGACGAAAATTCTTGTCAAACCCAAACATTCCGTTCAGGTAGCGAAAGCAATTGAAAATGACTAAATTACTAATTACCATAGTATTTGGAATGGTCGGAATATCAATACCACAAAAAAAAAATGCAGAAATCAATAGCTCTGCTACAATAATTTGGTAAAATAGCTTTTGCGAAATGACAGCATTCATGCCCCTAAATCAAAACATCGAAACAAGGCAAGAAACTTGAAATTCATTTGTTGCTCCGAAACTAGCAGCATAGAAATTACTTCCCACTAACATATATATATATATATATATGTGTGTGTGTGGGTGTGTGTGTGTGTGTGTGTAATCTAACATGCCTGAGAAGTATTGCTCAGGCAACAAATCCTGCTTTCAACCAAATCACACCAAAAAAATATTGAAGTTAGTAAAATCGCGGCCATAGAAAAATAAAAATAATAATAAATTTAGAAAAGACGTAAAAATTAATGAAATAAATAGGCAAACGGCAAACTCTAGCCTTTTTTCTCTACCAAAGAAAGAAAACCTTAATTATATGCTTCCGGCCAGGGATGGCAAAACTTTGGGCTGGCCGGGTATGGCAATATCTGGATCGGGGCTGGATATATTTTTTTAACACACAAGCAGGCTTAAAAATCCGAGTTTTAGATTTTATAATATTAAATATCTAAATTTTTTAATTTTTAATAATTTTTTAATTTTTTAAATTTTATTTTAATGAAATTGTTCTTAAAAATATGAAATTTCAATGTTTAAAATTTTAAATAATGTAGCAAATAGGACAAAATATAATTACGTAAAATAAATTATACTTTATAATATTTTTTAATAAAATTTGGGTTCCACCCAGCCCCGAACTGAGGAGTACATAGCCCTCATCTCCTGGATCCGAGCCGGATTTAACTTTGCCTAAAATTTAATAGTGAGGTTAGGGTTAGGATTTGGTAAAAAAAATTTAAGTGAGAACTACGTTAGGCAAGTGATGCTGGATGGTTGAAGGGAGAACGAATGCTACATCGCAGCAATTTCAGATTTTTATAGAGAGAAGAGGGAGAATGAATTTGTTGATTTTGAGAGGGGAAAGGGTGATAGATATGAGCAAGAATGATAATGTTTTGGCCATCTTAGAATTTCTTTTATTCAAGTCCAGTATGCCACTGTTTATACATAGTTGAATCAAATAAAAGAAATGATAAATAAGGTTAATTTAAAAGCCTAAATATCTTAATTGATGGAAGGTTCTATTTAATATACTTATGTGCAAGGGGTCTTGTTTTATTTTACAAGGTGGGTCCTATAGCAAAGAATAAGTATAACGCCACTTTTGGCTTTAATTTTATATTTTAATTTAAATCAAATATTTTTTATTTAATAGAATTAAAAAGAGATGAATAAGTAGTCTAAGGTTTCCACCAGTGGATATAAAAATGGCTTATTCTTTCACAAAAGAAGAGAGGAGCCATAATATACAGAACGCGTAAAGAATTTTTTTCTTTTTAGCTTTGAGAGAAAAATTTTTCTATTGGTAGTTGCTTTTAGTAGTGATAAAAGTATCCACATGTCAAATGTAGGTCAAAACTTGAATTATAACCTAAAAAATCGTTCATGACAGATCGTGATCTAATAAGATTGTCGATGACATATTGTGATCTAATAAGATTGGCTGTGGCAAATCATGAATTGGCAGCCTAAATTACTTCTAAAAACAAAGGTACAAATTCTAGATCATGTTAATTCTATATGTTGTATGAGAACTACGGTTCAAATATTTCCACTGCAAAACATTTTTAAACCAACAATACTCATATGGGAGATAAGATTTAAAAATTCCCTTCACCTACTATTATTATTATTGTTGTTGTTGTTATAAGTAATAAAAAGCTTATTAAATTTTAAAATAATGTCATATATATATAAATAGGCTATATATACATTCTGATAATAAAACATCTGATATGGAGTTCAGTTTAGTCGAATTAATAATGGCGAACAATGATGGTCATTAACTACATTTAAAAACAAATAGTCTTATAATTATATTATTAATCACCTCTAATTGTAAAAGATAAAAAATTCCATATGGCACATATGTTTATATCAATTAATTTGCACCAGAAATTTTTCGTGAGTATTATTTAAAAATATTAAATATTAGATGCTTTATATTTTCTAATATACAATTTTTTTAGAGGCTATCCATAAAACATATTAATTTTAGTTGAAAAAATGTTTTGATAGTTTTTTAAGCAAAATGTCGTTACATTTATGTAATATTAAATAAATGTAGTTAATTTTATTTTTTATATATAAAATTATGCTCATCTGTACAGAAGTTATATTATTTTTAAAAACAAAAATATCATTAAATTTATAACATAGTGTTAAGAAAATAATATTTAATTTATAGTTAATTTTATTTAATTATATTTAAGTATTATTCTGATTTCTATATAAGTTATATAAGTATATTTTCTATGAATTAAAAAAATAAAAAAGTATATTTTCTCATAAAGTTGAGGGTGTATTTGGCAGCTTTCTAGTTTGAATTGATAAATTTGATATTTACTTAAAATAAGGGAAACTATATGATAGTTACCATTATTATTGGTTGCTTTAACTAATTAAAATAAGGGTGACGATGGCCGGTTGTAACCGTAATTAAAATAATAATAAGAAGTGACTGTCTGAGACACAACGGCTGTATTATAAGCAAACCGTCATATCAATGACATTGGTTATGGTTGATTCAATGTACACTGCGCATGGGCGTATCCAGTTGAAAAGAAACTTTACAAATGTAGCCACAGTGAGTTTCAGTATTTAAAAAAATAATTTATTTTTTTATAGAAATTTAAAAATAATATATAATTTGAGTTTTTGAGACTTTAAACATATTCAAGTGAACAGTAAAAAAATTAAATACTCCAAATTAAATTATAAAATTTTGAATGAAGTGTTGGAATTTAGTTGGTAATTCAAAATACTAATTTCCCACATCGGAGGTAAGTAAGAGCAAACACATTTATATTTGATTTGAAATAGAATTGAGTTGTATCGAAATGTGATTTGAATTATGTTATTTGAATTAAATTGTGAGATACATGGATAGCTAATTCAAATTAATTATTCAAATTAAATAAAGAAAGTGGGTGATTAATTCGAATTGAATTTAAGAAAATGATTATAGAGGATTTTTTTATATAAAGAAGACATAAAAGGGTTTCAAGGCACAACAACCTCTATGACTTCTCCTCCTCTCTCATGTTTTCTTTATAATTTTTTTTATGCTATTTTGTGCTGTTGTTTGGAGTGCAACCTCACAATAATGGCGTTATTGAATCCTAGAGATCGATCCGCATCATTTGTATTCTTATTGCATCAGAAAATCTTCCTAAAGAAGCAAAACTTGATCTTAAGGAGAGTGCAATGTGCACACCTGGATGAATTCATGATTGTTGCGGATGAATAGTGTCGTGAATAGTGCTAAGTGAATAGTTTCATAAATAGTATTGGATGAACAGTGCCCTTACACAATGACGAGAACAATACCAATAGTTACTATTTATGGAGTTCTATTCTCATGTTAAAGTTGCTATTTCGTCTGGTTTTGGATTTCAAAGAAACAATATTGACTCATTTTTAACGCTAAGTCCTCTCTAATTTAAATGTCTGGATTTGTCATGATTGTAGGTCGGGCTAGTTCTTGGAAAATTTCTAATAGACCCAATAAAATGAAAAAAATTATATTAGATGACCCTAAAAAAATTTATCTATCTATCTATCTATCTATCTATCCATCCATCTATATATATAAAGTTATGACTTAAGGACGTGATGTAGCATCACCATATCTCGTCTTTGTATATTCTCTATTATCTAATAATCTAATAAATAGAGAAGTTTTCTTTTAAATTTGGCTTTTCATCTTCTCATAATTAATTTGATTGTTAAAATAATTAATTTTCATCTTCTCGCATCTATTAAAATAAATGTAGACGTTCATAACATATATCTTTTAGTCTCCCCACTATCTCCCATTAATAACCTTTAGCTTCCTTATAACTCCCACTATCTCACAAGAAATTTTGATCCATAATTTTTCATTAATTTCATGGAGTGATTCTGTAACTATAAAAGGAGAGCTCATCTTTTTATTTTGTACACACACAATTGGAATGAATAAAATCACTAAATAATATATTCTCTCATTTTATTCTTTATCTTGCGTTACTTCTTTATTTGTATTGCTGGCTAATAGTTTTTTTTTGTTTTTTATAAGGCTGCCTCATCTTTAAAAAAAATCAATTCATATTTTTTATTAGTTTTATCAATTGTAAAGTAAGAAAAAAAGATAATACTAAATTCTTTTTTTGAAGTCGCGTGAAGTGCAGTTCTATTTTCTAGTTCTTTTATAAATGTGAGTTTGGTCTTTATTTTAATAAAATGAGTGATTTGTCATTAAAAATTAACTAATATCTATCTATCTATCTATCTATCTATCTATCTATCTATCTATCTATCTATTTATCAATCAATCTATCTATCTATCTATCTATCTATTTATCAATCAATCTATCTATCTATCTATATATATAAAGTTAAGACTACAAGAGGTGATGTGGCATCACTATTTTTCATCTTCTTGAATTCTCTATTATCTAATATATTGGTTGAGATTAAAAAATAATTACATTACAAAATATTAAAAATTAAAAATAATTATTAAATACAAAATATTACATGTCTCTTCCTCTTTCTATTTAAATTCAACAATAAGTAACCATTAATAATAATAATTAATTATAAGTCTTTAAACATTCATTTATTTTATTTTGCCAACAATTAAACTTTAATAGTTTAAAATACATCAATTAATTAATATAAGAGGGAAGGTTCCTTCATCATCCCTAAAAAATATTATTAGAGCCTAATTTTAATGTTATAATCTCATATTTAATTATGCAACATTTTGTTTAGTGCCTTTTGGCTTATTCAAACTTTATAAACATTAAGTATTTAAATTTTGTGGCATCATTATTTCTCATCTTTTTATATTCTCTATTATCTAATATATTGGTTGAGATTTAAAAAATAATTACATTACAAAATATTAAAAATAGAAAATAAATAAAAAATAAGTATTAGATTACAAAAGATTACATGTCTTTTCTTCTTTCTATTTAAATTCAATAATATGTAACTATTACTAATAATTAATTATAGGTCTTGAAACATTTATTTATTTTATTAAGCTAACAACTAAACTTTAGTAGCTTAAAATACATCAACTAATTAATTAGGAAAGAAGGTTCCTTCATCTTCCCTCATCAATGCCACTAGTGTCTAATTTTAATGCAATAATCTTATATTTAATTATGCAACCTTTTATTTAGTATCTTTTGGCTTTTTCAAACTCTATAAACAATAAGTATTTAAGATTTGTTTTGTTTGGATTTTTTTTATTTAACCAACATCTTGTTTAGAAATATTCTTGTGTTTTTATTTTTTGACTTATTTGAATTTTTAATATTGTATACTTCATGGAGTACTTTTTTCTTCATGAATTGAATAATGATAAAGATAGTTGGATGATAAGAGTTAGACTTTGTAGAATATGAGAGTCTGTTAATATCAAGAAGAATAGATAATTGATTAGCGTAAACATGATTTTTATTGATGAAAATATTGTATAAAAAATTCATTCTCCCATTGTTTTCTCTAATTTTTTTTCCCAATTGTTTTACACTTAATATAGCATTTTTTTTTGTAGGAAAATCTAATCCATCCAACAATCAAGAAAATTTAAGTGACAAGGTTTAAACACATGTTGAGTGAGGATTCTTTGTACAGTGTCAAGAATTTGAAAGTTGTTTCAACTACAAGTGAGTACAGACCACTTTCAAATTAGTATAAGATTATTTTCTTGATTATAACTTTGCTTAAGAGGTTAGAAGAAGGAACTGTTAAGATTCCGATCAATAGATTCCAATTCATATTTCTAAATTTAATTGATATACGTGTGAATGATAAAACAATTCTCTCAACTATTTTTTTTTAATTATTAATGTTTGTTAATCTTTAAGTGTATATTAGAAATTATTGATCCTTATGTTTTAATATATTTGTGTTATTTTTCTATAATATTATAGATGTTGTCGAAAGTTGATGTGGTGTTGGTGATTTGAGATCGTTGGAGCTAGTTGGAAAAAAAATAGATATAAAAGTTCTAACAGATTAACAAGTTGAATATAATTTCGAACTTATCAACAACTACAAAATGTATAAGGTTTGTACACTTACAATATACATATTAATATATATTTTTTTAAAGTTAACAAAAAAATAATTAACTTTCATAAATAATAGTAGTTTTATAAGATTGCCTAATCTTAAAAAATAATAAATTCATATTTTTTATCAGTTTCATCAAATGTAAAATAAGAAAAAAGAGTAATATTAAATTATTTTTTTAAAATTGGGCGAAGCGTGGTTCTATTTTCTAATTTATTAAATGAATGTCATTTGCAGACGTCTGCGTTTCATGGTAAACAGGTAAACGTTTATTGATAGATCATTTTAGTTTAACTTGGGTTAGGATAAGTTCCTACCTATGGTGCCCATTTCAATTTATCTCGAACATCCGCAATTTTAAAAATAATGACTTCTGAGTACACGCTACACACCGAAAGTTGATTCCAGAAATTTTACGACTTCTTTTCGCTTTTCTGTTCAGGATTATTATTTCATTTTCTCATTCTTACACTTCTGTTGACGTTATATGAAATTGTACTATACATATGGCTGGTTGCTCATTATTTCGGAGGACTTGGGATGTTTTCTAAAGTATGGATTCTATAAACATTTACAGAGCTGTATAATTAAAAATAAATCAATTTTATTACACAACATATTATAATAAGAAAAGCCCCCTTCACTTGTGTTAGTGTTGCTTAGCTTTTAAATATTTTATAAGCCACATGCACATTATTTTTTTTCTTAAAAAAATGTGTACATCATTTGTTATGTATATTTACATACAAACGCGAAATCTTTATAAACTCAAATATGTAGAAGATCTTTATTTTTTTTATTACTTTAATTTTTATAATCACTAATAAACAATCACATCCATATCCATGTCATTGTCAATAGTACACCTTATAATATTTGAACAAGTTAGCCTATTTTTACTTACTAGAACTCCCTCTCGCAAGCAAGGTGTACACCTTTTTTTATGAATATAGTATTTTTGTACCACTAAGACTTACTAAAAGCATTTAAAAGTAAAAATACTCCAACGTCAAAAAAAAAAAAAGTCGATTACACGATAATAGTTTTAAACACAATAAACCTCAGCTTAAAAGATATGAATAAGAAAAATAAAAAACACGCAGATACTCGATCTGCTTTCCCTATATAAACACGAAGCTTGTAAGTTTATCATTTTTCTTATAAGAAAGCATCTAACTTTTTTTTTTTTTTAAGTTTCCAATTACAATCAAACGACATAAGAGGAAAAGAAAATTTTAAATTCAAAGAGATATTCTCGACTGGCAAATAAATCATAGCAAATGAGCAGTTAGATTATAAGACATGCGGCAGCCTCCACATCACGATAGTATCGTGCTTGTGCCATAAGCAATCAAGACTAAAAAATAAATGTGTTCTGATTGTTTTGCATTCCTAAAATGAAAAAAAAAAAGATACATTTCCATAGTTTGACAAAATGACCATGCATCCATATATTCAATAATAGGCACCGAAACTCCTTCCTAGTAGCGGATCTTTTAAGGGACCAGCATGTGCCACAGCTTCTGAAAAAAAAAATGAAAACGCTTTTAATATTTAATATTTTATATTAAAGTAAATTGATATCAATCAAATACTCGTCTTATAGACTGATACATTATCGTTCAGTAGATAAAAGTGATCATAAACATATAAAATGGCAAAACCCGCACTGGCCAAAGCCCTTGGACCCATTACTCACTTGATATGAATTTATAAGTATATATCATTTACTTGGTAAAAAAAAAATTAAAATAAGTTCGAAAGTAGTAAAGAGAAAAATTTGATCTCACATTTCATTTCAAATAATGTGATTTTATTCATAAAGTGTTGATGATTTTTTATAAGTTATGTGTGAATTAGTTACATAATTTTGCCAATTAGTGAATGAATATTACATCATTTGAGCTGAAATTTTATTAAGAAATTATTTAGAATTTGTAGCACCTACAAAATGTAGAAGAGAAGATAGTGTATATGAAGAATGTAAAAAGTGTTTTTAATTGTTCTATAGAAAGTAAATAAGAAGATGGTGGCATAAAGGGAAGTGGCGGTGGCGGCTAGAGTTTTTGATTAATTGATGGTGTCTAATTATTATATTTAATTTGTCTTATAATTGAGGGGTAAATACTTGTTCAGTTCTTATATTTTGAGTTAAGTGTCTTTTTTATCCTTATATTTAAAAAGAAAAAATTTCAATATACCCTCACAGTTAAATATGTTACACTTCTACCCTTGTTTTTTTCTTTCCTTTTGTAATAATACCCTTACAACAATATTCTTGCCTTCCTGAGGAAATTAATTAAAAAAAGATGTTAATTTACCAAATTAGCTTTAAAAATAACATAAAATTTTCCACAAATTTTTACGTTATTATTTTATTTTTAGATTAATTTTGTAAATTAATTTTTTATAAAATAACTACTAGTAAAAATTATCCCAAGGAAACTAGACATGCTTAAGTTAGCTTATATTAATTAATTTATAAACAAATTATTAGCAAGGGTTTAAAAAATATGAGTTCTTTCATAATAATATTTATCGGTTAATGTGCTAATTAAATTCTTATAAATAAATAAATAAATGTAAAGAATATTATTGCAAGTGTATTATTGTAAAAGTAAAAAAAATAAAAGTAAAAACATAATATAGTTAAATATAAGGGTATTTTGAGGTTTTTTTTTAAATATAAAAATTAAACAGAGTCAAAATGAAGACTTAAAGCGAGCATTTATCCTAACTAAGGCGTACACACGTGGCCTTTTCGCTTCCTAAGAAAAGCACGTGGATAAATCCATTCTACTCCGACGGGAAATGTGTTCTATAATTGCTTCATTTATTCTTCATATTCTCGAGCTGTTAGAACCAATTCTTTCTTCTCTGTCAAGATTAGCTATTTCCATAAGTACATGTTTTCCCTGGCTTTCTCTTCCAAAGATTGCTTCACTTATTCTTCATATTCTCGACTTATTAGAACCAATTCTCTCTTTTCTGTCAAGATTAGCTATTTCCACGAATACACACTTTCCATGGCTCTCTTCCAAGGATATTTCTTCTGATTCATCCCACATTCAAGTTATTCCAAAGCACATATCAAAAGTTGGCAACCCAAACCTCAGTAACATTAATTCTTTGCTGCCTAATAATAAAAAGGGCAACATTAATGATAACATAGGTGTTTCTGCCCCGTTGTAACATTTCACTTATCCCAGTGAACACCCCAGTAACTTTAATGTGAGCCACATATATAAACCTATATATTGCTGATCTGATTTAGGATGTTGAACTTTATTAATGTTCGGGAAAGCTATTAAACTATGTGGTTTAATAATATTTCTTGTTTCTTATTTCATAATTGTCAGGCACCTTATGGGAAAGTGTTTAATGCTCTGTCTCTTATCTTATGTAGGACGACATTCACATTAAGCATGCAAAAAAAGTGGAGGTAATCAAGCACATACTTATCAAACTAGGAGATGACGATTCTTTTGAAGGATTGGCCATGATTGATGTCGTTCAACGCCTAGGGATTGATTACTATTTTCAAGATGAGATTGAACTAATTCTATGAAGGCAGTATAGCATATTTGTCACTGATGGTGATCGCTATAATGACCTTCAAGAGGTTCCCCTTCGCTTTCGACTGTTGAGACAACAAGGTTACTATGTATCTGCAGGTCTGTGTATATGTGTGAGCATTTAATTTTCTGCCAACTATTTGTCATATGAGTACTCTAATCGATCAAATTGAACTTAATTGACTTTAAAATTGGTGTCAAACAGATGTTTCTAACAGGTTCAGAAACAAAGAAGGGGAGTTTAAACAGAATATAAGTGAAAACATCAATGGATTGATGAGCTTATACCAGGCCTCACGGCTAAGTATTGGAGGAGAAGATGTGCTTGATGAAGCTGGACACTTTAATGCGACACATCTTGCTAATTATGATCTAGCGGGAGTAGTTGAGCATCTGTTGCTGCATCCCTATCGCAAAAGCTTGTCCCCTGCCAAAAACTTTTTCCATGGCAATTTTCAAGGCAATGAATATATTTGGATACTGGATTTGCAAGAACTAGCGAATACGGATTTCAAATCGGTCCAATCCTTACACCAAAAGGAAATTGTGCAAATATCCAGGTAAGCTAATTTTGGTTTAAAACTAAATATAATTTGGAGTGAATGCTCAAACAACCTTATAGTTTGAATCCAAGACACTCTTGATTCTCATATTTTTTGCTCAATTTGATAGTTTTATATCAGATAAATCTGAATGATACAAATGAATGACATAAATCATTTGTGAATTATTTATCAGGGAATGATTGATAATAAAAGCAAAAATTAATTATCCGTCACTATTATTCAAATTCACACTGTTATTATTATCGCGTAGAACATATTTTCTATAAGGGATAATATTTGAATAATAATGGAAAATAAGTTTCTGATTGGGAATGTTATTGTTAACTATTTAATTTTCCAAATTAAATTATAAATAAATTTAAATATTCATTGACTATAATTTACTGTTGATCAATATATAAACAAACACAAAAAATTATTTTCAAAAGAAATGACAAATTAACAATTATATTTACAAGTTCAGTTTAATTGTCAATACTTTTAATTCCATTACAAATTATCTTTCAAAAAATCTTTCAAAAAAATAAAATCACAACTTTTTTTAAAAAAAATTCATTTCAATTATCCAATAAATGATAAGCTGTCAAATTGTATAAAAATTGAGAGACATTGATGCAATGGGATATTTTATAAACTATAGGGATGTAATGGATTATTAAACAAAGCAATAAGGAAGCAAGCAAAGGGCATTTAGCCTTATATTGTCATATGGTAACATGTTTAAAATATGTTAGTTGGTGGAGAGAGCTCGGTTTGGCTAAGAAGTTGGAATTTGCAAGAGAGCAACCAGTTAAATGGTATGTGTGGTCAATGGCATGTTTTACAGATCCAAACTTGTCGTGGCAAAGGATAGACAGAGCTCACAAAACCCATCTCCTTCGTCTACATTATTGACGACATTTTTAATGTTTATGGAGCGCTCGATGACCTCACCCTTTTCCCAGAAGCCATTAATAGGTACGATATATCTTCTTTTAATGTGTGCCCTGTACTAAAAAGGTCAAAATTAATTAGTAACCAAAAAATTAATGATAATATTATTAATGAATTTTTTATCTTTTGTTTTTTTCGTATCTCTTCTATTGAAGAAATTCATTTTATAATACATCAGAGGTAATACAACTAGATAATACATATATGACACGTGTATTTGGATTTAATACAACTTCCATGATAGTTCTTAAAATAAATGATTTACTTGTTATATGGCTAATATGATACCACTTATTTATTCTCGAATTCCTTCCCTCATTTTTATTACAGATGGGATGGTGGGGACATTGATCAATTGCCAGAGTACATGAAGATATGTTTCAAGGCTCTTAACGATCTCACTAATGAAATCAACAACAAGGTGTACAAGGAGCATGGGTATAACCCTATGCACTCCTTGCGAAAGGCGGTATAAAATTAGTATTTTATACACACACACCCCAAAACACACACACACATATACATACATACATATACATACATACATACATACATACATACATACATACATACATATATACATACATACATATATATATATATACAAGCCATTCTTTAAGAATGACTTTATCTTTATCTTTCTTTTTGGGCGGCATTATCTGTTTTGAAGGAATTCCCTGGTTAGAAAATCAGGGATAGAATTTGTATCTCTTTTAATAAATTCAATATCAAAATCAAAAACACTTAAAATAGCTTGTCATAGTGCAAAAATCTGTTTTGATGCAATATTTTGAACATCCTTTTCTAAAACATGTTTTGCAGCTTTGCAATCAATTTTAAGTAAGAATTTTTGATTTAATAAATCACTTTGAAATTTTGATATACATAAAACTATGGATAAAATTTCTTTTTTGATAGTAGAATAATTCTTTTGACATTCATTCCAATGTGCAGAGACATATTGTACTATCTGTTCTTTACTATTATCTACTTGCTTTAGTATCCTACCGTAACCTAAATCAGATGCATCAGTTTCAACTATTTTAGGTAATGTAGGATTTGCAAGAAATAGACATGGAATATCCTTTACATAATTTTTTATCAATTTAACAACTTTAGTGTGCTCATCTGTCCATGCAACGGGATGTTTATTTAATCTATCATGTAATGGCTTTGAAATCCTATTGATGTTAGGACAGAAATCTAAAACATAATTTAAACTTCCTAAGAATCGCTGTAATTGGGTTTTATATAAGATTTTATCAAGAAATTTCTCTGTAAATGCAAGAGATCTTTCAATAGGTGTTATAGTTCCTTTGGAAATATAATGGCCAAGGAATCGGATCTTGGTTTGAAACAAAGAAACTTGGAACTAGAAATAGCTAAACCAACCTTTCTAGTGGCAAGATAGAAGGTCTTTGAATGTTTAAAATGTTGGTCAATTGTTTGGGAAAAGATCAACACATCATTAATATAGACTATGCAAAAATCAGAGAAAGGGTTATAAATATCATTCATAGTTCTCTGAAATTCGAAAGGTGCATTCTTTAAACCGAATGACATAACAGTCCATTCATATTGTCCAAAAGGGACAGTAAAAGTAGTTTTGTAATGATCTTTAGGATGGGTTTGAATTTGCCAAACTCCAGATTTCATATTAAATTTCGAAAAAATAAATACAGAATAGAGTTTCTAGAGCAAATCTTTTTTTTATTAGGTATGGGATACCTAATCCATTTTAGTGCTTTATTAAGGGGTTTGTAATTTATAACTAGCCTAGGTGTTCCTCTTTCTATTTCAGAATATTTGTTGACATAGAAAGCAGCACAAGACCAAGGAGACCTAGATTTGACAATGAGACCTTTGGATTCTAAATCTTTAATTTCATTTTTACAATGTTGTTCCAATTCCATGTTCATTTGGATTGGACGAGCTTTAATAGGTATTTGTTTTTCATCAAAAGAATTTTCATAAGGCAAATCAACCAAATATTGTTTTCTACTCTAAAAAGCAGATGGTAGGTCGGGATATATTTCTTTTTCAATAAGGGTTTTGAAATCGGAGATTTTTCTCTGTATGAATTCACTACGTAATTGATTTTCAATTCTTTGTAAATTCAAATCTTTTTTCAAACAAATTAAATTATTTTGTTTGGATTTGAGAAGTACATTGATATGGTTCTGATAAACAGAACAAGCTTTAACAATATTCAAGTTTCTTGTTTTAGGTTTCTCAATAAAAGGGAAAACAAGTTTCTTGGATCTTGCTTTAAAAGATATACTATCGTAATTGACAATATATGGAGTAATGAGATTGATAAAGGAGTTCCTAAAATGACAGTATGATGTATGTCATTAGTAAGAACAAAAGAAGTTTTAAATTCAAAACCATTGTTATGGATATAGGCTTTTACTTAGGATTTTACATTAAGTTTTGAATTATTGGCGGCAGAAAGTCTTTCATTTGTTTTCTCATGAAACTTTCTGGGGACAATGTCTTTTTTAATACAATTTAAATCAGCACCAGTGTCAAAAAGGACAATAGTGTCGATTTCAAAATCTTTAGAAAAGATCAAGGTAATTTTGATTAAAAATTTTCTTGTGGTGATTTGTTTTAAAACAAACAGGAAATCATTAGGTACAGATTCAATGTTTTCAAGATTTTGTTCATTATCACCATTAGAATCATTGTCTTTATCAAAATTATCTTGGAGTTGTCTTTGTAAGAGAAGTTGAATGGTTTCAAAATCATTCTTTTGTTTTTCTTTCAACTCTTTTATTTCAAATTTGGTATCTTTAATCTCTCTTTGGAGGTCTTGGACATTGGGTATGGTTTTCTTTGTTTTCTTTTTATCCAAAATTTCAGTTAAATCATAGGCATTCTTTTTAAGGGTAGGGGCTTTAGAAGTTTCTGCTTTATCTCCTATTTCTAAGGTTTTTAGAAGTTTGTCTAGATATTTCTTTTGAAGAGTAGGGTCAGAAATGTGTTTAACTAATTCAAGAAATGTTTCTTAGTCTTTAGTTAAGACATTTATTTTCTTTAAATAGGATTGTGTGTCAGAATCACTATCACGGGATACAGATGTATCTGAGTCTGCTAACTCATCAATCTGTAGAGGCTCACTGTCTCCCGTCATGGAAGACTCAGAGTTAGAGGACTCTATGAGTAAAGGAGCAACTTTAGAAAATGTATCTTCATCAATGTCAAGTGTATGGAGTTTTCTGCTCATTCTACAGAATTTTACGGTATGACCTTTCTTTCCACATTTGAAACATGTGGCTTCTTTGTAATTAAAAGAGGCTTTAGATTTGGTTGGAACATTTTTCTTAGAGAAATGGGGTTTCCTATAAGGTTTGGAGGGTTTTTTACAGGAAGGTTCTCTAAGATCGTGGAAAGGTGTCTTATGGGCTCTAGTCTTGTAATGTTTTTTTGTAAGGTTTTGAGGAACATTTGCCATTACAATCTTTAGAAGTGGGAGTTTTAAAAGGGTCATAATTAAACTATTTACAGAAACTTCCTAGTTCTTGCTTAGATTTTTTAAGTTCCCATTTTAGACGTTTCTGTATTTTTAGATCTTGAAAAATTTTTAATCCTTCTTTATTGACAAAACTGACTAATTCCCCATATATGAGCTCATCATAGGGAATATGATTATCATAAAGGGGTTTAATGGAATTTCTAACCTTTTCTCCTAATAGAGTAGGTAAACCTGCAAGGAATTTTTCCTTCCAAGTTATATGATTTGCATCATCTCTAAGGAAAAGTCTGGTAAAGAACGTAGTTTTATAACTTTGGAATTCACTAAGTTTCCTACATCTCAGGTTATGTAGCAACTCAACATTCTTGTCTCTAAGGTGTGAAGGATCACCTATGAAATAAAGGGATATAGTTAGGATTAGGGTAGCAACTATATCCTGAATTGGACTATTGAATTCATCACAGATGGGAGCTCCATTCTCATCTGTTTGAATTGAATTTAGAATATCTAATTGTTGCTATTTTGTGAGAAGATGATCCCACCAGCCTTTAAGTTTACCTGTAAAACCAGCAATAAGGATTTCTGTTATGGCTCTGTCAGATGTTCCTTGTTGGGTTTTATAGGCATTAGCTGTCATGGTCATTTGTTGTAATAATCCTAGGATATTATACTCAGACATACCATCAATGTTCCACTCATAGACAGAGGATGCATTGAATCGGGATTGGTTTAATGCACTAGGTCTATTATCTATGGCAAGATCTGGTGGAGACTTGACAGTAGGTAGAGCTAATCCCCAATGAATTTTGTTGGCTTTTGGAGCAGGTTCTTCTTGAAAAGCTTCTATGTCAAAAGAGGCTAGGGATACAAGGTCTTGTTTTAGTACCCCAATTTTACTCGATTGGGCACTATCAGGGGCTATTTGGACTTTGCTAGAAGAAGACAAAGAGGCTTCTATTCTATCTAGTTGTTCTCTAATAGCTTTAGCAAAATGTGACTTTGACTCTTGGACAAGCTTTTGACTAGTTTTCAAAACCTGGAAAGGTTTGAAAATAGGCTCTTTAAGCTTCTTTTCAGAGTCGGTCTTTGAAACAGTACTAGGAGAAACTGCTATGGTTGACTTTTGGAATTGGTTTTCTATCTTGGTCAACTGTTTTCCTATTGTATTTAGATTAATATTACAGAAATTATTCTGTTGGATAATACTATTTAAATCTGTTTCTGGATCCTTAGGTTTATGGATTTTATAAGGTGAGACTTTAATCTCTACAAGAGGCACACTATGATCAATTGTTATGCTTCTAAGAAGAGGATGCTCAGATTCTATGGTTCTATCACTGTCAGAAAGATTTCATTCAGTGATTTTCTTTCTAACAGTAATGGGATTTATTTCTTTAAAATGATAAGTAATACTGTTATCCGAAGCATACATCTCAAACCAATCAAAAAACAATATATGCATTTTATTTAAATTTACAAATTCATAATAAACTTGTTGGATTTCTTTTCTTTGGTTTAAAAAATATTTAAAAAATCAAAGTCTTTTTTCTTTATTAGTGTCTGAATAAAAGTCATTGTGAATAAGTGTTTTATCTAATTCAAAAATTTTTTCAATGACACTTATAACATTTTCAGTGACTGCAGAAAACGTAGGAGAAATTGGAGGAGAAAGTTCCTTCTCTTCCTGTATTTGTTCATGCTGACTATTAGTGTAGATCGGGTGTGGAACACTAGTGGTATAGTCAACATAACGAATATAGGAACTAGGTATATCCGATGTGAAAAATCTAGGCTGGTTTATGATGGAAGGAATCTTTGAAAATTTTCTTTCTAGTGAAGGAATACTTGAACACGAATCTTTATCAGAGAATCTAGATGATGTAGATCTCTTGAAAGATAGTTTGACTCGACCATCAGAATACTGAGTCACATTTTGCAACTCCGTATTTAGCTCAAGTTGTTTTGAAATCACTGGTTCAGTGGCTCTTTCTAAGATCCATTCTTCAGGAAAGTTAACGTCCTTCCATTGGATTAGTCTAGGAATAACTGTGTTGGCTTTGGATAAGTCAGTCTGTAAGAGAAGAGTTTCATCTCTTTTTGTCTGAAATTTATGTTGTGTATTAAACGCAGAATTCATGGCTTTGTAAGAAATTTTAAAGATTAGGGCTACTGGGACATATCCCTCAATCATGTGATAATTATGGGTTTTGATCTGTAAAATCATGCTTTTCAAAATGTTTTTGTCCTTTAAAAAGACTGTTATGTTTGGATAACAGCTGAATGAAATGAGACCTTTACACAGACTTGATTCTATACTGCTCAATAAAAAATCATCAAAAGAGATGAATCGCCCATCTCTTAGGACGACTAATATAGAAGTGTTAAGACCTTCTTTGGTTAAGGGTTTTATACCAACTCGTATTAAGCCGATATAAACATAGTTAAAATTCTTTTCTTTTAATTTCTTTAAGGAATTTTTTGAAAACAAGTGAATTGTTTCAAAAGGCTTTGAAAGGGTTATATCACGTTACTAAATTTTTATGACGTAATCATTTTTTAAGAAATCAAGCTTTTTTGTTTTGTAAATCATTTCTTTAGAAATCTTTGGAAGTTCCCAACAATCAATTGCTTTATTAAAGTCTTCAATTACGAATTCTTCAGAGTTTACAACATTTGTTGAATCACTAGTTCTTCCAGAAGAAGAGCTAGAAAAGGACGATGCTTTACAGAGCAGAGAAGAAGAGCTAGAAAAGGAATCGGATCTTGATCTGCCTTTGAGAACAGATCAATATCTCACATGTTTTGGTTTCCAACCGATATACTAAGTTCTTTAAAATGATTTTATAACTAAATGTTTTAATCAAAACATATATATATATATTTTAATAGAGTTAGTTTTCAATGCAATATAAAACTATGTGGTTTAATAACACACACACACGCACACACATATTGAATTTATTCAACTACATGATTTAACAACGTGTTCGCATAAAAAAAAATGAGGGCGTCCGTTTGGGGTGTGTGTATCTATACACACACAGACACATTTATATGTGTGTGTGTGTGTAATTAACAAGATTTGTAATCTAATTAATTCATTGATATTGGTTATGTTGAGTGTACCACCAGTGGGGAAGTTTGTGCAACGCATTCCTAATAGAGGCAAAATGGTTTGCTTCCGGGCACTTGCCTAAGGCTGAGATTCAGGGTACACTTGGTACTTGTGCACATTTTCTTTCTCTTGGGTCATGGCATCACCAATGAAACACAGCTCATTGACAGCAACCCACCCATTGTATCATTTGTCACAACAATTCTTTGAATTTGGGATGACTTGGGAAGTGCTAAGGTAACGAACACAAATTGTATGGTCACATGCTTGGGAGGCAGGACACATGATCATATGCCATTTCTGCGATCACCATAACTACTAGAAAAATGGGCTTTATTGACACTTTGCAAAAAGTGTCAGTAATTATGTACATGTGCACCATTTTCCACTTTTGACAAATAGGAATCACTTATTAATGATACTAGGGTGTCAGTAAATTAAACATCAAAGATCACTAACACTAAAATATCAATGATAAAAAGAAATTCATAAAAATTTGTTTTAGCTCCAACTAAAACCTAAGGGCTCTAAGATTTAAAGCTTTAATGTTTGGAGCACAGATCATCAAATATCGATGAGTCAAAGTCATAATAATATTTAATTTATTTAAAAAATGAAAATATAAATAACAACAAAAAAACTCACGCTTGACTTTTCCCCATCTACCCAGATTGTATCGATTGTCTTTATCTTGCTTTTGTCGTTCACTTTCTCTTTCATTTTTCTCTTCTCGTTCTCTTCTTTTTTGCACTATCCATTTACAAATTAAATTCAATTAATTTAGATAGATAATGAAAAGCTAAAACTCCGTTTCGTTTTTCCATTTTCCCCAAATTGAAAAACGAACCAAAACCCTAATCGCTTGTTATCGAAGGGGTTTTTTCTCCAACTAAACCATCCAGTGCCTATACTATGCAAGCAAGTAAAAGCCATCAACAAGGGGTGAAGTGGCACCATTGGTTGCATATTCAAGTAATCTCATTCTCTCTCACAAGTTAAGTCCAGAGAAAGAACTGTAGAGGAGGTTACCAGCTGGTAATGGCTGAGTATTTTATTTTTTTGGGCAATTTAATTAATGGGTTTGTTTTAATTTGGTTCATGAATAATATTTTTAATTTTTATTTTTGGGTTGTTTCAGATGTTCAGAAATTGAACAGTAGTGCGACCCTGGTGGGTTTTGTTTTCCAAATCTTTTTTTTTGTTTATTTATTTGTAACTTGAAATTTTTGTTCTTATTTTTCTATATCTTCACTCACATGCAGTCCAAAAATACAAGCATTTTAAGTGGTGCATTACTTAAACTCAAAACACTTGCTGCTACGACTCTGTTTTTTCTGCCACATTTAAGGTCAGTTTCAAACTTTTGTGCATGTGATTTACTATCATTGTTATTTAAAACTAAGAATGTGCATTTTTTTTTGTTTCTGAAATAAACTGTTAGCTCCGTTTCTTAACTTTGATTAATAAGTTAGTTGATTTTGAATGTACTAAAATATGAAATTTTATTTTAGCTTTTGCCTTTTTAATTAGGAGATGATTGTTTGGTTGTTATATTGGCTGAATGACTGTATATTTAGTGGTTACGAACTATTTACATCTCTTTTCATGTGAAGAGAGGCAAATTTTGTTATATAATCCTACTTGTTTATTTATTCTGGTTTGGTTGGAAGATTTGTAATAGAGACAATGACTATGATATAAATTAATTAAGTTCGTGGTTGTGAATATTTTGAGATTGTATAAAGTTGATGATTTGTGTTTGATTCAAGAAAGAAATGCTTGTTTTAAAGTAGTTCTGCTGTTGTATTTGAAGTTAAAAAGTGATTTATAGAATCTGAAAAAATGGCTTGCAAAGTGGTATGAAGACATTATTTATTAGAATTTGAAAAAATGGCTTGCAAAGTGGTATGAAGACATTATTTATTTGAACTCTTAACTTTTGTTAGTTACTTGACTTATGCATTAGTTCGACTACTTAAAAAGCCATTAGCACCCATCTTACCTATTAATCTCCTATTTAAGTTGCAACTATAATCATAATAACATTGAACATTAAATTAATCATGCAATTTAATTAAACTTAAACTGACATTACATATGTGAAAGGTAAAATATTTGAAATAGACAGAAGTTGGATAACTTGTGATAGATTGTTTGTAGAGTATTGTTTTGGAGTTACTGATTTCTTAGATTTTTCTATTTTGAATGCTGAAAACCGAATGTCAATTAGATGTCCTTGCACCTTTTGTTGTAATATGGAGGTTCATACTCCTCAACAGGCGAAGGATCATTTATTTGAAAAAGGTTTTCTCCCAAGATATATTGTTTGGACTTGGCATGGTGAGACTGACTCTAAATCTACATTTACAAAGTGTGAAGACCATTCACATAGTCAAAGATTTAGATGTCATGATTACAGTAACATAATTGACATGATCGAAGATGCTTACGAGCATTGTGATAGAGATCCTAGTTCTTTTAAGGATATGCTTGAAGATGCTGAAAAGCCTTTGTACTCGAGTGCAAAACATTCAAAGTTATCTAGTTTAATGAGACTTTACAATGTGAAAGGGAACTATGGATGGTCTGATAAAGGGTTTTCGACTTTGTTAGAAGTCCTTGCTGATATTTTACCAAATAATAATACTCTACCTATGTCAATGTACAAGATTAAGAAAACAATGAAAGTGCTAGGCTTAGAGTATGAAAAAATACATGCACGTCCAAATGACTGCATTTTGTATAGGAATAAATTTGCTGATCTTGCCGAATGCCCAAATTGTGGAGCATCTAGGTATCAAAGAAAAAAAAGATAGCTTAACAAAATTTAGGAAAAGGGTTACTAAAAAGGTATTATGGTATTTTCCACCTATTTTTAGGTTGAAAAGATTGTTTCAATCACCACAAATAGCTGAAAATTTAACATGGCAAGCTAATAAAAGAATTAGAGATGGCAAACTTCGCCACCCTGTAGACTCACTAGACTGGCAACTAATTGACAATAAGTGGCCAAAATTTACACACAAGAACCTAGAAATCTCTGTTTAGCTCTCTCAACTGATGGGGTTAACCCACATAGTACACTTAACACTACTTATAGTTGTTGGCATGTTATATTAATAACACATAATATTCCTTCATGGTTGTGTATGAAGAGAAAAAAAAATAGTTTTGTGAAACCTTACTGAGTGTGAAAGTCCCTGATGGCTATTCTGCCAAAGCCCAAAACCTTGTCTCAATAGATGATTGTCGGCTTCAAGGCCTTAAGTCCCATGATTGTCATACTTTGATGCAATAATTTCTACCACTAGCCATTCGAAATTGTTTGCCTATAAGTGTGAGAAGGGCCATAATCAGGATGTGCTTCTTTTTTAATACATTGTGTTGTAAAGTGGTAGATCCTAATACTCTTGACCAATTGCAAAAGGAACTTGTAATCACTTTATGCTTACTGCAGTAGTACTTCCCACCTAGCTTTTTTTTGACATAATGATCCATTTAACAGTCCACTTAGTTCAACAAATTAGGTTATGTGGGCCTGTTTATCTTCGATGGATGTATCTTTTTTAGAGAGAAATGAAAACTCTCAAGAATTATGTTTGTAATCCCTACCGCCCTGAGGGTTGTATTGTAGAAAGTTATATTACAGAAGAAGCACTTGCATTTTGTGCTGAGTACTTCTCAAATTATGATGTTATTGGGCTGCTTACTGGTTGTTCAATTGATTTATCTGTCGAAAAGCCTTTGGGAGGTGCAAACATAAAGGTGGTTGATGATCATTTATTAGCACAAGCACACCGGTGAGTTCTAATGAACACCCATGAAATCCAAATATATATCAAGTAAGTTGTTAATTTTTCTAAAAAAATATTATAGTTGTATTATTAGATTACTATACTAGTTTTTAAATCTTAATATGGTCTTACTGTAGGGAGCATATGCATTATTTGGCATCAAGAAACCCCTATAAGGCAAAAACAAATATGTGGTTGCAAAATAAACACATACGTACATTTTCTGGTTGGTTACAAGCAAATGTTAGAATTACTTAACTAAATACAATATAAGATATAAACTTTAACAAGATTTTTCTACATGTTACTAATTACTGTACTTGTTAATTTAAATTATAGGTGGCACATGATAAAGCAAATAATGTGCCGATTGACGAAATAATGTGTTGGTTGGCAAACAAACCACGCTCAAGCGTGGTGACCTTCTCTGGCTATGAGATAAATGACTTCAATTTTACAACAAGGGATCGTGACTGTAATTGTGTGACCCAAAATAGTGGTGTTAGGGTTAATTTTTCATTAATCTTCCTTTCAAACTCAATGAAGACATAAATCCCACAAAAGCTTCTCACCAAGGTATGTCTCCTTTCGACCTCTTGCTTGCTAAGCAAGAATGTTCTCAAAATTTGGTGAATATTCTAAAGCGACTGGAGGAACATATGAGGAAGAAGTTGGCTGTGACTTTGGTTCTGAAATTTTTACTTTGGACTTTGATTTCTTAGGTGAAGAAGGCTATGGTTGAGGAGTGGGTTGAAGATGTGAAACATTCTTCCCTGTTATCTTAGAACGAAGATGTTGAATCAAACTTTTCTGAACAATCAAAACAAGATGACCAACCCACTTCTCAACCACAGTCTTCTTTACCTAAGAAATCAAAGTCCAAAGTAAAAATTTCAAAACCAAAGTCATAGCCAACTTCATCCCCATCTGTTCCTCCGGTCCCTTCGAAAGATTCACCAAAAGCCACTCCTGAACCCTCTAAAAAGGATAAAGGACCAATGGATAAGTATAATTATCATAGTGTCCAAGACTCATCTTCTAAATCCTTTAAACTAGAAACATGATATGAGTCTAATCTGTCATAGTCAAACTCATCTTCCTCATCCACAATCATTTGCTGTATAGATTGATCTCCAAAGAACAAAGCCAAATGCTCAATCTCAAGCTGTCCTTCACCATCTCCATACATTCATATCTCCCAAAAGTTCTTAGCGCTTCAGGAATATCCCATAGAAAATGACCAAGAAAAGAATTAAGTGGTTGGTAATCAATAACTAATCTTTTTTTACCTCGAACTAATTCAGATCGTAAATTCTTAGTGGAGGAGGTGATTGGGCTATCACCTTTAGTTGCTTGACAGCATCTGTCTGGGCTGGGCCCCATGAAGGGCACTATTTTTTGAGCATGCGTGACGACTGGCTTGTGTAGATTGCAACTTTTGGATGGAATCACGAACATAATTAACAATCCCGAGGAATTGTTGTACTGGTTGAGTTTGTGGATGAAGAAGAGGAAGATGAGTTTGACTCTAACGGATTGAACTCATATCTTGTTTCTAGTTAGGAATAGGTTTTTAACTAAATAAAGAAGTCAAAACCTATGAGTAGTGGGTTGAAGATGTGAAAATCCAAAGAACTGGTTGTAAACAGGCGGTTGAGGTCTAGAAGGTGTATAAAAAGATGAATAGGTTTCAAACACAGGTGGAGTCACAGGCATGGACTGTGTTTGGGTGAAAAGTGTAGGACGAACCTTTTCACCATCAATTCTTACTAATTCAGCTTTAAGTTTTCTGATCTCTGCTTCTTTCTTGTTAAACTCTGGACCCCAGATATGATTGTTAATCATTCGTCTAAGATCAGTATTAGCAAGCTAAGGTGTATCTAGACCAAATACATATACAACGACATAAGCACCAGTTTGAGAAAGAGACAGGAGCCGTGTCACCATCGCGCTATCCATCCATCCTATTATAACAATTTATCGCCATCATACAACTTTTGATGCAGCAACCCATATGCCTCCCGTTTGCTTTGAATGTTTTATGTAAAAGTCTTAGTCGGTGTGCTTTACTTTCCTAAAGCATGTTTGTCTTATGTAAAAAGTCATAGTCGGTGTGCTTTACTTTCTCAAAGCATGTGCCTGTTTGTCGATTACAATCATTCAAGGGGTCCTATCCTCAATGATTTTATATATTAGGCCCCTTCTGCTTCAGTTGTAGTGGGAGTTAATCAGAAATAAAAATTTAAGTTTCCTTACATCATGTTTCTCTAAATCTTCTCTCTCTTCTAGAACTCAAAGAAATTATTTGGGTTCATAATGATACGCTCGCCTTAACAATGTTCCTCTACTTGCCACAAATATTCACCACACCTCTATTGGACCATCACACACCCTTGAAATAATTCCAAAAGCACAAGGCTATACTCCAGGTTCAAGTTTTAGTCCTTAAGGTATTCTTGTCATGGAACAACACCCTGATTACACCAACGTCTTATTCTAAGACTATCTCTTAAAGATGATAATGTCTTACCCTTATTCTTTGATTATCAAAAAAACCATTAGTATTCAATTCTTTTCGAATTGAATAATTTGGAAAAAGATTGTAGCCTCAAACTCCTTGACAAAAGATCTACTTATAGGTTTTGACATTCTTCATTTATTTAAAAACCTATTCCTGACCAGCTCTAGAGTTTGCTATAAATAAAAATTCTTGCCTTATAAGATACACTGCGTCTGTATGCACTTTCAGAAATACCATCTCAATACAATCATATCTCCCATAAGTTCTTAGAATTTTGTCCAGAAGAAGTCCTTCTGCTCATAAATTTTATCCAGGCATAAAATGGCCATCTGGAAAATCTTCCCAAGACTTACCTATTACAGGCAGAATTGCTCTCCTAGACACTAGATTCAAACAGTACCAATATGTTACTATAAGAACCATTCTGATAATTGGTAAACCATTCAAGAGGCTTGAGTTTAAATAATTATTGTTTCTGAATTTATTTGGGAATTTGGATGATGGTTGGAATTGTATTTGTGTCAGCAAGAATCATTAAGGCATCAGATGTGGTTGAAGGTGTAGGAAGATCTAGTGCATGATTTTGTAATTGATACACTATTTGGTGATGAAGAGTGGCAAGCTTTGATGTGGGTGTTTGTTATGCTCCTTAGAGCTGGATTTGAACTTTGATGGTTTTCGGGTTGGTATCTTCAAGAGAGAGGTTGAAATTTGGGTAAAAGGTTAAGAGGACACTAGCAGCATGGAATATAGTTAGAACAGTTCCTATAACAGCATGTTGGTAATGTTTGAACCTAATGTCCAGGAGAGCAATTCTGGCTATAACAGGTAAGCCTTTTCGGCCATGGAGAGTCAGAATCAATCTTATACCACCAAGATGAAGATGAATACACCTTTCTCGTTTCCAGTTTACTATGAGATCTGAAGGTATTTCTAAAGTGACATACTGTTCACTTTGAGAGGCTTGTAGAGCACACAAATCTAGTCTGGAAGACTAGATATACTCTTTTAGTAGTGGTCTTTTTGTGGAGATGAGAGTTCGAATACTTCTGTTGAGAGAAGTTTTTTGTTTGTAAAGGTTGTAAGGACTCACAATAAGAAACTATGATTCATAGATTTGGGCAGATTCGGGAATATAAGAATATTTTCAGTATGAAAAAGGAGAGTCTGGGTTTATTTTTACATTAGACTTTGATTTCTTTGGTGAAGAATGTTGTGGTTGAGGAGTGGGTTGAAGATGTGAAAATCCAAAGAACTGGTTGTAAACAGGCTATTGAGGTCTAGGAGGTGTATAAAAAGGTGAATAGGTTTCAAACATAGGTGGAGGCACAGGTATGAATTGTGTTTGGGTGAAGAGTGTGGGACGAGCCTTTTCAGCATCAATTCTTGCTAACCAACTTTAAGTTTTCTGATCTCTACTTCTTTCTTGTTAAACTCTAGACCCCATATATGATTGTTAATAATTTGTCTAGAAGACTGGATATACTCTTTTGATAGTGGTCTTTTTATGGAGATAAGAGTTCGAATACTTCTGATGGGAGAAGTTTTTTGTTTGTAAAGGTTGTAGGGATTCATGATAGGAAACTGTGATTCATTGATTTAGGAAAATTCGGGAATATAAGAATATTCGACAAGGTTTTCAATTTTAAAGGCTATATGTTTTTGACATGATCTTGGAAAAGAGAGACTAGAGGAAAAAGAAATATAGGATGAAAATGAAGAAGGGGTTGTGATTGAAGATGAAGTTGTTTCCATGTTTAGTTAATCTTCTTCTAAGAGATCAAATAAGATGATTTGGAATAACTAATGATACCACCTCTTCAGGAAGTGTGTTTCTTATACCAGTGGGTATTTGTACTTGGCGTTATTACACCAGATCTACAACAGAACGAAGTCTGTCTTTAGGGCTAGTAACCCGCAAGTTCTGGTTTCCAGCCGATATACACGTATCATCAAATACCAAATTTGAAATCATATTTGAAAACAGTTTTTCATGATACCACCCAAAAACACGGCATCCATGGCCTTCAAAGAGGGTGAACGTTATAAGAAAATACTTTTATTTTATAAAAATCAGTTTTGGAGGATAAAACAGGACCTTTCTGATGCAAAAGATCCTTAGGCTTAAGGCAAGTGCAAAGCATACTCAGTATAGACAATTAGAGGCGAGCATATCGTTATGAACCCAAATAATTTCTTTAAGTCCTAGAAGAGAGAGAGGATTTAGAGAAACATGATGTAAGGAAACTTAAATTTTAATTTCTGATTAACTCCCCCTACAACTGAAGAAGAAGGGGCCTAATATAGAAAATCATCGAGAACAGGACCCTTCGAATGATTGTAATCAACAAGCAGGCACATGCTTTGAGAAAGTAAATCAGACCTTTTTACAAAGTAAAGCACACTGACTAAGACTTTTTACATAAGACAAACACGCTTTGGGAAAGTAAAGCACACATTTTTAGAAAGTAAAGCACACCGACTAAGACCTTTACATAAAACATTCAAAGCAAACGGGAGGTATATGGGTTGCTGCATCAAAAGCTGTGTGATGGCGACAAATTGTCATCATGGAGTGGATGGATAGTGCGATGGTGACACGGCTCCTGTCTCTTTCTCATATTGGTGCTTGTGCCGACATATCTGTCTCTGGTTTAGATACGCCTCAGCTTGTTTATTTTTGTCTTGATCAGTGTCAGACATGTGCTGTGATGTAGATGCAGTAGGAGAGTCTGGGTTGGTGACAGTATAATGTGGATTTTCAGTATGGAGAAGTGACTGAAAATCTTCCCATGGGTCCTAAGCGTCTTGGAATAAGACGTCGTGTAATCAGAGCATTGTTCCATGATAAAGATGCCTTGAGGACTTGAACTTGAACCCGGAGTACAGTCTTGTGCTTTTGAAATTATTTCAAGGGTGTGTGATGATCCAATGAGGTATGGTGAATGTTTATAGCAGGTGGAGGAATATTGTTAAGTTCCATGAGGTAAGCTTTGAGAATAAAGGTGATCGATATATCATGGATGAGGGTAAGTTCTCCATTCACAAGCCATGTCTTGTGTCCAGTAGTCTCGTGTTTCTAGGTGTTAGAAGTAAGGCCTGTGGACAATGAAAACTATAGTCAACATGTTAGCTTCATGTTCTAGCATTTTGTCTAATCCAGGAAAGGTACACAGATTCTGAAGTTGTTTACGCCATCATGTGAGTGGAAATTACCATTTGAGGAGAGTCCATAGAAGGTCTGGTGAGAACTCAGGATTGGTAAGGTGAGTTAAGACTCGTTTGACGGGGAAAACTAGCTTTATAGCATACAAGGTAGTGAGACACCACATGTACCAAAGCTCATCTTCACAGATGGACAGAGAAGAGAGAGTGAGGCCTATAAGAAACAGGTGTTCCATGCAAAGGTTAGGAAAACGATCAAGTTTTTGGTCTGAACATTAAAGAAATACCTGTAAAGGAACTTCTTTGTAAAATCTTGCAGGTAGTAAGTCGATTGGAAAGAAAAGTTCATGGGGAAGTGTCTCTGGTTGGGAGCTTTGAAAGGAAGCTGGCGATGCATAGCTATTACGGGGATGGTTTGGATTGAGGAAATGAGTGAGGGTTTATTTATAGTCGGATGGGTGAGGAAGTCTGGAATGAGGTTTTGGTTGCCTTTTATGTGGTGGACAGTGAAATCATATTTAGCAAACCAGTTTTTTAGGTTAAACAGTTGCTTGTCAAGGAGCAACTTATTTTTTAAGTCAAAGATTCAGGTAAAAGAAGAGTTATCCATGTTGATAAGAAATTTATGGCTGATGAGATGAAATTCGAATTTTTTAATTTCATACTTGACTGCCAAAATCTCTTTGTAGATCACATCGTAGTTCTTTTCAAAGTCTGTGAATTGTCCGCTTGCATGTGCACAGAAATAACGCACGCCATTTATTTCTTTAAGAAGGACACTTCAGTAATTATCGCTGGCATCAGTCTGGAGGATGCGTTGTAAAGTTGTGGGAATTTTGAGTGGAGGAGGAGATTGGGCTATCACCTTTAGCTGCTTGACAGCGTCTGTATAGGCTGGGCCCCATAGAGGGTATTTTTTTTTGAGCATGCGTGACAACTGGCTTGCCTGGATTGCAACTTTTGAGATGAAATCACGGACATAATTAACAATCCCGAGGAATTGTTGTATCTGCTTTTTGGTAAAATTTGTGTCCGGGAGCTTTAATAATTCAGTTGTGATGTGTGGACTAGGTTGGAAATGGCCATCTTTAATCACCATGCCAAGAAAGTCAATTGATTCATTTTCGATCTTTTTAGAAAGCATGATTCCATGTGCCTGTACAATATGAAAGAAATTTGAAAGGAGCTTCTAGTGGCTCTCATGGTCAGAGGAAAATAACAAAATATCATCAATGTAAACCAGAGCATGATGGAGGATAGGACTAAAGATTTTTGTCATGGTCTTTTGAAATAAAGAAGGAGCAACTTTAAGACCAAAGGGCATAACGGTCCATTGATAATAGACATTTGAAATGTAAAAGGCAGTTTTGTGACGGTCAACTGGTGAAACACCAAGTTGCCAGAAACCAACTTTTAAATTAATTTTAGAGAAGATACGAGCCCCTTAAAGATGAACAAACAGGGTTTGGATTTTTTAAAGGGAAAACTTATCATCTTTAAGAAAAGAATTAAGTGGCTGGTAATCTCTGAACCAGAAATAAGATATAAGTCCAATCCATCAGAGTCAAACTCATCTTTCTCTTCTTCATCCACAAACTCAACCAGTACTTCTACTGGCTCTGAATCAGAATATGCTGACATTACGAGCATATTGATGGCCACCAAAACTGAAGATCCCAGTGCTTCAACTTCTACACCTATTGTTGAAGAAAATTCCTTTGATGATGAGCATAAAGCACCTCACATCGAACCAGTGCCACCAATGCCACCACTAGCTCATGATCACTCAACAAAACCATCTTCAACATCTTGGTTCATATTTGATGACATTCCTCGTTACAAATGGCCTGCTAGACTTCAAGAATTTGCTGCATGGATTGATCTCCAAGGAACAAGGCTAAATGCTCAATCTTAAGCTGTCCTTCGTGAATTTATAGCCCGATCTACATGTTCTTTGCGAGATTGGTTAGAAAGCTCGGGAGAATATAGACAACTCTGATTCATGCAATCACTAGTTGGTGCAGCACTCAATATCATCCATGAACAATTCATTGGAGAAAAAACAGCATCTACCGATGCTGACAAAAAGGAGTATCATCAGATGAAATGTTGTTATCTCAAGTGACATCTTTTGGAATCTCATTACAAAAGAATAAGTATTTTATTTTACAAGCTGGATGGGTTCAACGACCCTTCTCTCAAACATGTCTTCATAGTCTCTCTTCTTTCTGAGTTACAACCTGATCTTCAAAGAAAACTCACAGCTACTAATCTCAGTATTGCTGACATCTTTTTGGGAAAGATTTTCCCGATGGCCATGTTATGCCTGGATAAAATCTGTTAGCAGAAGGACTTCTTCAAAGATCTCATGGACGACAAAAAATCTTCCTCTGAAGCTTGTAAAAAACCTCATCTCAAGATGGAGTATAAAGATGAAAAGAAATGTGTTTGTTCGACCAAAAAGAAAAAAATTCAAAAACATTTCCACAAAAAAACATCCTCCAAAAAACCTTTTTGGTACTTCAAGAAAAAAGATGTTTCCCAGTACAGAAAGAAAAAGCATAATCGTTGTTTCATCTGCAAGAAACGCGGTTACTTTGCTCCAAACAGTCCTCGTAAGCCTACCAAAGCTGTTCATCTCATATAGTACCTTCAACATTCTTCCCTGTTATTTGAAAACGAAGATGTTGAATCAAACTTTTCTAAACAATCAGAGCATGATAACCAAATTGATTTCATTATTTCAGAATCTTCCGATGATATTTTAGTCATTTCTACAGTTCAAAATGTCAACTATGTTTCCATCATTCCCAGACCTTCACTCAAAATGTCAATCCTTCCTTCCAAGTTTCATAAACTTGTTTCTGTCATTGGGTTTATTAATACTAATGCAGATACCAGAATGATTGATCCTTTTGTTCTTCCCTCAGACTATTGGGAACCTCATTCAAAGCTTTTCAAAGTAGCTAATGGAGAAACTTTTGAGACCACTTTGATTACTAAAAAATCCATTGGTATTCAATTCTTTCCGAATTGAATAAATTAAGAAAAAGATTGTAGCCTCAAAACTCCCTGACAAAGATCTACTCATAGGTTTTGACATTCTTCATTTAGTTAAAAATCTATTCCTAACCAGCTCTAAAGTTCGCTATAAACAAATGTTCTTGCCTTGTTCAGATTCACTGCGTCTGTATGTACTTTCAGAAACACCATCTCCATACAGTCATATCTCCCATAAGTTCTTAGAATTTTGTCTAGAAAATCATTCTTAGTTTCACCATCCTTCACCACTCTGGAAGAATGACCAATTTTTCATTCATCTTCCTTTCAAACTCAATGAAGACATCAATCCCACAAAAGTTTTTCACCCGGGTATGTCTCCTTCCGACCTCTTGCTTGCTAAGTAAGAATGTTCTCAGTTACTCCAACAATGTCTTATTGAACCTACTGATACAGATTAGGGGCTCGTATCTTCTCTAAGATTGATTTAAAAGCTGGTTTCTAGCAACTTGGTATTTTACCAGTTGACCTTCAGAAAACTGCCTTTTGCATTCTAGATGTTCATTATCAACGGACCGTTATGCCCTTTGGTCTTAAAGTTGCTCCTTCCTTATTTCAAAAGGCTATGACAAAAATCTTTAGTCCTATCCTCCATCATACTCTGATCTACTTTGATGATATTTTGTTATTTTCCTATAACCATGAGAGCCACCAGAAACTCCTATTGGATTTCTTTGATATTGTGTAGACACATGGAATTATGCTTTCCGAAAAGAAAAGCAGCATCGAAAAGGAATTAATTGACTTTCTGAGTATGGTGATTAAAGATGATCATTTCTAACCTGGTCCACACATCACAACTGAATTATTAAAGTTCCCGGACACAAATCTTTCCAAAAAGCAGATACAACAATTCCTCGGGATTATTAATTATGTCTGTGATTTCATCCCAAAAGTTACAATCCACATAAGAGAGTTGTCACGCATGCTAAAAAAACAATGCCCTCTATGGGGCCCAGCCCATACAGACGTTGTCAAATAGATAAAGGTGATAGCCCAATCGCCTCCTCCACTCACAATTCCCACAACTAGACAATGCATCCTCCAGAATGATGCCAACGATAATTATTGGAGTGCCCTTCTTCTCGAAGAAATCAATGACGTGTGTTATTTATGTGCACACGTAAGCGGACAATTCACAGACTCTGAAAAGGACTACCATGTGATTTACAAAGAGAAATACCAAGTTGTGGTGAATGTTTGTGGCAGGTGGAGGAACATTGTTAAGTTCCATGAAGTAGGCTTTGAGAATGGAGGTGACCGATGTATCATGGATGAGGATAAGTTCTCCATTCATATGCCATGTCTTGTGATTCAGTAGTCTTGTGTTTCTGGGGGTTGGAAATAGGGCCTATGGATGATGAAAACTGTAGTCAACATGTTAGCTTCATGTTTTGGCATTCTGTCTAATCCATGAAAGGTACACATATTCTGGAGTTATTTACGCCATTATATGAGTGAGGAATACCATTCGAGGAGAGTTCATAGAAGGTCTGGTGAGAACTCAGAATTGGTAAGGTGAGTCAAGATTGGTTTAACGGGGAAAACTAGCTTTGTAGCATAGAAGGTGGTGAGACACCACATGTACCAAAGCTCATCTTCATAAATGGACAGAGAGGAGAGAGTGAGGCCTGTGAGAAACAGGAGTTCCATACAAAGGTTAGGAAACGGTCAGGTTTTTTGGTCTGAACATTAAAGAAATACCTGTAAAGGAACTTCTTTGCAAAATCTTGTAGCTGGTAAGCCAATTGGAAAGAGAAGTTCATAGGAAAGTGTCTCTGGTTGAGAGATTTGAAAGGAAGTTGGTGATGCACGGCTATTATGGAGATGGTTTGGATTGAGGAAATAAGTGAGGGTTTATTTATAGCCGGACGGGTGAGGAAGTATGGAATAAGGTTTTGGTTGCCTTTTATGTGGCGGACAATGAAATCATATTTAGGAAACCAGTTTTTGAAGCTGAGCAGTTGCTTGTTAGGGAGCAACTTATTTTGAAGTCAAAGATTCGGGGAAAAGAATAGTTATCTATGCTGATAAGAAATTTGTGGCTGATGAGATGAAATTTAAATTTTTTAATTCCATACTTGACTGCCAAAATCTCTTTGTAGATCACATGGTAGTTCTTTTCCAAGTCTGTGAATTGTCCTCTTGCATGTGCACAGAAATAACACACGCCATTAATTTCTTCGAGAAGAAGGGCACTCCAGTTATTATCACTAGCATCAGTCTGGAGGATATGTTGTCCATTTATGGGAATTCTGAGTGGAAGAGGTGATTGGGCTATCACCTTTAGCTGCTTGACAGCGTCTGTATAAGTTGGGCCCCATAGAGGGTATTGTTTTTTGAGCATGCGTGACAACTGGCTTGTCTGGATTGCAACTTTTGGGATGAAATCACGGACATAATTAACAATCCCGAGAAATTGTTGTATCTGCTTTTCGGGAGCTTTAATAATTCAGTTGTGATGTGTGGACCAGGTTGGAAATGGCCATCTTTAATCACTATGCTAAGAAAGTCAATTGATTTCTTTACGATGTTGCTTTTCTTTTCAGAAAGCATGATTCCATATGCCTGCACAATATGAAAGAAATCTAAAAGGAGCTTGCGGTGGCTCTCATGGTTAGAGGAAAATAATAAAATATCATCATTGTGGAGCAGAGTATAATAGAGGATAAGACTAAAGATTTTTGTCATGGCCTTTTGAAATAAGGAAGGAGCATTTAAGACCAAAGGGCATAACGGTCCATTAATAATGAACATCTGGAATGCAAAAGGCAGTTTTGTGACAGTCAACTAGTGAAATACCAAGTTGCCAGAAACCAGCTTTTAAATCAATCTTAGAGAAGATACGAGCCCCTTGAAGATGGAACAAATAGGGTCTGGATTTTTTGAAGAGGAAACTTATCATCTTTAAGAAAAAAAATAAGTGGCTGGTAATCAATTATTAATCTCTTTTTGCCGCGAACTAATTTAGATCGTTTTTCAACATAAAAGGCTTGACAAGCCTAATCTGAATCAGTAGGTTCAATGAGACCTTGTTGAAGTAACTGAGAGCATTCTTGCTTAGCAAATAAGAGGTCAGAATGAGACATACCCGGGTGAAAAACTTTTATGGAATTGATGTCTTCATTGAGTTTGAAAGGAAAATGAATGAAAAATTGTTCATTCTTCTAGAGTGGTGAAGGATGGTGAAACTGAGAATGATTTTCTAGATAAAATTCTAAGAACTTATGGGAGATATGACTGTATGGAGATGGTGTTTTTGAAAGTCCATACAAACGCAGTGTATCTGTATAAGGCAAGAATATTTGTTTGTAGCGAATTCAGAGCTGGTTAGGAATAGATTTTTAACTAAATGAAGAATGTCAAAACCTATGAGTAGATCCTTGTAAGGAAGTTTTGAGGCTACAATCTTTTTCTAAATTATACAATTCGGAAAGAATTGAATACTAATGGATTTTTTGGTAATCAAAGTGGTCTAAAAACTTTCGCCATTAGCTGCTCTGAAAAGCTTTGAAAGAAATTCCCAATAGTCTGAAAGAAGAACAAAATGATCAATCATGTTGGTATCTGCACTAGTATTAATAAACCTGATGACAGAAACAGGTTTATGAAACTTGGAAGGAAGGATTGACATTTTGAGTGAAGGTTTAGGAATGATCGAAACATGGTTGACATTTTGAACTGTAGAGATGACTGAAATATCCTCATAATCAGAAGATTCTACAATAATGAAAGCAGTTTGGTTATCATGTTCTAATTGTTCAGAAAAGTTTGATTCAACATCTTCGTTCTCAAATAACAACGAAGAATATCGAAAGTGCTGTATAAGATGAACAGCTTTGGTAGACTTATGAGGACAATTTCGAGCAAAGTGGTCGCGTTTCTTGCAGATGAAACAACGGTTATGCTTTTTCTTTCTATATTGAGAAACATCTTTTTTCTTGAAGTACCAAAATGGTTTTTTGGAGGATGATTTTTTGTGGAAGTGTTTTTGAATTTTTTTCTTTTTGGTCGAACAAACATACTTCTTTTCATCTTTGCACTCCATCTTGAGATAAGGTTTTTTACAAGCTTCAGAGAAATATTTTTTTGTCTTCCATGAGATCTTTGAAGAATTCCTTCTACTCATAGATTGTATCCATGCATAACACGGCCATCTGGAAAATCTTTTCCAAAGAGATGTTAGCAATACTGAGATTAGTAGCTCTGAGTTTTCTTTGAAGATTAAGTTGTAACTCAGAAGGAAGAGAGGCTATAAAGACATGTTTGAGAGAAGAGTTGTTGAACCCATTCAGCTTGTAAAATAGAATACTCATTCTTTTATAATGAGATTCCAAAAGATGTCATTTGAGATAACAATCTTTCATCTGATGGTACTCCTTTTTGTCAGCATCGGTAGATGCTGTTTTTTCTCCAATGAATTGTTCATGGATGATATTAAGTGCTATACCAACTGGTGATTGCATGAATTGGAGTTATCTATATTCTCCCAAGCTTTCTAACCAATCTCGCAAAGAACCCGTAGATCGAGCCATGAATTCACGAAGGACAGCTTGAGATTGAGCATTTGGCTTTGTTCCTTCGAGATCAATCCATGCAGTAAATTCTTGAAGTCTAACAGGCCATTTGTAACGTAGAATGTCATCAAATGTGAACCAAGTTACTGAAGATGGTTTTGTTAAGTGATCATGAGCTAGTGGTGGCATTAGTGTCACTGGTTCGGTGTGAAATGCTTTATGCTCATCATCAAAGGAATTGTCTTCAACAATAGGTGCAGAAGTTAAAGCACTGGGATCTTCAGTTTTGGTGGCCATCAATATGCTCGTAATGTCAGCATATTCTGATTCAAAGTCAGTGGAAGTACTAGTTGAGTTTGTGGATGAGGAAGAGGAAGGTGAGTTTGACTCTGACAGATTGGACTTATATCTTATTTCTGGTTAAGAGATTACCAACCACTTAATTCTTTTCTTAAAGATGATAAGTTTTCCCTTCCAAAAATCCAGACTCTATTTGTTCATCTTCAAGGGCTCGTATCATCTCTAAGATTAATTTAAAAGTTGATTTCTGGCAACTTGGTATTTTACTAGTTGACCGTCACAAAACTACCTTTTACATTCCAAATGCCTATTATCAATGGACCGTTATGTCATTTGGTCTTAAAGTTGCTCCTTCTTTATTTCAAAAGACCATGAAAAAAATCTTTAGTCCTATCCTCCATCATTCTCTGGTCTATATTGATGATATTTTTGAAGGACAACATTTGTCCATGAGGTTCCTAATAACGCAATTATTGCGCAGTAAAATTAAAACAGATGGCGGAAGCTCTAGAAACCTCGGATCGACTTCATTCAAAAACGAAAATCAAGAGGAAAGATTGAAGTTTAATTACCTCACTTGCAGTTTCGAAAACAACTTCGTGAAGTGGGAGAAAACGACTGAAAACAGCAAGCTCCGAACACTGTCCAGAAAAACAGCTCTGCACGAACAGCTTCTGTTTTGCCACGATCTGAGATCCGTTAAGCACCCCAATTGTGATGACTCTAATCAGTCCACACTTAGAAATGTTCTAGGAGTTCAGAGGATTTGGAATCTCGAAATTTCATTAAGAAATGAGAGAGATAATGAAGAAACATGAGTGCTAGCTCATTTGATTCCATCCACCAACTAAACCACCATTATCTCTAATAATGGCACCAAACATTATCATGAGCTAGACCCACCCACTTAGCCATTATTTATTGAAATTGATCCCATCACTTTAATAAATTTATTTAACTAAATAAATAAATAGCTAAATTAATTAATTTCGGAATTAATTATTTAACCCCATTTTGATCACATCAAATGGTTAAATGTGGGCTTCTCTTGTGACATGTTGCAATGCTTTCTCTTAATCCATATTGGATCCAATAAAAGCCCATAATTCTAAACCCAAAATTGGTCTAGAAGTCCATAATCATATATGAACCCGAACATGTCCAAAATGGTCATTTTACGTGCTCGACATTCCATAATGTTTAATTGAGGATTTATGAAATTTATTTTGTTCCTTAAACTATTTATGGAACATCTAAATTTCTATCTTAAATCATATTTAAGATGTATTTATATTTATATTCATTCTCAATGAATTATAATATAAATATTGATTTTCCTAAAATTAGGAAATCTAACTTCTCATTTTCTAGTAACTCCTTTTTCATTTCTATATTGTGTGTGACCTTTTTGGTTCTTAGTTATAAGGTAGTAGAACTATTTTAATGATAACTCTTTATTCATTAAATGATGCTAAACTCTTTAGTCATCAATTAGAACCTTTCTAATGACCTTAAGATGCATTGGTAATACGCTTTACCGATATTGATCATAAGGTTTCTACAAGTCATGAGTGACACCTAGCAGTATATCACGACTATCCAAATAACAAGAATTGTTGGATCTATAGAACCTATTCCATTGTATCTCTATGTCTTGGTCTCTTCATCATCCATGTCCAGAGAAAAACACAGCTTATGGTTTATTATGTTAAGCAGTTGTGCTTTATCTCAAAATAAATATAAATGAACTTGGCATGTTAATATAATTTGAACTCCTTCAAATATATTTCACCTTGGCCAAGGATTTCTCATGCCAATTCATATTATCTCATAAGGACATCCTTTTTTGTATATTACAAAGTGATGAATTCCATATTGGCCATCAACTTGTCTTCATACATAGCCAACCATGACAGCTATTGCTAGATCTCTTCCGTGATTAGGAATCAATCGTTATGCATTCACATATCAGAGATGTCTATGTATAAGACATCTGTTATGCCTCAGGTCTAAAGACCATTACTAAACATAGTGTCTGTTACAATGTATAATAAGCCATTAACACTCACGACCATATGGCTTACTATATTCGGTCAAGTTCAGTAAACTCATTCTCTTAACAAGTACCTATGTGTTTGACTTGACATCTCATGTCAATGATATGAAACTCACCATTCATCTTAGTATCACATACCATAAGGAGTCATAACACATACTAGTGTTTATAGGAATTTATAATGTCCAATCATAAATCCACCACTAGGAACTATTTTAGAAGTATAGTACAAAGGATACACGTTTCATATTCTCGACATACTCGAGAATGTGTTCCTTAACTATTTTACTTCTTGGACTATATTCATTAAATTAATATATGAATATTGATAACTTTGCCATTTTATAAATATCAAAATGCTATTCAAATACAATCATTCCCTAAACAATCAAATCACCATTCGATTGGCCTTTAGGGCATATTACTATCTCCCACTTGCACTAAAGCCAATCGCTATGGTATCTCATACCCATCTTCTCAAGATGACGATCTAATTGCTGTTGAGTAAGTGCTTTAGTCAGAGGATCCGCAGTGTTATCAGCGGAGGCTACTTTCTGCATAGTGATATCACTCCTTCCAATGATTTCTCTGATAATGTGATATCTTCTCTCAATGTGTTTGGACTTCTGGTGAGACCTTGGTTCCTTAGCTTGTGCTATAGCTCCATTGTTGTCACAATATAATGATATTGGCAACGCAATGGTTGGAACCACTCCAAGTTGTTGAATAAACTTCCGTATCCAAACAGCTTCTTTTGCGGCATCTGATGCAGCTATATATTCCGCTTCAGTGGTAGAATCTGCAGTAGTTGCTTGCTTGGAACTTTTCCAGCTTACTGCTCCACCATTGATAGTGAATACAAATCCTGATGTAGATTTTCTGTCATCTACATCTGACTGGAAATCTGAATCTGTGAAGCCTTCAATTTTTAGCTCACCCTCTCCATATGTTAAGAACAAATCTTTAGTTCTTCTTAAGTACTTAAAGATATTCTTAACTGCGGTCCAATGTTCCTCACCCGGATTACTTTGGTATCTGCTAGTGACACTCACTGCATGAGCTATATCCGGTCTAGTACATAGCATAGCATACATAAGACTTCCAATTGCAGAAGCATATGGAATCTTATTCATACGCTCTCTCTCATCATAAGTTTTTGGACTCATGCTTTTAGAGAGATGAATTCCATGTCTGAAGGGTATAAAACCCCTTTTGGAATCCCACATATTAAATTTCTTTAATATCTTTTCTATGTACTTAGCTTGACATAGACCTATTAATCTTCTGGATCTATCTCTATAAATCCTGATTCTCAAGATATACATTGCATCTCCTAGGTCTTTCATGGAGAAGTTTTGAGAAAGCCAAATTTTGACAGAAGACATTTGTCCAATGTCATTTCCTATAAGCAATATGTCATCTACATATAGCACAAGGAAAGTTATTGCACTCCCACTGACCCTTTTGTAAACACATGGTTCATCCTCATTCTTGATGAAACCAAATGATTTGATTGCATCATCGAATCGGATGTTCCAACTCCTGGAGGCTTGTTTTAGCCCATAAATGGACCTTTTTAGCTTGCATACTTTATGAGGATTTGTCTTAGATTCAAAACCACAAGGTATCATATAGATATCTTCCTCAATGTATCCATTAAGAAATGCAGTTTTGACATCCATTTGCCAAATCTCATAGTCATAATATGCTGCTATAGCCAATAAGATTCTGATGGACTTTCGCATGGCTACTGGTGAAAAGGTTTCCTCATAGTCTATACCTTGTATTTGACGATAACCTTTAGCTACCAACCTTGCTTTATAGGTCTCTACCTTTCCATCTAAGCCTATCTTCCTCTTGAAGATCCACTTGCATCCAATAGGTACAATACCTTCGGGTGGATCCACTAGAGTCCAGACTTGGTTGGTTCTCATAGAGTCCATCTCTAAATCCATGGCTTCAAGCCATTTCTTAGAGTCAATATCTGATATTGCCTCTTCGTAACTAGTAGGATCATCTCTATGATCCGTATCACCCAATAAAAATATATCATTCATCTGATGAAGAAAACCATATCTTTCTGGTGGGTGAATTATCCTACTAGATCTACGGAGTTGTTGTGTTCCTTGTGTTTGTACTTGAACAGACTCTTCATTGGATTTATCCTCATTAGAATTCTCAATAAATTCTAATTTTCTTCCTTGCCCACCTTCTTGAATAAACTCTTTTTCAAGAAATATGGCATTTCACTGACCAATACCCTTTGATCAGATTGGATGTAAAAGTAATAACCCAAAGTTTCCTTTGGGTATCCAATGAACCTCCCACTATCCGCTTTAGCTTCAAGTTTCTCACTCTTGAGTCTCTTGATAAAAGCAGGACATCCCTAAATCCTAAGATGATTTAGGCTTGGTTGTTTACCATACCATATCTCATATGTTATTTTAGGTACAGACTTGGAAGGTACTCTGTTTAGTACATACGTTGCAGTAAGGAGAGCATATCCCCAAAGAGAAATTGGTAAGTCTGTATAACTCACCATTGATCGCACCATGTTTAACAGTGTGCGATTTCTCCTCTCAGATACTCCATTAAGCTCTGGTGTACCTGGAGTTGTCCATTGTGAAACAATACCATTTTCTTTAAGGTAAGATTGGAATTCTCCACTGAGATATTCACCACCTCGATCTGATCGTAAGGTTTTAATAAATTTTCCAGTCTGTTTCTCTACTTCATTTCGGTATTTTTTGAACTTTTCAAAGGCTTCAGATTTATACTTCATTAAGTATACTGAACAATACCTTGAGTGATCGTCGATAAAAGTTATGAAGTAGTAATATCCACCCCTTGCCATTTCATTAAATGGCCCACATACATCAGTATGTATAAGTTCAAGTAAATCAGTGGCTCTTGTACTTCGTCCAACGAAGGGTGCCCTGGTCATTTTTTCTTGAAGACATGATTCACAAGTTGGATAAGGTTCTAAACCAAATAGACCTATTAGTCCATCTTTAGCCAATTTTGTGACTCTATCTTCTCCAATATGACCTAGCCTTAAATGCCACTTATATTTGGGGCTTATTTCTTCTCTTTCACGTTTATGTGTTATGGTACTTACATTCACAATATGCTCATTATTTTCTTTCATGTTTAGTACATAAAGATCATTATCTAAAGTACCATGTGCAACATATTTATTCTCATAATAAATATTACAAATTTTATTTCTAAAATAAAATTCATAATTGTCTTTGCATAAACATGAAATTGAAACTATGTTCCTTACAGCAGAAGGAACAAATAAACAATCATTCAAACTTATAACATGCCCAGATGTCATTTTTAAGAAAAATGTCCTTATAGCTGAGGCAGCAACCATTGCTCCATTTCCCACTCTAAGAGACATTTCTCCTTGTTTAAGTCTTCTACTTCTTTTCAAATCCTGCATTGACATACAAATATGTGCGGTTGCAGCAGAATCTAAAATCCAAGAAGTAGATTGAATAATTGAAATATTAGTTTCAATAATGAGCATACCTTCACAAGGATTCTCTTTAGGCTTGACTTTCAAGCTGTTGAGGTAAACTTTGCAATTCCTCTTCCAATGCCCATCCTTACCGCAATGGAAACATTTTCCCTTGTCATTGGGCTTATTAGCTTTCCCCTTCTTAATCCCACCTTTAGCCTTGGGTTGAAACTTTTTCTTTTTACCCTTTTTAGTTGAGGGTCCTTCTATAGCCATAACATCTTTTGGCTTCTTTATGCAAGTTTCGGCAGTATTAAGCATCTTTAGCAGTTCAGCAAGACTGCACTCAATTTTATTCATGTTAAAATTCATGATAAATTGAGAGAATGAGTCTGGCAAGGATTGTAGGATAAGATCGATAGCTAATTCCCCATCCATTGAGAAATTAAGAGCTTCCAGCTGCTCTGTGTAATCAATCATTTTGACTACATGCTCATTGACCGATCCTTCAGTCATTCTCATTCTAAACAGTTTCTTAGATATCTCATATCTAACTGTTCTGCTTTGTTCACCATACAACTCTTGTAGATGAAGTATCATGGAACTTGCATCAGGCATATTTTCATGTTGCCTTTGTAGCTCATTGGACATCGATGCCAATATATAGCTTTTAGCAGTGAGGTCATCATCTTGCCACTTCTGATAAGTGACACGTTCTTCCTCACTTGCTCCCTCAGGAATTTCATTTGGCTTAGGTGTATCAAGAACATAGCTAATTTTCTCATAATTAAGAACAATTCTTAAATTCCTTAACCAATCAACGTAATTGGGTCCCGTCAAACGGTAATTTTTCAGAATTCGTGCTAGCGGATTATTCATTATTAAATATTTCTGCAGAAAATATTAAATTAAATTATTAGCATTTTATTATAATCTATTTGATTTTGGTCTTTAAATCAAATAGTACCTCCCACTATTTTATCATTTCAATACACTCCCATATGTAAGAAACGGAAACTCTCATTGGTAAAAGTTTCTAGTAGAAATCGGATTCTCATTAGCATAAGTTTACCTCACCTAACAGTTCTTGGCTTACTTATTTTAATGAGTAGGTAACTCTTTACCAAATGCATCTCATGCATGTACCGATTATCCTTCGGCCTCTAAATCATTAATACCTCACCTAACAGTTCTTGGTATAAATGATTTAGTTAAGTTTACCCTAATACCCTTGCACATTTTCAAAACATCTTACTAACCTCACCTAACAGTTCTTGGTAGCTTAATGTATGAATTATGCATCATCGCATGATATATGGTTTATTTTCAACATTTTAATGAATGAGTAGCCCATGTATCCATGACAACTAGCCTAAGCATAAAATATTTTAAATATTCCATTGGTATTAGTAGGCCATGATGAATATTCTCAATATCCATCATTACAACTTAACAATAATTATTTTTATTTAATTAGGGAGTATTTGGGCATTATTATGGTCTCACTTTTTAGCATGTTATTCCATTTAAAATATTCAAATATGTCTAAGCACCCTAATATACATCTCATGCATATTATAGACAAACCAACTAAGGATGATCATGGAATTTTCTAATCAAACCAATTTGAGCCAAAATTGGTTTTAAGGTCCACCTAGGTATCAAGCAAACAATAATGACTATGAGACATCTTATGCCTCAAATTATTACAAATATTAATTTCTATTTGAGAGGCCAAAATTACATTGAAAGTGCTGCAACAATCCATGAAGTCTTCTTGCTCCAATCCTCCAACGCACCGTAAATACGCCATCCTCCCTTTGGCAATCATCTCACTTTGTAGTAATTACATATTTAGAAGAATTGGGGTACAAATCTCAGGGGTAATGGGATACAATCAAATCTTAATAGAAGGAGGAACATGCAAGTCCCTATTTAAAAATATTACAACCATTTAAGCCTTTAGAAATCGGCCAAATCAACAAATGAATCAATAGCTCATTCAATCATGCATATATTCAATCATCACATGACATAAATATATCTAGGTCTTTCCATGATCATCCTTCATGCTATTATAAATGGAAATAACATAAATCATGCTTCAAAAATTCGAAATTGAATGAAGATGGCTCTGATACCACTTCAAGGACAACATTTGTCCATGAGGTTCCTAATAACGCAACTATTGCGCAGTAAAATTAAAACAGATGGCGGAAGCTCTAGAAACCTCGGATCGACTTCATTCAAAAACGAAAATCAAGAGGAAAGATTGAAGTTTAATTACCTCACTTGCAGTTTCGAAAACAACTTCGTGAAGTGGGAGAAAACGACTGAAAACAGCAAGCTCCGAACACTGTCCAGAAAAACAGCTCTGCACGAACAGCTTCTGTTTTGCCACGATCTGAGATCCGTTAAGCACCCCAATTGTGATGACTCTAATCAGTCCACACTTAGAAATGTTCTAGGAGTTCAGAGGATTTGGAATCTCGAAATTTCATTAAGAAATGAGAGAGATAATGAAGAAACATGAGTGCTAGCTCATTTGATTCCATCCACCAACTAAACCACCATTATCTCTAATAATGGCACCAAACATTATCATGAGCTAGACCCACCCACTTAGCCATTATTTATTGAAATTGATCCCATCACTTTAATAAATTTATTTAACTAAATAAATAAATAGCTAAATTAATTAATTTCGGAATTAATTATTTAACCCCATTTTGATCACATCAAATGGTTAAATGTGGGCTTCTCTTGTGACATGTTGCAATGCTTTCTCTTAATCCATATTGGATCCAATAAAAGCCCATAATTCTAAACCCAAAATTGGTCTAGAAGTCCATAATCATATATGAACCCGAACATGTCCAAAATGGTCATTTTACGTGCTCGACATTCCATAATGTTTAATTGAGGATTTATGAAATTTATTTTGTTCCTTAAACTATTTATGGAACATCTAAATTTCTATCTTAAATCATATTTAAGATGTATTTATATTTATATTCATTCTCAATGAATTATAATATAAATATTGATTTTCCTAAAATTAGGAAATCTAACTTCTCATTTTCTAGTAACTCCTTTTTCATTTCTATATTGTGTGTGACCTTTTTGGTTCTTAGTTATAAGGTAGTAGAACTATTTTAATGATAACTCTTTATTCATTAAATGATGCTAAACTCTTTAGTCATCAATTAGAACCTTTCTAATGACCTTAAGATGCATTGGTAATACGCTTTACCGATATTGATCATAAGGTTTCTACAAGTCATGAGTGACACCTAGCAGTATATCACGACTATCCAAATAACAAGAATTGTTGGATCTATAGAACCTATTCCATTGTATCTCTATGTCTTGGTCTCTTCATCATCCATGTCCAGAGAAAAACACAGCTTATGGTTTATTATGTTAAGCAGTTGTGCTTTATCTCAAAATAAATATAAATGAACTTGGCATGTTAATATAATTTGAACTCCTTCAAATATATTTCACCTTGGCCAAGGATTTCTCATGCCAATTCATATTATCTCATAAGGACATCCTTTTTTGTATATTACAAAGTGATGAATTCCATATTGGCCATCAACTTGTCTTCATACATAGCCAACCATGACAGCTATTGCTAGATCTCTTCCGTGATTAGGAATCAATCGTTATGCATTCACATATCAGAGATGTCTATGTATAAGACATCTGTTATGCCTCAGGTCTAAAGACCATTACTAAACATAGTGTCTGTTACAATGTATAATAAGCCATTAACACTCACGACCATATGGCTTACTATATTCGGTCAAGTTCAGTAAACTCATTCTCTTAACAAGTACCTATGTGTTTGACTTGACATCTCATGTCAATGATATGAAACTCACCATTCATCTTAGTATCACATACCATAAGGAGTCATAACACATACTAGTGTTTATAGGAATTTATAATGTCCAATCATAAATCCACCACTAGGAACTATTTTAGAAGTATAGTACAAAGGATACACGTTTCATATTCTCGACATACTCGAGAATGTGTTCCTTAACTATTTTACTTCTTGGACTATATTCATTAAATTAATATATGAATATTGATAACTTTGCCATTTTATAAATATCAAAATGCTATTCAAATACAATCATTCCCTAAACAATCAAATCACCATTCGATTGGCCTTTAGGGCATATTACTAACAATTTTGTTATTTTCCTATGACCATGAGAGCCACCAGAAGCTCCTTTTGGATTTCTTTCATATTGTGCAGGCACATGGAATCATGCTTTCCAAAAAGATCGGAAATGAATCAATTGACTTTCTTGGCATGGTGATTAAAGATGGCCATTTCCAACCTAGTCCACACATCACAACTGAATTATTAAAGTTCTCAGACACAAATCTTACTTAAAAGCAGATACAACAATTCATCGGGATTGTTAATTATGTTCATGATTTCATCCCAAAAGTTACAATCCATACAAGCCAGCTGTCGCGCATGCTAAAAAAACATTGCCCTCCATGGAGCCCAGCTCAGACAGACGTTGTCACGCAACTAACGGTGATTTGCAACTGGACAACGCATCCTCCACTCAGAATTCTAACAACTGGACAACGCATCCTCCATACTGATGCTAGTAATAATTACTGTAGTGATCTACAAAAAGATTTTGGCACATGCAAGCAGACAATTCACAGACTCTGAAAAAAACTACCATGTGATCTACAAAGAGATTTTGGCAGTCAAGTATGGAATTAAAAAATTCGAATTTCATCTCATCAGCCACAAATTTCTTATCAACATGGATAACTCTTCTTTTCTTTGAATCTTTGACTTCAAAAATAAGTTATAAAGCTAGTTTTCCCCGTCAAACCAGTCTTAACTCACCTTACCAATCATGAGTTCTCAGCAAACCTTCTATGGACTTTCCTCGAATGGTAGTCCCCACTCACATGGTGGCGTAAACAACTTCAAAATATGTGTACCTTTCATGGATTAGACAGAATGCCAAAACATAAAGTTAACATGTTGACTACAGTTTTCATCGTCCACAGGCCCTACTTCTAACACCCAGAAACACGAGACTATTGGACACAAGACATGGCATATGAATGGAGAACTTACCCTCATCTTTATACCCTCATCCATGATACATCGATCACCTCCATTCTCAATGCCTACCTCATGGAACTTAATAATGTTCCTTCACCTGCCACAAACATTCACCATACCTCAATTGGACCATCACACACCCTTGAAATAATTCCAAAAGCACAAGGCTGTACTCCGAGTTCAAGTTCGAGTCCTCAAAGCATCCTTGTTATGGAACAACTCCCTGATTACACCAACGTCTTATTCCAAGACGCTTAGGACCCATGGGAAGAGTTTTAGTCCCTTCTCCATACTGAAAGTCCACATCATACTGTCACCAACCCATACTCTCCTACTGCATCTACATCACAGCACATGTCTGATGCTAATCAAAACAAATATCAACAAGCTGAGGCGTATTTAAACCAGAGACAGATACACTGGCACAAGCGCCAATAAGAGAAAGAGACAGGATTCGTGTCACCATCGCGCTATCCATCCATTCCATGATGATAATTTGTCGCCATCATACAGCTTTTGATGCAGCAACCCATATGCCTCTCGTTCGCTTTGAATGTTTTATGTAAAAGTCTTAGTTGGTGTGCTTTACTTTCTAAAAAGGTGTGCTTTACTTTCTCAAAGTATATGCCTGCTTGTCGATTATAATCATTCGAGGGTCCTGTCCTCGATGATTTTTTATATTAGGCCCCTTCTGCTTCAGTTGTAGGGAAGAGTTAATCAGAAATAAAAATTTAAGTTTTCTTACATTATGTTTCTCTAAATCACCTCTCTCTTCTAGGAGTCAAAGAAATTATTTGGGTTCATAATGATACGCTCTCCTTTAATTGTTTATACTGAGTATGCTCTGCACTTACCTTAAGCCTAAGGGTCCTATGCATCAGAAAGGTCCTATTTTGATCCTCCAAAACTTATTTTTATAAAATAAATGTGTTTTCTCACAACGTTCACCCTCTTTAAAGGCCATGGGTGCCGTGTTTTTGGGTGGTATTGTGAAAAATTATTTTCAAATATGATTTTCGGATTTGGTATTTGATGGATAAGTGTATATTGGCTGGAAACCAAAACTTGCGGGCTATTGGCCCTAGGTTGCCTTTTATGTGGTGGACAATGAAATCATATTTAGCAAACCAGTTTTTGAGGTTGAGCAGTTGCTTGTCAGGGAGCAACTTATTTTTGAAGTCAAAGATTCAGGGAAAAGAAAAGTTATCCATGTTGATAAGAAATTTATGGCTGATGAAATGAAATTCGAATTTTTTAATTCCATACTTGACAAATATTCTTATATTCCCAAATCTGCCCAAATCAATGAATTACAATTTCCTATCATAAGTCTTTACAACCTTAACAAATAAAAAACTTCTCTCACCAGAAGTATTTGAACTCCATGTCCATAAAAAGACCACTACCAAAAGAGTATATCAAGTCTTCTAGACTAGATCAGTGTGCTTTACAAGCCTCTCAAAGTGAACAGTATGTCACTTTAGAAATACCCTCAGATCTCGTAGAAAACCAGAAACAAGAATGTATACCCATCTTTATCTTTGAGGTATAAGATTTATTATGACTCACCATGGCCGAAAAGGCTTACCTATTACAACTAGAATTACTCTCTTGGACACTAAGTTTAAACAGTACCAGTATGTTGTTATAGGAACCATTCTGACCACACTCCATACTGGTAGTGTCCTCTTAATTGTTTACCCAAATTTCAACCTCACTCTTGAAGATCCCAACCTTCCGACAACCATCAAAGTTCAAATCTAGCTCTAAGGAGCAGAAAAAACATCCACATCAAAGCTTGCCACTCTTCATCACCAAATAGTGTATCGATTACACGGGTTTGGTATTTGATCGATAAGTGTATGTTGGCTGGAAATCAGAACTTGCGGGCTACTGGCCCTTTGATTTCTTAGGTGAAGAAGATTAACTAAACATGGAAACAACTTCATCTTCAACCTCAATCCCTTCATCGTCTTCATCCCATATTTCTCTTTCCTCCAGTCTCTCTCTTCTAAGATCACGTCAAAAACATGAAAGATTTTTTATCTTCCAAGAGATCTTTGAAAAAGTCCTTCTGCTCACAGATTTTATCCAGGCATAACATGGCCATCTGGAAAATCTTTCCCAAAAAGATGTCAGCAATACTGAGATTAGTCGCTATGAGTTTTCTTTGAAGATCAGGTTAGAAATTTGTCTAGAAAATCATTCCCAGTTTCACCATCCTTCACCACTCTAGAAGAATGAACAATTTTTTATGGCCATTTCCAACCTGGTCCACACATCGCAACTGAATTATTAAAGTTCCCGGACATAAATCTTACCAAAAAACAGATACAACAATTCCTCGGGATTGTTAATTATGTCCGCGATTTCATCCCAAAAGTTGCAATCCACACAAACCAACTATCACGCATGCTCAAAAAACAGTGTCCTCTATGGGGCCCAGCCCAGACAGACGCTGTCAAGAATACATGATGTTTTATGGAGTCATTGATGAGATTTGGCAGCTTGATTATCTAATGATTAAAAATGCATTTTTCAAGTGTGATTAGGTAGATGATAGAGGGGTTTGCACTGACAATTTAGGTTTCACTGTAGTTGATTTAAATCAGATTGGCTATAAATCTAATTGCTTTATTCTAGCTTGTCATGCAAAGCAAGTATTTTATGTAAATGACAAGCTAGATAATAATAAATCAATAGTTTGTTCAGTGACCGACAAAGCTTATAAGTTAAATGGGGAAAGATGTAAAGATGTGGATGTATTTTCTCCATTATCTAACAAACTTCCAGTATGTGAGTTGGATCAGAAAGATGATGAAGGAAATTATGACAGAAAAGATTATGATGCTATTCCAATAGATATTAATTTAAAAAATCAGTGAATGCATTATTGTAGTTAGTTTCCAACACTAATTTTCACAGCTTTCCAGTAAGTGATTTATTTATTTCATTATATGCTATTGCTTTTGTATTAACTTATTAATATAAATGATATGCTTATTTATTTTAATCATTTTCAGGATTGTAGGAGATGGCTGGAGATGCTGAGTTCACTCTTTTGGAGCTCGACGAAAGACCAAGGAAAAGAAAACAAACAAACAGAAAAGGGTTGCAAAAATAAGAAGTTAGTCATGAAGCTGCAATTGAGTACAATTCTTGCGGTGTTCCAGTTAGAAAGGGAAGACATGATCTTAGGAGTTACATTGGAGTCATTGTACGTGAAACAATTTCAATTTTACTTGATGATTGGAGGCGTGTGCCACTGGAGATGAAGGAAACTTTGTGGCTTCATTTTCAGGTTTTTTTTACTTGTTTCATAGTATGTTTAACGATTTTATATAACTTCCAGATTTGTTTAAAGTTGTTTCTAATCCATGTTATTAGTTTACAGAAAAAATTCAAATTGAGCTTTAAATGCAAAAGCCAAGTATTAAAGTGGATGGGGGTTGCATCAAGAAACTTTTGATGTGAACTGGCAATTGAATTCGTTCTACCTAACAAGGACGATCGAAAGTTACTAAGGTTGCCTCATATTGACATTCTGATAATTGTATGGCAACATTTACAAGTGACAGAAGCTCAGAAAGACTTTATCAGAACTTATTGTTGTCTTGTAATATTTTCTATAGTTTCAATTTGAATTGTATATAGACTTGCTCTGTGTTGAAGATTAAAGAAGGATATTAGCTTAGTGCAGCTAATGTCTTGTACTCGTAATTGCAGATTTATAATTTTTTTTTTTATAGAATGAACTGAAGAGTCAAGTTGAACAAGGAACATTCCAATCACAAAGGTCACATGACATTCTAAGTAAAGCTCTTCAGATGCAGCCAAATAGAAGTAGGGTGCAAGGAGTGGGGCAATTCGTCACCCCATTTATGTACTTTTATGTCCCCGATGCCACTGAGTTAGCAAGAGAAAGAAAGATGAATCAAGAGAGTTTCCAATTCATGTCTGCTCAATTAGAACACATGAATGCAAGGTTAAATGTGTACAGCAATACTGAAGTTGGAAGTTTTAACTTTCCGAAGCCCAAAACTTCCACTGATGTTCAGATTGACAATGATCAACAATCCCCTGAAACTCTTGGAAAAGGAAAGGTATATGGCCTCTTGCATGTTATTATTTTATTTTCATTTGTATATGCATGTATTACTACTAATGGTATGTATTTTGATTATTGTATAGACTGATTTTCGATCGGGTAAGTCGACTCTAAAATCTGTTAAGAGTAAAATTAAAGACACTCCCACCACAATTTCTGAAGCAACTCCTCAACAACCCCCCAAAAAAGTAGAGTGTGAAATTACTTCAAAGCCCACACCAAGAAGATCTCCTAGACTAACTCCTAAAGTACTAGATGTGCAGTTCTCCTGTCATGACAAAGTACCAACAAAGAACCAATAGTCATCAGACCAGCAGAAGTACCCAAAAAAGAACCACTAGTCATCGGACCAATAGAAGTAGCCAAAAAAGAACCACGGGTCATCAGACCAATAGCAAAAGACCTCAAGCTACATGTGAAGAATACACGAGCAACAGCACGATCAAGAAAGAATGATAGGAGTGAACATATAAACGTGTTTACCATGTTCATCGAGAATTCTTTACGTCGATTGATCAGGATTCGGCATCACACAGTAACCTTTGGTGAAATTTGGGAAACACACTTGGATAAAATGATTTGTGCTGAAATCATCGAGTTTAAAGAGGTCTCAAACTGCATCATTAATATATGGATCAAGTACGGTAAATCATAGCTTATGTTTTAGTAAACTTGGAGCTGTTATTTTGTTTCTTTTATTCAAACTTACGTCGTTATGCATGTTTGTTTCCTCTTAGACAGCTATATAAGGAGATGGAGAGCAATGGAAGTATTAGGCCGGTTGGTTTTTTGAGAAGCTATATCCAAGGGTCAGCTTCAAAGACAGGACTCAATACATTTCCAAACTGTTAGGCTTGGCAGAATTGGGACAAGTCATCGTATTCCTGTACACCCCTGGGTATAACCTTTTTCATTTACTGGTCACATTCTTTAATTTGTAGATTAATTACGAAGTTAAAAACTTTGTGCAAATCATATGTGAGAACAATTTTTACTTTGTTTAGTGGCCACTGAGTGTTATTGGCAATTGATATGGTGAGACGTACAACCTATTATCTTGATCCTTTGGAAGGTAGTCCTGATAAAGAGCTAATGCAGATTGTCAATCATTTAAGTTTGTTATTTGTATCTTTGATCATGCTGTTTTATTTTTTATATCTTATGCTAATTATTTGCTAACGTTAGCTATGCCTCTAAATTTTAATGGGATTCGAATACATTAGAGTTTAAATTCTAATACAAAGGCCAATGTTCAATGGATACCTGTCAAGGTAAAAATAGACAAACCTAAATAATTATTGTTAACGTACAGTAAAAAATAATGTAATTTTTGTTATTTGTCGATCCCATGAGGAGGTGAATTTTAATTATATGTAGAATTAATTTTGTATGAGGTGATTGGATTTGTGATGAAAATGATTTGGAATATCCTAAAATTAGAATTGAAATAACGAGGATAAATTGAAGATAAATCTATTGAAATGATGTACTTGGTTATCTGGATTCGTATCAACATGCATCATGGACTAAATATTCCTTATTAATACCAATTAAATCACGAGGGGGGAATCCACACCTCATGAATCACGCTCTAATAAATATGGTGCTAAGGGCTTATCGTGCCAAATAATAATAATCTTATACTAGGGAGCCGGTGAAACTAGGGCGGTACTAGACAAGATTATTATTATTTGTCAATGAAAAGTCAAAACATTCACAAAAACTAGAGGGGAAGAGAAAATAAATTTATCAAATAAAGCCCATGACACATGTTGAGACTTCACCTTTAACCCAAGCTTGAAAGAAAATTAGCCACTCATAATTGAACTAGGGGCAAAATGGAAATTTATTAAAATACGTAGAAAATACAAGATGGAGAAGGAATTACAGAAAATAGAGTCCAAAAATGGATTCAGAGGTATCAAATTAGGGGGGAAGGCCCCTTTTTTATAGATACATCGAGTAAATTATAACCATCGGATTAAAAACAGTTTGGACGCTTAGAATTGCGACACGTCATCAGTCAACAATATACGTCAACAGTACGCGTGAACATTACATAGTTTGATTATGTGGCTTGAACAGTAACATGGTTTGACCACGTGGTTTAAACAATGACACGGTTTAGTTGAAAATAATTGCATGTGCGGCATGTACCGTACGCGTATTTTTTGGTTCACTGATGTGTTGCCACATCATCGATCAACAATGCATAAGAATTTTAGTCCAATAGGATCTTGACACCTAATCAGTCAATGCCACATCATCGATCCGTCTATGTAAACAGTGTCGTGAACAGTGTACATGTGAACAGTGCCATTTTTCCTTTTATGCTCCTCCTGAGATTTTCGACCGTCCTTGAGTTCAAAAGTAATGTCCGTTTTTCTGTTTGATCTCTCGTTTATTGTGAAATAACTATGATGTCCCTAAAATATATAAAATACTTAATTAAAATAAAACACACATAATTAAATTACAAAAAGCTAAAACACATAAAAGTAAGGGTTGTTAGTAAGACTTGAAATGTAAAATGACGGTTTTCTCCTTTATAAATATGCATTTTCTAACACTCAACACACCCCCCCAACTAGCTTATTGCTAGTCCCTAGCAAATAAAGCGAAAACAAAATTCAAAAATTATATTTTTTTAAACACTCTTGTTTATTCAATCATACTAATGATAACAATCAAATAAAAGTATAAGCATTATCTCAAGTCTAAAGAAACATCACACCCACATCAACCATCCAAATGAATCAGCTCAGTAGACTTTATCGTAGTTACCTTTAAGAATGACATGTCAAACCCCAAAATCTCATGGAAGAGTGACACTCTCACAAAGAAATTAAACCCAATAAAAATAATCACTCTAATGAATAGTAATTTAGAGAAAATAATCAAGAAATGATATCACATATTCTCACCAAGATGAAAGAAATATGCCCTCAACTTAGAAATAATACTATCCCAAGTCAAATAAAAATGCTAGTCAACCCAATTTATTTATTTATTTATTTTTTCATGCATCCCTACATGCTTTTAGCCCATATAACTAGGTTCTACTTCAGACTATAGTTCCCTAAAATCAAGAAGGATTTTTATTAGGACGTAACGTAGGCTAGGGACATGGCTAACAAAGAAGAAAAATAGGAAAAACAAAGTGTATGTTTGTTATGACATGTTCATTCCTTCAAGCAACTCATATTTATCTCCGACATCAACATGTAGAGTAGCAAACATAGTATAACATCACTTAAGACCAAAGATAATATAAATACTAAAATTTGAAATTAATCATGTCATTCAATGTTAAAACAAATCACACAATTTTTTTTTAACAACATCCTATCCCTCAACCTATTTTAAACATGAAAGGAAAATATGCATGCAGAAATATGAAAATGATGCAGAAAAACTAATTAGAAAATGACAGAAAACGAAAATGATTTTTTTTTAACTTAAGAAGATGCGTTTCTAAAGGTACTACACTCTATATTTAGCCATATTTGAATCAAAAAAATTAAAAATGTATATTTATGAAGGAGAAATAAAAAGAAGAAGAAAAATGAACATCAACACATAATAAAGAAAAAGAAAATGTCTGTTTTTTTAATTAATTTTTTCAAACGATAAAGATGCGTTTCTAGAGGCACTACACTCCATATTCAGCCATCTTCAACAAAAAGTTAGCAACAGTTAGTTTCTACAACAAAAAAATTAGTAAAAACTTAACCAAGATTCCACAGTTGTCAACTATTCTCTCCCCCCAATCAGAACGAAACATTGTCCTCAATGTTTTAAAGGGAAGAAGTAGAGTTTAAAAGACATCACATGGATGGTGCAACACAGAAGATGAGTCAGACAAACTGCCCAAAGGTTTTAGGACTCTAAAGATGATGCCTAACACTTGGCTTCCTCTAACAAAAGTAGCTTCTGAGACCAATTTTGATAACCCTCGGTTACCTCCTCCATACACCAAGTGTAATTTTCTCTCTGTAATGCTTCAACCAAGATCTATGGTTGCATCAACGAACTCTTTACGTTTGCCATAGGAAAATCCAAAAAGCACACAAATGTTCTTGAATAATCTATTAAGAGTAGCTGCCATTGGAATATTTCTCAAAAATAATTTGTGAGTGCTTATCAAAAAGTCATATTTAAGAATCTTGGTGACAATAAATCACAACTGTGTATGAGGTGGCATGTCAGTGTCAAATAATGCGTAAAGCACATGGCTCCATAGTCAAAAAGTAAACAGTAAAAAAAACAGTAATAAAATTATTAAAGACAATAATGCAAACAATAAACAACAGTGTAATAAAATAAAATAATAATAAAGTAAAAGGATATTTACAGGTAGTTGCGATTGTGGCTCATATCTTCCTCTGGTTTTACACCAGAAACTGCTTGAACGCCCTCTATGGGTCGAGGATGGGCTTCAAAACCAGTTTTCTTATAAACTGGCAAACAGGATCATTTATAGTCAGATTCCTGACACTATATCGTGCATGCTTTTTCTGGAATAATGGCCATAACTGGAGAATCGCTCCTTGCACATATCCACTGGGATGCGTTTCAAGAGACAGAAGGATATCATCCAATGACTCCTTATTCAAGCCATCCCTAATGAATTGAATCTTATCTTCCCTGTTATCAGACACCATTCTTAAAGAATATAGGTTTTTATTGCAACTCATTCTGGCACACTTATGACAAGCAACAGAAATTCTTTGAGCTCGTCGTTTTCTTGCATAATTTCATTTCCCACAACTAGGCATGTATGCAATAAATTTTGGAGGTAAATCACCTACTAATCGTACTTTCGCCTCAATTAACCAACGGATGTCAGCAGGTATGTTATTCGTCATGAGCAATCGTATGCATTCGGACCGGACTTTATAGATCATAAGGAGGGCATTCTGAGAGAGTGAAGGGAATTGCTTGTGAAGCTTCGCCAGAATCTCAGTTCTATCCATACCTTTGCCTCAAAATATCAGTTATTATAGGAAAACTGAAGTAACCGACTTGCTTGTCACGGAGTATCGTTATCCGCCATTTTACTGGGGTAGCAAACTAAAGCACACAAGCAGAAAAAAATTAAAACACACAAAGAAAATTAAAATCGTCCTATTATTGAATTTACCTCAAGCTCTAGCTGGATGTCGTAAACACTTCTCTCAATATCTCTGAGTTGGCTTTCTAAACCCCAACATAGGCTACTAACTCTGGTGGTTGTAGAGCCCAAATGCGATTTGTTTTACAAAATTGAATCTGTCTTTTGAGATGAGTTTTAACACATTGAAGTGGTTTAAGATTGTTCAGGAGGAACGGTCTAAGTATGGTACTCATAATTATCAATGATAAGAGAAAACGTAATGATAAACGCACTTATGCAAAAATAATTTCAATTAGCAAAACAATAATAAAGAAAGAAAAAATCAAACCACCGAAAAGAAAAAAATCAATTCAAATTTGGTGGATCACTCAAATTTATTTCAATGTCTTCTTCATGTGGTTGGTACTCTAAATATGGTTTTAATCTTTGACCATTAACTTTAAATGTGACACCATTCTTTGGGTCCTTAATTTCAATTGCCCCATGTGGAAAAACAATATATACAATAAATGGGCCAGACCAACGAGAGCGTAACATACTTGGGAATAGGTGCAAGTGAGAATTAAATAAAAGCACTTTCTGACCTGGAGTAAAAAATTTTCTCATAATTTGCTTGACATGGAAGACTTTCATTCGTTTCTTGTAAATCTTTGCATTTTCGTATGCGTCATTGCGAATTTCTTCAAGTTCTGCCTGTTGTAATCTTCTTTCTGAGTTAGCTTGCTGCATGTTAAAATTGAATTTCTTGATAGCCCAATATGCATGATGCTCGAGTTCTACATGTAGGTGGCAAGCTTTTCCATACACTAACCTATAGGGTGACATCCCAATAGGGGTCTTGAAAGCCGTTCTATATGCCTATAATGCATCATCAAGTATTAATGATCAATCTTTTTTGTTTGGCCTCACCATCTTTTCTAATATGTGCTTTATTTCTCGATTGGAAATCTCCACTTGGCCACCAGTTTGCGGATGATATGGAGTTTCCACTTTGTGAGTGATTGAATACTTTGTCAAAAGAGCTTTGAATGCTTTATTACAAAAATTGGCACCACCATCACTGATTATCGCTCGAGAAAATTCAAAGCGTGAAACAATATTACTTTTCAAAAATCCTATCACCACCTTGTGATCATTGGTTCCACATGGAATTACTTCTACCCATTTCGATACTTAGTCAACAGCAACCAATATGTATTGATGGCCAAAAGAAAGGGGAAAGGGTCCCATGAAGTCGATGCCCCATACGTCAAAAATCTCAATCACTAAAATTGGATTTAGTGGCATTATATTCCTTCGTGTAATGCTCCTCATTCGTTGACACCTATCACATGAAAAACAGAAAGTGTAAGCGTCTCGAAATATAGTTGGCCAATAGAAACCATATTGTAAAACTTTTGTAGCTGTTCTTTTAGCACTGAAATGGCCTCCACAAGCTTGTTCATGGTAGAATGAAGGGATATTGTGAATTTCACTTTCTGGGATATATCTTCTGACAATTTGATATGCACAATACTTGAACAAATACAGGTCATCCTAAAAGAAATTCTTTATTTCTGCAAAGAATTTAGCCTTGTCTTGCTTGGTCCAATGCTCTGTAAATTTACCTGTAACAAGATAATTAACTATATCAGCATACCAAGGTAATACTTCCACACTCATTAATTGTTCATTTGGAAATTACTCATTCAATGTTAATGGCTTTGTAATTGTGTCAAAATGGAGACGAGAGAGATGGTCTGTCACAACATTTTCTGTGCCTTTCTTATCTTTGAATTCCAAGTCAAATTCCTGCAAAAGTAACACCCAATGAATTAGTCTAGCTTTTGCATTTTTTTTTGTGCGAAGATATTTAAGAGCAGCATGATCTGTGAACACAATTATTTTACAACCAATGAGATAAGATTAAAAATTTTTTAATGCAAACACTACTGCTCGCATTTCTTTTTCAGTAGTTGAATAGTTCAACTGGGCATCATTCAATGTCATACTAGTATAGTAAATAACATGGAGAATCCAATCAACTCTTTGTCCTAATACTGCTCCTATTACATAATCAAATGCATCACACATTAGCTCAAATGGTAAGTTCTAGTTTGGGGGCTGAATGATGGGTGATGATGTCAACAATTGCTTTAATTTTTCAAAGGCCACAAGACATAAATCATTAAAGATAAAAAGTACATCCTTAGCAAGTAAACTACATAAGGGTCTAGAAACTTTGCTAAAATCTTTAATGAAATGTCTATAAATAAGCATGCCCAAGGAAAGATCGTACTTCTCTGACTGTTTTGGGTGGAGGAAGATTAGAAATGAGATCCACCTTGGCTTTGTCAACCTCAATACCTTTGCTTGAAATGATGTGATAGAGAACAATACTTTGTCCTACCATAAAATGACACTTCTCCCAATTTAAGACCAAGTTCTTCTCGATACATCTCTGCAGAACTAGTGTTAGATGATGTAAAAATTTATCAAACGAGTCACCAAAGACAAAAAAATCATCCATAAAGACCTCAAGGAATCGTTCAACCATATCAGAAAAAATGTTTAACATGCATTGTTGAAATGTAGCAGGTGCATTACATAATCCAAATGGCATCCTCCTATATGTAAAAGTGCCAAAAGGGCAAGTGAAAGTGGTATTCTCTTGATCTTTTGGTGCTATAGGAATCTGATTATATCCTGAGTAGCCATCTAGAAAGCAATAAAATTCATGGCCTGCTAATCTATCAAGCATTTGATCGATAAATGGTAAAGGAAAATGGTCTTACGTGTGACAGAATTCAACTTTCTATAATCAATGCATACACGCCATCCTGTAGTCACTCTAGTGGGTATCAATTCATTATCGGCATTTGTAACTACAGTGACTCCTGACTTTTTTGGGACAACTTGTACAGGACTGACCCATGAACTATCAAAATAGGGTAAATGATACATGTATCTAACACCTTAAGTACTTCAGTTCTAACAACTTCTTTCGTATTAGGATTTAACCGACGTTGCATTTCCCTAGTAGATTTAGCATTTTCATCAAGGTAAATGTAATGCATGCAGCCTACTGGATTTATACTTTTTATGTCTGCTATGTTCCATCATAATGCTCATTTGTGCTCTTTTAAAACATCCAACAACTTACCATTTTGTTTTTCATTGAGGGATGCTGAGATGATTACCGATAGAGTACTTTCTTCCCCCAAAAATGCATTCCAAAGTATTGGGCAATGGTTTGAGCTCGATTTTCGGTGGTGATTCTAATGATAAGATGAGTTTCTTCTCTGATGGTGCTAGTTGTTCAAATCTTGGCTTTCATTTATTAGTGTCCATAGATGGTGCTGAGTCAAGTAGGGCGTTGACCTCATCGACCGATCTGTCAATATCAAAATCCAAACCAAAGTGAGTTAAACATGTTTATAAAAGATCATCACTAAGGTTTGAAATAAAAGTGTCATCAACTAATGCTTCAATTAAATCCACATCAACAATTCCATCATATGCATTCTGAGGTTGTTTGGCAATGTTGAAGATGTTTAGCTCCATAGTCATGTTGCCAAAGGACAACTGCATATTTTCAGTTCTGCATTAAATATGAGCATCCGCAGTTGCCAAGAAAGGTCGCCCTAGAATAATGGGGATGTGCTTCCTTGAATCCTGTATTGGTTGAGTGTCAATTACAATGAAATCAACAGGAAAATAAAACTTGTCTACCTGGATAAGTACGTCCTCTACAATACCACGAGGTATTTTCGTGGACCGATCTGCAAGCTGCAACACCACTAGAGTTTGGTGTAATTCTCCAAGCCCAAGTTTCACGAAAACTAAATAAAGCAACAGATTTACACTAGCTCCTAAATTCAATAAAGCATTCCTAATTGTGTGGTTCCCTATGCTAATGAGATAGTGGGGGAGCTTGGGTCTTTGCATTTTAAAGGAATTTTATGTTGAAGGATAGAACTAACGTTTTCTGTTAAAAATTCCTTCTTTTGAACATGCATGTTTCTCTTTTTAGTACATAGGTCTTTAAGAAACTTGGCATAAGATGGAATTTGCTTTATAGCATCAAGTAAAGGGATGTTAACATTTACCTGTTTGAAGATTTCGAGAATCTCACTTGTGGATTTTTCTTTCTTTCCTTTAGCTAACCTCTGATGAAATGGAGCCTTGGGAACATATACTCGTGAGTTGGTTTCTTCTTTCTCCTCCAGTGATGAGTCCTCAACACTCACAGGTACAATTTGATTTTCTTTTGTCACTGGCATCTCGACTTTGTTGTCGACTTCTTTTTATTTTCGTAAGTTCATGATGGCTTTGACCTCTCCATGCTGTTGTGGTGAACTGGTACTTGCTTCATGCACTCCTTTAGGGTTAGGCACTAGTTGACTTGGAAATTTACCTTTCTCAACAGTTATTGCCAAGGTCTGAACTGAAGAAGCAAGTTGTCTCACCATCTTCTCTGCTCTCAACTCATTTCGTAGTCCATCAATAGTGCGGTTCTGTTGCTCAATCGCAGAGTGAGTAAGATTCTTGAGATTCTGGAATGAATCCTCCCATGATCTAGGTTGAGAGTAGTTCTGGTTCTAATTGTATGGTCTAAATAGTGGCTAAAAGGCTTAAGGATTTTGAGGAATTTGTTGCATTGGTAGTGTTGGAGCTGCTAGTCCATTCTGTTGGAATCCTTGAGACCATAAAAAATTAGGGTGGTCTCTCCATCCAGGGTTATATGTGTTGGAGTATGGGTTGTAATTTGATGGTTTTCTTATTACACCTATGACATTGGCTTGGTCTGAGTATGAGTCATGATCATGTGGCTCTGTTGATTTAGCAGTTGATAACGATGCTATTTGTCGAGCGAGACCTTCAACCATCTCCTTAACTTCTTTGATTCCTGAAGTTGACTCGCTAATGCTAACCTCATTTACTCCCTTAATCCCTCTAGTATTTCTGAGCGATCGACTCCGTTGTTGGGAATTATCTGCTTGTCACCGGAAAAGTTCGCAAATCTCTTATGCACTTTTTGACATTAGCTCTCCTCCACTTGTTGCAATTAGCCATTCTTGCACATTCAGCAATAATCCCTCCAAAAAGTATTGGCATTGGTGCCATTTCTCGTACCCATGATGTGGGCACTTCAAGAGTAGCCCATTGAATCGCTCTCATATTTCGAAATACTGTTCGTCTTCTCTCTAGGTAAACTCCAAGATTTCCCTGCGAATAGCATTGGTTTTATGCACTGGGAAATATTTATTTAAAAAAATTTTTACCATTTGTTCCCATGATGAAATGCTATTAGCAGGCAATGTATTAAGCCATGAACGAGCTCTATCCTTTAAAGAAAATGGGAATAGTCTATGTTTAACATCATCGTCTGAAAAATTATCATATTTAAAAGGTTTGGTAAATAGCATAAAAATTATTTTGATGATTATATGGGTCCTCATTTTCTAAGCCATAGAATGTTGGGAGACAATTTAGCACACTAGGTTTTAGTTTAAAACTCTTATCAGCTACATTTGGGTATCTTATGCATGACGTGCTCAAATTGGCTAAAAGACTGAAGTAGTCCTTAAATGACCTCTCCTGTGGTGCTTGTAAATCCATTTTATTTTTAACTTTTTTGTGTGTGCGAAGTGTTTTCTCAAGTTCGAAGTCTATAGGTTTAAGATTAGGTAATAGTGATCTACGATCATGCATGCAAAACAAATAAAATAAAAATAAAGATGGGAACAAAACAAATAGAAATAAAAAAAGATGGAGAAATTACGATACTAACCTTATGGTGCTACTACAACCTTACTATAAAAATACATAAAAAAACGTGAAAATAAATTAACTAAAAATAAATTAATAAGATAAGCAAAAAAAAATTACGAAGGAAAATAAATTGAAAATTAAATTACAGAATTTTAAAGAGGAGAAAAAGAAAAGAAATACTAATCTTTAAATGTAAATTCGCCTTTTTTTTCTTTTTTTAAAAAAATATAAGAAAACAATTAAATGGAAATATTTACAAAAATTAATTCCATGAATTAAAATTACTTATCTCCCCGGCAGCGGCGCCAAAAATTTGTTGTACAAATTTTATTGAACTCGTAAGTGCACGAATCTATTATAGTATAGATCAACGGTAACGAGTGTCGATCCCACGAAGAGGTGGATTTTAATTATATGTACAATTAATTTTGTATGAGGTGGTTGGATTTGTGATGAAAATGATTTAGACTATCCTAAAATTAGAATTGAAATAGCGAGAATAAATTGAAGATAAATCTATTAAAATGATATACTTGAGTATCTGGATCTATATCAACATACATCATGAGTTGAATATTCGTTACTAATACCAATTAAATCATAAGGGGGGAATCCACACCTCATGAACTACGCTCTAATAAATATGGTGCTAAGGGCTTATCGTGCCAAATAATAATAACTTTATACTAAGGAGCCGGTGAAATCAGGGCAGTACCAGACAAGATTATTATTATTTGTCAATGAAAAGTCAAAACATCTACAAAAACTAGAGGGAAAGAGAAAATAAATTTACCAAATAAAGCCCATGACACATGTTGAGACTTCACCTTTAACACAAACTTGAAAGAAAATTAGCCACTCATAATTGAACTAGGGGCAAAATGGAAATTTATTAAAATACGTGGAAAATACAAGATAGAGAAGGAATTACAGAAAATAGAGTCCAAAAATGAATTCAGAGGTATCAAATTTATGGGGGAAGACCCCCTTTTTATAGATACATAGAGTAAATTATGGCCATTGGATTAAAAACAGTTTGGACGCTCAGGATTGCGCCACATCATCAGTCAATAGCACACGTCAACAGTACGCTTGAACAATACGCGGTTTGACTATGTGGCTTGAACAGTAACACAGTTTGACCACCGGTTTAAACAGTGACACGGTTTGCACAGTAACATGGTTTAGTTAAAAATAATTCCATGTGTTGCATGTACCGTACGCGCATTATTTGGTCCACTGATATGCTGCCACGTCATCAATCAACAGTGCATAAGAATTTTAGTCCAATAGGATCTTGACACCTCATCAGTCAATACCACATCATCGGTCAATGCCACATCATCGATCCGTCTATGTAAGCAGTGTCGTGAACAGTAACCGTCAACAGTATCGTACATGTGAACAATGCCATTTTTCCTTTTATACTCCTCCTGAGGTTTTCAACCGTCCTAAGTTCAAAAGTGATGTCTGTTTTGCCGTTTGATCTCTCGTTTATTAAGAAATGACTATAATGCCCCTAAAATACATAAAATACTTAATTAAAATAAAACACACATAATTAAATTACAAAAAGCTAAAACACATAAAAATAAGAGTTTTTAGTAAGACTTGAAATGTAAAATGACGGTTTTCTCCTTTATAAATATGCATTTTCTAGCACTCAACAACTATGTGATGAAATACATGCAAGATATCGTCACAAATGTGAATGTTCTAAAAAATAATGTAAGTATTGAAAACAATTTTTACAATACTGCATCATATTGTTTTAATTTATTGTGAAATGAATCAGCTCAAAAACCTATTGTGTGCTTCTTTATATTATCATTTTTATTGTGTATTGTATGCATTTTATAAATTGTGAGGGTACTTATAATGGTGACTATATTACATACTGTTGAATCAATTATATGAATATCCATATAGACATGAATTAGTATTTGGGATATACACAATGTACTGCATATCCCAACACAAAACAACTATTTGGGTTGCAAAGTAGTTGTTAGCGGGGATGTGCTATGGTGTTGTTGCTTGTACTTTACTTTGATGAGGATAAGTTGTCATCCTAATTAAGGTTTTGTATCTACATCCATATTTGTATTAAATAGCGTACTGTTTGGGTTCACAAGTTGCTTTGGCTATTAAAGATTGTTGTTGTTGGGGTTCACAAGTTTTTTTTTTTTTGAAATTACAATGATCAAGATGTTCAGTATTTACGTATATAATTTTGGATAAAACAGTAACATTGTTGGAGTTTATTTGTTGTCTTTAATTGTTAACACACAAATATATTTAAATGAATGATAATTAAGTAGTTTAGTCAAGGATTTTTGGTGAATAACTTGTTGTTTTAAAATTAAAGTTCAAGGGAATTGAGGAATACACTCTTAAGGACCTCTCGCGACTTCGTGATCAATGAGTTACATACGTTGCCAAGTTAATTACAACCTACAATCGCGAGGTAACATACAAGTGATTTATTATTATTTTTCCTTTAAAATATACAAGACTTATTTTTTGTGGTGTGCTAATTGATTTTATATACTTGTAGGTGAAAAAAAAATGAAGGCATATGTGGACTCCAAAATCAATGACATTGTTATCTTTTTATTCTTGTTGGCTAAATTTTCAGAAATTAATTTAGTACTTTATCGTGCATACTACTTGTTCAAAGCTTAATTTAGTACTTGAACTTGTTTTTTACCCCCGAACAATGATGTATTAATTTAGTACTTTATCATGTATACTACTCAATGACATTGTATATTATGTGAATTGCATTACAATATTTGATATGTTTAATATATTTTGGGTTTATTTTAATTGTAAAATAAACAGGAATAACGTGATTACAAAAAATAAAACACAACTGGTATAGCACCGTTAATACTAACACTAATTATTTAAATGATGATAAGAATTTTTGATGTTACTGAATCAGTGGATTCCTAATACCGTAGTCACATAAATCAGTGACATGTAAATAGTATCATTAAATACTAACACGATTGAGTCACTATCCTTGCGACCCTCTAGTGACACAAAATACTGACATAGAAATAGTATCAACTGATACTAACACCATAGTATTACTATTGTGGTGATACTATAGTGACACAAGATACTAACGCAAAAATCACTGACAACAAAAATTAGTGTCAATATGTTCTGACTTGAGCATTACTGTCACAATTAACAAGTGTCAGCAAAAGTAATTACTGACACTAAAGTGGTGTCAATAAAGCTCATTTTTCTAGTAGTGCATGTGTCCATTAGATGATCCAAAAAATGAAGTTTTTTTTATCATTGCTCATGAACTTATACAGTTTAAGGAAATAATTATAAATTACTGTACTACTGCAGGATGAAAATCAAGGCGGCAAAGATGGATCATATATATATTATGTTTTCAACTGATTTTGGGCTAAGAAAATCCAAAATCAATCATGAACAATAAATTTAATATTTTGGGGAAGATGGGGTACCTCACTGGTTTGCCGTGTGGGACGTGGGGTATCCTAGGTCTTGGGAGGTGGGAAGGAGGGAGTGAGAGATAGCTATGGAGGACGGTCAGCGACGCACAAGATATTCTCTGAAGTGGGCTTCGTACCTACAAAACAGTGAAAGGAGGGTTAGAGGTGAAGCCGGGGGGGTACCCTGGCGTTCACACTCCGACGCTCAAGTTAGCAAACTCGAGCTTTTTAGGCGAAGAGAGCTAGCAAGCTCTCTGTAAATTAGGGTTTTAGGATGAGGAGAACTTGGTTTTTGGAGTGAGAGTGTGAATGGCGAAAATTGGAGGAAGGAGAAAAGCTTGTGGCCAAACTTATGGAGAACAAACCCTAGGTGTCTTTATATATGGTGTACCTCCCTGCCACGTGGCGTACCCTCTTTGGCTCATGTCCCTCTGGTGTTTTCATGATTTTTGGGTTGTTATATACATGCCCGCGGCGTATCTCATCATTTGGAGACTTGGCGCGCGCTGGTGTGTGGTCCTGGGGTAGCTCTGCAGCAGTTGTCGGGTAGGCGGTTGGGGACCACTGTCCTTGGTATAATTTTCTGCACTGTGGCAGGCGGCTGTCCCCCCTTTGGCGTACCATTTTCGATTCCGTTTTCTGACCAAATCAAAGGAAATCTTTTAGGAGGCGGAGATGTTGCGTATGGTGAATATTTCGGAGGATTCTCTTACACCGTTTCGTAGGGTACCCCTTATGACTTGGGGTACCCCTTACTACTTAGGGTACCCCTTGCTACTTAGGGTACCCCCTTATACTTAGGGTACCCTTTTCCATACGGAGTACTTTGGGTACCCCATTTGTAGTTAGGGTACCCCTTCCCATACGGAGTATCTTATTTTATAGGGGGTACCCCAATTCACGTGGAGTACTCCGCTCTGGACTTGCTTCTTTAATCGACACGTGGCACTTTACTGTTCATCCTATTTTTCCCTCAAACAACAGCCCCCCAGTTTCTTTTTGGCGAGAAGTATTGGAGGCAAAAGAAACTCGTTGTGTGGGTGACACGTGGCGATGTGACTGGTCCGAGGTTGACTTGCTTAATTTCTTCCCTTGACTATGTCGGGTATCTTCAAAAATTCTCTCTGTCTCTTTGTTTTCCCGCCACTTTTTTTTTTTTTGATTGAAAACCAACAGTCGTGTCTCTCCCTTTTTTTTTTTTTTATCATCGGGAAATGGCAGCCGTCTGACATAAATGTTTAAATTTCAAAAAGTTTCCAGACGCCCTGGAACTTCTCTTCCCGGACTGACGCATCCTGTCAGTTTTAATTAAAACGCCTGCAGCATGTTGATCTTTATCCCTTTAGTTTTGAAAATCCCCAAATATTTTCTGAAACTCCTTTCCAGTTGCTTTTCCTTTCACCCTCTTTTTTCTCTCCTTCTTCTTCCTCGCCCGTTCGTCTCTCTCTCTCTTGGCCGGTGCTATCCTTTTCCTTTCTCTCTTTGTCTTCCTTCCTTTTCCTCTCTTTCTTTCTCCCTTTCTTTCCTCTCGGTCGGCGTCGGCTTGGAGTCTTTTCCTGGCGTAATTCGCGGCGGCTGCAGCGGTGATCTTCGAGCTCCAGATTCGGCGATTTTGGGCGTGTTTCCGGCGGTCTCCGGCGCGACTTCGGGGTTACGGTAATCCTCCATCTCTCTTTCTCTTTCTTCTCTCTTCTTCTTATGTCGGGTGGCTGATTTCTGGGCATTTGCCGGCGTTTTTCGCGGCTGTTGCAGTGACAACTTCGAGCCCTAGATCCGGCGATTTTGGGCGTTCTTCCGGCGGGTTTTTGGCGCGGTTCCAGTCACGGTAACCCCCTTTCTCTCTCTCTTTTTCTTCTTTCCTCTTCTTCCTTCTTCTTTCTTCTTTTTCTCTCTTTCTCCTTGTTTCGGGCGGCGGCTTTCTGGGCGTTTCCCGGCGCTTCGACGGTGATTTTCGTGGCTGCACCAACGTCGGTTGGCCTCGGTCTCGCTGGCGGTGGCAGTCGCAGCCGTCCGACCGACGCTGTTGTGGCGGCCGCGCTTTTCCCCCTTGCGTTGGCTCGCTGCAACCGTGCTCTTTCCCTTTTTTTTTTTTTTTTGGTTCGGGAATACTTCCTCTTGTTTCTCCGGCGTCGGTTCTCGGCGGTGGTGACCGCGGCAGCCGGCGTCGAGTTTGGTTGCAGTCTCCCTTCATCCTCTCGGTTTTTACTTCTCTTTTTTGTTTTTTTTTTGTGTAAATATATATACGCAAAAATCAAATCGTTATTATCGTTATTATTATACTCACTGTTTTCCGTTGTCTGCAGTTTGTCTTCCTACGACTACCGATCCGGACCTGCGGTACTGGTGAATTGGAGGTATTATTTCTCGTCTCTCGTCTTTGCGGCGTATTCATGATGGCGCCACTTGTTCATTTTGAAAAAATCTTGTTTTTGTTTATTGGTTTGTTGTTTTGTCTTGTGTTTGTGGTTGGTGTTTGCATTGGATGTTTGATGGGTGGTGGGCGGTTTTGTGGATGTGTGGCTGGGGGTTTGTGCGTGTTTGTTATTGGGAGGAAAAGTAGATATGGGTAAAAAACACGTAGCACCCGAGAAAAAGAGGCGTAAGGTTGGGGCTAGGAAGGCTAGTGGGCCCCCGGAGGGTTCTCCCTCTCATGTATCCATTAGCGAGGGGGATAAGTCCTCCTCCGATTCCTCGGGTAGGCGTACCTCACATACTGAACCTCCTTCTTTGAGGGCTACCCCTCGCGTTAGTCCACGCTTACCCCGCAAACGGCCTACCCCCCCGCCTAGGGACAAGGGTAAGTCGTCCAAGTCTAAGACTTCCGCTCCTACATCGGGGCAGTCTTCCATGCCTTCTCTTGTCACACCCGCCAAAACTGGCAATCCTTCTTCCCTAGGTGTTCGGAGAGCCACTCCGGAGGACTTAGAACAGATTAGGGTTAGGTACCACATCCCCTCGGCTGTCCGACTTAGGGTACCCCATGAGGATGAGCGGCCTGAGCGGCCTCGATCGGGTGGGATAGCTCTACACATTGATCTTTTTGACTTGGGACTCCGCCTGCCTCTCCAACCCTTTTATATGAAGATGTTTAGTTTCCTGGGTGTAGCTCCTGGGCAGTTGTCTCTCCCGGGGTGGAGGACACTCACGGGTCTGCAAGTGTTGTGGCTTGAGGTCATGGGGCGCGACATCTCTTTTAGGGAGTTGAGGGGCCTTTATCAGTTTAAGAAGCCCAAGGGTCCTGGTGTAGCGTACTTTTCCCCGTGGGGGGAGCTCGGGCATATTGTTGAGGGGAGCCCTGTCCTGAAGAAAGGTTACCGAAAGGGGTGGTTCGTGGCGGAGGGTAGCTGGGAGACGAACATTCTGGGTGAGACGGGTGATCTCGTGGTTGTGCCTAACGCTTTCACCGTAGCCAGTAAGTATATCGCCGTTCATAGTTCTTCTGCTATTATCTCCCGCATAAATATCTTGCTTACCTTGGGTTCTCATGATTTTGCAGACGTGACTTGGGCTAAAGGGTCATGCCCAATCCGGGAAGTGGGGGGAGAGGTGAAGGGGTACATGGAGAAACTCCGCAACGCCCAAAGGAGTGGTGATGTGCTGGAAGAGGGTAGGCTGTGGAAGGCGGGGTTGATTGGCCGAAGTTCTTCTCCTGTTCGTGGGGGTATCACATGTACGGACTGAGTGTTGAGGGGTACCCTATCGTTGTCCATGGGACTGGGGTACCCCATCATCACTGCATCTCGAATCTGCTCCCCTTTTATTTTATTTCCCGTTTGCGCCTTTAACATTTTCAATGCTTGCTTAGCTAATCACGAATGTTGTGTTTTCCGTGCAGCGATGGAGTCATCGGGGGATGCTTTCGATGCCTTTTTTACAGCGATCGTGGGAGGTGCTTCCGGGTCCCAAGATTCGGCTGCTCCTTCATCGGCATCTCGTCCTCCCCGAGCTCCCAGCGGGAAAGGGAAATCTCAGGGTACCTCACAGAGCGTGTCGAGGGGTACCCCACGCCAGAAGAAGCGTAAGTTCGGGATGGTGACTGCCTTCCCCGAGGATTTGCGCGTGGGCGAGCTAGACCCGATCTCCAACAAAGATATCTCCCACTTAGCTCGGTGCTTCTATTACTCCTCCGAGAGCGTCACCTCCGAGGTGGCCGAGGAGACAGACAAGATGAGCTTGAGCCAGCACTACGGCCAAGCATTGAGGGCTACCCACGAGGTAAGCTTTCTTGGGGTACCCCATAAATATCCTTAGAAATTTCTTTTTGATGTACCAACATACGTATGTACTTGACATATCTCCATAACTTGTAGGCTTCCTATCTCCTCAGTCACTGCCTACCGGATCTTGACTCTCTTGTTGCTGCTCGATCGGAGGCGGATAAGCTGAAGGGCGAGCTTCAAATCCGCCAATCTCGTGAGGACCAGCTGGCCCAGGAGGTTAAGTCGCTACATGAGCGCATTGCCGCCCTTTCGGAGGAGAAGGTCCGAGTGGAGAAGGACCGAGCGGAGTTGCACGCTGCAAACGAGGAGCTACTATCTCGTCAGAAGATAATGGCGCAAGATGCATTTTCGCTAATCATGTCGGAGGTATGGAGTGTAGATCCCGAGTTGGAGGTACCCCGTGTGCAAAAGTTTGTTGACAAGGCCACGATTTTGAAGACGATCGCGGAGAAGAGGAAGCCTTCTCAATCTGGTGCCTCTTCTGGGACTCCTAGGGTACCCCATGATATTCAGCCACTGCCCGTTTCGGATGCTCCTACATCAGCCGTACCTATCACGGGAACCTCCGAGTCTTCTGCTGGCCGTCTCCCGGAGACAGACGTTGGTGATGATGTTCCCCCCTCGGCTTAGGCTTTGCTTGTCATGTTGTCGCTTTCCGGAATTGATCCATATTTGACCCCAAAACTTTGCTTCCTTTTCTTTGGTTTTGCTGGGATGTTTGTACTGCTGAAAACTCTCTTTTGCTTTTGTCTGGACTTTATGATACCTTGGATGCTTGTTATTTGGCAATTGGATGCTTTGGCTATATGGCCAGCCGTTTAGGGTACCTCTTTGTTTTGTTGTTTGGAAATGGAATACCCCCTGTATTTGCTTAAATGGGGTACCCCTTCGCAAGCTCAACACCAAGTGCTTCTTTTCTGAAAGGGGGTGCCCCCAGTACCTTACAATAATTGGCGAATCTGGTGATTACTTTTCTCATTAATTTGGCGAATTTTCTCTCGAATTGGCGATCAAAAACTTTGGCGCAGATTGCTTACCCCTTACTTGGCTCAAGTAAGAGGACGGAGGTATGAGTGTTAGCATACCTAAGCGAGCCTCATGACGCTAGGGTATGCTGGTTTTTTCACTCGCGGGTCTTCTTTGACCCTTCCCTCGCTTCACAATTTTTCAGATAGTTTACCTCCACCCTGCTGAGTGAGAGGACGAAGGTATGAGTGTTAGTATACCTAAGCGAACCTCATGACGCTAGGGTATGCCGGTTTTTTCACTCGCGGGTTTTCTCTGACCCTTCCCTCGCTTCACAATTTTCTAGATTGGCAAATGGCGAAAATTACGTATATCCGGGTGCTAGTGCATTTCAATGGCGATAAACGAATATAATTCTGCGTACTATGACCGAAATGGCGAAACTGGAGAAAGGACCTTCTTCCTTTTTGTTGTAAATAGAAATTGTATTCATAAATAACGAAAGCATAGATCAGTACATGACTTAGCTTTGTTACCCTGAGGAGAATGGAAAACCACAAGGTCTCCCACCCCTTTTCATTTGGAAATTAAAGAAACTCAGAAGTCGCAACAGACTGTCATAAGGCATTTGGGGTACCCCGTTTGGTCTATCACTAGGAACACTGAAGAAAATATAGAAGAAGACAAAAGACTGACGGTTTAGACATTGCCTTTTAGTAGTATTTCCGAAGCATCGCGGCATTCCAGGGGTGCCTCACAATCGTGCCATCCATGTGGAGCAGCCTATATGCGCCTACCCCAACGGGCTTGTCAACGCGATAAGGTCCTTCCCAATTTGCTCCAAAGGCGCCTTCACAGGATACCCTTGTATTTTGGGTTACCCTTCTTAGGACCAAGTCTCCTCTCTTGAAGGACCGATGACGTACCTTTTTTTCATATAGGCCCGCGATGCGATGTTGATAAATGGCGGTGCTCAATTCTGCTCTAGCCCTTTTCTCCGCTATCAAATCAAGATTGGCGGCTACCAAAGATGTATTCTCGGTTTCATCAAAGTGTTCGACCCTGTGAGAGGGTATCCCAATCTCGGCTGGAATCACGGCATCTACACCGAAGGCAAGAGAGAAGGGGGTCTCCCTGGTGGAAGTGTTTTGTGTAGTTCGGTAGGCCCATAGAACCCCAGGTAGCTCGTCTACCCATGCTCCCTTTCTCTCCTCAAGTTTCTTCTTCAGGATGCCTTTGATGATCTTGTTAACGGCCTCAACTTGCCCATTAGATTGAGGATGGGCAGGTGTAGAGAATCGGTTGGCTATCCCCAACTCCGAACAAAAGTTTCGAAACTTTTCATTATCAAATTGTTTGCCGTTATCGCTGATGATCGCATGAGGTATCCCAAATCTGCAAATGAGATTTTTCCAAATGAACTCCGTAGTCCTCCTCTCCGTAATGTTTGTCAACGGCTCCGCCTCTGCCCATTTTGTAAAATAATCTACCGCTACGATCGCATACTTGGCTTGTCCCTTTCCGGTGGGCAACGGGCCAATGAGATCCACTCCCCATACGGCAAAGGGCCAAGGGGAGGATATGACTGTTAGCTTTTCCGGGGGTAGGTGGGGTACCTTGGCGAACCTCTGGCACTTATCGCAGCTTCGTACCATATTCTTGGCATCCTCCCTCATGGTTGGCCAGTAGTACCCCTGTCGGAGAGCTTTTTGTGCCAGCGATTGTGCTCCGTAATGATTGCCGCAAATTCCCTCATGTATCTCCCTCATGACATACTTGGCCTCGTCGTCCCCCAAGCATCGAAGATAAGGGAGAGTAAACCCGCGTCTGTATAGGGTATCCCGGATCAGGCAATACCGTGCGGCCTTGTACTTTAACCTTCTTGCTTCAGTTTTATCTGAGGGGAGGTCTCCATCTGCGAGGTACCTCGTAATAGGCTCCATCCACAAGACCGCGTTAGACAGTGATCCTACTTCCGACGGCTCGGTGAGGCCAAAGCTGGGTGCGGGTAGGTGTTCGGTGGTGATGGGTCCGGATGACTGGGTTACCCCAAGGGACGCCATTTTTGCCAGGGTGTCGGCCTCGCTGTTCTCAAGCCGGGGTACCCTTTCCACCTTAACCTCGCAAAACTGGGACATCAGCTCCCTGGTTTTCACGAGGTATCCCTTCATGTTCTCCTCTTTCGCTTGGTATTCTGCCGTAATCTGGCTTACTACCAGCTGGGAGTCGCTCTTGATGTGCACCCTTCCCGCTCCTAAGGCCTTGGACATCCTTAATCCCGCTATGATGGCCTCATATTCGGCCTCGTTGTTTGAGGCCTTGAACCCGAACTGCAGAGCGTAGCATAGTTTCACCTTATTCGGGTCAATTATAATAACTCCGGCACCACTACCATGTGAATTGGAGGAGCCATCCACATATATCTCCCAGACCTGCCCTACTTCATCTGTAGATGGGGTATCCAATAGGTACTTTAGCTCGCCTTCGCCACTTGAGTCACTGGCAAACTCTGCAATGAAGTCGGCGACCGCTTGGGCTTTAATCGCCGAGCGAGGCTTGAAGATGATATCGAATTCACTTAATTCAAGGGACCATCGAAGAAGCCTACCGGACATGTCCAGCTTTTGAAGGATTTGCCGGAGGGGAAGATTGGTGACGACCGCAATGGTGTGAGCATGAAAATACGGTCTAAGCTTCCGTGCGGAGACAACCAAAGCCAAAATAACTTTCTCAGAGGTGGGGTACCTCTTCTCAGCATCGACCATAGCCTTACTGGTGTAGTAAATAGGTCGTTGTACCCCCTTCTCATCTTCTCTGAGTAACACTGAGCTGGTGGCATGCTCGGATACAGCGAGATACAACAGAAGCACCTCTCCCAACTCGGGTTTGGCGAGTAGTGGAGCATTAACGAGGTACCCCTTAAGCTCTTGGAAGGCCTCCTCACAATCGGGAGTCCATTGGAGTTTCTTTCCGGCCTTCAGAGCCTTGAAAAATGGCTTACACCGATCGGTAGCCTTAGATATGAAACGGCTCAGGGCAGCTACCCGGCCTGCCAAGCTTTGAACTTCCTTGATGGTGCTTGGTGATTTCATATCAAGAACTGCACGGATCTTATCAGGGTTGGCTTCAATCCCCCGTTGTTGTACCATGAACCCAAGAAACTTGCCCGAGGTAACCCCGAACGCACACTTTTCTGGATTGAGCCGCATTTGGTGTTTCCTTAAAATGGTGAAGGTATCCCTGAGGTGCCCGAGGTGCTCCCCCGCACGCACTGATTTAGTGATCATATCGTCGATGTAGACCTCCATGGTGCGCCCAATCTGCTCCTTGAAAATTTTGTTTACCAGCCGCTGATAGGTGGCCCCAGCGTTCTTCAAGCCAAACGGCATCACCTTGTAACAGTATAACCCTCGGTTGGTGATAAACGCTGTTTTCTCTTGATCGGGTTCGTGCATCGCAATTTGATTGTAGCCGGAGAAAGCGTCCATAAAGCTCAGCATTTCATGCCCTGCTGTGGCATCCACAAGCTGATCCACCCGGGGAAGTGGGAAGCTGTCCTTGGGGCAGGCTTTATTCAAATTGGTGAAGTCCACGCACATGCGCCACTTTCCATTTGACTTTTTGACGAGAACCACGTTGGATACCCAATCAGGGTATACCGCTTCCCGTATAAACTTTGCTGCTAAGAGGCGGTCTACCTCTTGCTCAATGGCGTCATACCTCTCTTGGTTAAAGGCGCGACGCTTCTGCTTGACTGGCTTATTATGCGGGCTGACATTAAGTTGGTGACAAGAAAGGGCTGGTGGGATACCCGGCATATCCGAATGGGTCCAGGCGAATACATCCAAGTACCCACGTAGGAAGGCAATGAGCTCCTCCTTTTGTTCCTCCGTAAGGCTGGAGCCTACCTTCACGGTCTTTGCTGGGTCGGTAGCTGAAATCAGCACTGAGACGAGGTCTTCAGCTGGGGTACCCCATTTGTCACCTTCCGATACGCAGGGATCCAAAGGTGTCTCTACCTCACAACGGAGCTCATCCACCCCCCCTTGGCTTACCCCCGAACTATCCCCGGTAACTTCTTTCTCTACCATTGGTGAAGACTCCAACTGTTTTGGTAAGGGAATCACTTGAGGGGATTTCTTGAGTGTAGCCCTTTGCTGCTTAGCAAGTGCTCTCCTGGAGGGGGTAGGTTTGGATTGGTCCCCGCTGGGGTACCCCTTTACTCCCAAATCAGAAGCTATTTGGTAGGTTACTTTGGAAGCCACAGAATAACACCCACGGGCAGATTGTTGGTCTCCCTTGATAGTGACAACTTCTTGGGCGGCTGGGACTTTCATGGCAAGATAATGCATGGATACCACCGCTTTAGTTGCCACTAAAAACGGCCTACCCAATATAATATTGTATGCACCTGGATGATCCACAATCAAAAAGTCAATCATATGAACAATACGGTGGGGTACCTTACCAAGTGTAACCGGCAGTGTGATGATGCCCTTTGGTATAACCATATCGCCGGCGAAGCCAATGAGAGGCGTAGCATACGGAGTGATCTTTGGCGATTCAATTAACAACTGGTCCAAGGCGCTCTTGAAGATGATGTCGACGGAGCTACCGGTGTCCACAAGAGTTCTTGCCACCTTTCCAGTGGCAACCTTCAAAGTAATTACAAAGGCATCATCATGGGGATACGAGATGCCCTCCGCATCTTTTTCCGTAAAGAGGATCGGTGGGGGATGGTGGGGTATCCTTGGTGTACCCCATTCACTAAGGTTGACTTCTTTGCCCATGTTAGTGGTCACCGACAGCGACCTGCCATAGCCTTTGATAGCCCTCCGAGATTGGCCAGCCAATGTAGGACCACCCATTATCATCCGCACATACACACCTTTCTTGTGCCCCGGGGGTACCTCTCGTTCAGGGCTACCCTCAGCTATCCGCTTGCCCTTATCATGCTCTGCAGTTTTCCGAGCCTCTCTCATGTCAGCGACAAACTCTTTAAGGTACCCACTGAGAATCAAAGATTCGATCTCCTCCCTCAAAGTGAAGCATTCGGCAGTGCTGTGGCCAAAGTCCTCGTGGAACTCGCAATACTTCAAACTGCGCCTCATGTTGGGGTACTTCCTCATAGGCTTTGGAGGACGGAGGAGGCCACTGTCCCGAATGTGGTAGAAGATCTGGTCCGGGGATCGATTTAATGGGTGGAAAGACTCATGCCGTGGTTTTGGGGGTGGTTCCCGATGATCAGGTAATGGCGGTCTTGGATGATGGGGTAACCCCGCGGTAGGATGAGGGTTATGCCCTCGTCCACGTGGGATAACCCTTGGCGGGCTCCGCTGCCGGGGTACCCGTGGTACCGGGGCTTCCACCCTTCTGGGCTTTTCCTTGTCCCTTGAGGTGTCAGCCTTCTCTTCTTGGCGCTTCAACTGACATCGCTCATCCAACTCCACTTGCTGCAACGCCCTAGAACGGGCCTCCCCATACGAAAGTGGACGCTTCTTTTGAAAAGAGCGCCACAACTTTCCCAACCGCAAATTCTTCTCAAAATGGGTAAGTGTATGTTGATCTCCGAATGCCCCGGTTCGTAGCACTTCTTGGTGGAAACGAGTCACGTAATCCCCCAAAGGTTCGACTTCCCCTTGCTTGATAAAGGCAAGCTTGGAGGCTACCCTGTCTTGAGAAGAAGCATAGGAAAATTCTTTACTAAATTCAGACAATAATTGATTTAAGGAAGATATGCTACCCGCTTTCAAGGAACGAAACCAAGACTTCGCGGGGCCTGTGAGTGTGTGGGTAAACATCCTACACATGGCGCTCTCGCCTACCCCCTTGATGAGCATTTGGTCGCGGTACAACTCTGCATGCTCCGAGGGGTCAGTGGTACCCGAGTATTGGGGTACCTGTGGCATGGTGAACCCCTCGGGGAGGGTTGCCTTCCGAATCTTCATGGTGAACGGTGATTGGTAAGTCAGCGGTGCTGGTGCAGCCGTGAGGTTTTGCCTCTCGGAGAGGAGCTTCACCTGGGCTTCCAAATTTTCCATCTTCTCCGCAAGGTCAAGGGGTACCCCTGGTGTACCCGATGACGTCGCTGTCACTTGGGAGGCTCTTTTGGCATTTAGTTTCTCGCGGAGGTCCTCATGGGAACGCTTTATACGCCTCGTACCCTGGCTGCTACGGGAGTTACAGGAAGCGGTGGAACGCTCGTCGCGGGTACCCAAGGCTCGAAATTTGGAGCGAGTACCCGAAGGCCCAGGCTTTAGCTTGCTGGACTCGGGTACCCCTTTTTTCACCACAACTTGAGTGTCCGCTTGAGGTAACGGAGCTTCGGGTGTCACTAGAGGAAAGGAACTTTCCGGTGCTCGAGATCCAACGGCCCGAAGTATGGCGTAGGCCAGGTCTTCGAAACGCTGGTTTGCAATAGGCTCCTCCTCTTGGCGAACCCCGGTAGATTGCTTGACGCCCTTGCCTTTATTTATACGAGCTACCCTTCTGGCAGGGTCACTATCGTCACTACCGCTGTCCTCCCTCGTCCTTGCGGGAACCCCCATTAAACCTTCAGGAGGTACGTCAGGTGCCATGTGTTAATGCACCCACAACCACCAGCTAGGTAACCACAATGTAGGCTTTTTGTGCGTATCCCCACAGACGGCGCCAATTGTTTTCAACTGATTTTGGGCTAAGAAAATCCAAAATCAATCATGAACAATAAATTTAATATTTTGGGGAAGATGGGGTACCTCACTGGTTTGCCGTGTGGGACGTGGGGTATCCTAGGTCTTGGGAGGTGGGAAGGAGGGAGTGAGAGATAGCTATGGAGGACGGTCAGCGACGCACAAGATATTCTCTGAAGTGGGCTTCGTACCTACAAAACAGTGAAAGGAGGGTTAGAGGTGAAGCCGGGGGGGGTACCCTGGCGTTCACACTCCGACGCTCAAGTTAGCAAACTCGAGCTTTTTAGGCGAAGAGAGCTAGCAAGCTCTCTGTAAATTAGGGTTTTAGGATGAGGAGAACCTGGTTTTTGGAGTGAGAGTGTGAATGGCGAAAATTGGAGGAAGGAGAAAAGCTTGTGGCCAAACTTATGGAGAACAAACCCTAGGTGTCTTTATATATGGTGTACCTCCCTGCCACGTGGCGTACCCTCTTTGGCTCATGTCCCTCTGGTGTTTTCATGATTTTTGGGCTGTTATATACATGCCCGCGGCGTATCTCATCATTTGGAGACTTGGCGCGCGCTGGTGTGTGGTCCTGGGGTAGCTCTGCAGCAGTTGTCGGGTAGGCGGTTGGGGACCACTGTCCTTAGTATAATTTTCTGCACTGTGGCAGGCGGCTGTCCCCCCTTTGGCGTACCATTTTCGATTCCGTTTTCTGACCAAATCAAAGGAAATCTTTTAGGAGGCGGAGACGTTGCGTATGGTGAATATTTCGGAGGATTCTCTTACACCGTTTCGTAGGGTACCCCTTATGACTTGGGGTACCCCTTACTACTTAGGGTACCCCTTGCTACTTAGGGTACCCCCTTATACTTAGGGTACCCTTTTCCATACGGAGTACTTTGGGTACCCCATTTGTAGTTAGGGTACCCCTTCCCATACGGAGTATCTTATTTTATAGGGGGTACCCCAATTCACGTGGAGTACTCCGCTCTGGACTTGCTTCTTTAATCGACACGTGGCACTTTACTGTTCATCCTATTTTTCCCTCAAACATATTACTACATGATGGAACACCGAGACTTAACGGCTGACGATGCACACAAGCATGCCATGGATAAGATTTCAGATGCATGGAAGCGCCTAAACAAGGAATGCCTCTCCCCAAATCCATTTTCAGCATCTTTCACAAGGGCTTCCCTTAACTCTGCCAGAATGGTTCCTTTGATGTACAGCTATGATGACAGCCAACGGCTTCCGAGCCTCGAGGAGTATATTAAGTCCTCCCTTTTTGATAATTTGCCTACTCAAGGAGTGTACTAGTTAGTAATAATGCTCCTTAATTACCTACTACGGAAATTTCTCTATTTTATGTTCAACATCGTTAATAAGAAATTCAATTTTATTCCAGCATTTCAATCTCAACTTACAAGGAACGTGTGTAGTAATTTTCCATTTGTCACAACTCAAAACTCTCTACTTGGGTCGACAAAAGAGAATTCGATTGTTCAATCCAATATGTAGAACTAAACAAATTAATTAAGAAAAACAAAAAATGAAAAATTAATAATAAAGATACAAACTATTCTGTGGGCTTAAATAGCCACACTCCTTTCTCTTCAATATTTTTTGTAATTTAGAAATTATTATCAGCCCCCCATTGTGTCCTCTGATTACAAAAAACTGGAAATTTTTAATTTATTTGGTGGTTAACTTATTATTTAAAAAATCTATGAATTTTCGTATTTTCATTAACAGATATTGACTTTTATCAAAACCACGGGAGTATTTCAAACATTTTAACATATTCATATCACATGTATTGCATAAACTTCCTTCATGTAGCAATGGATGTGAGATCCATCCTCACCATCTTGATTCTCATCCTGCATCAGAAAGGCAACAAGATTACCAAATAAATCATTCCATCATCTGAAGTCCCATTAATTTTTATGTGGATGTTATATGCATGTATTCATTGTATAATCAGCATAATATGATTCATCAAGGACTCATCAGCAAATATGATGCATGTGTCAAAAAGCAATCTAGCAATAATTTTAGTTCCCTACCTGTTGCTTTGTTTTGTTTTTGTTTCTTTTTTTCCCTCCCTAATTGGCAAATGATTTCATTCGAAAAGAACAAATCAATTACAATAAATATTCAATGTCTCCTCTAATCAGATAAGAAATTTCGAAATAGACAAGACTATTTTTATTATACCATAAACTACAGAATTACAAGGTCTAGGAGCATAGACTACCCTATATTGATTATCTTTATCCACCAAAGTTCTAATTTCACTAATAATCCAATCCAGCTCTCCTCTACTAGAGATACCTATGAGAATAGAGTGCACAACACTCTATTAATCTGACTTTATACTTAGAGGAGAAAGACCACCTACAGCCATCTTCACACCTTCTAAAATAGTCAAAGTCTCAGCAATTTCCACATCTCCCTGACAAGGCTTCTTTGATACTGCAGCTGCCATGACAGCACCTTCACAATTTCTGACGATGCACCCCAAACCAGCATTACCGTCTTCTTTTTTTGTGTCAGTATTAAACTTATGCGAAGGGGTTCTGGAGGATACCAAATATTAGAAGGAAACAGTTTTGCCAGAGATAAGACTGACTTGGAGGTCCCTAACTGTTAGCATATATGTCATCGGTCACACTTATATATAGGGGATTGCCTTTTTCTCTCTTACAGTAATCAACATAAATCCTTACCTCCTTACTATTTTTATAATGGCTAAAAACTCTTTAGACAACATAAGTTTATAATATTACCCTTATTTTTAACTACTCTTTTATTTAGATTTATTATAAATTAAATAAATCACATGAATAGAAACTAAATAAAAAAATTAAGTATTAAAAATAAGAAATATATGTTTTGATATGAGAAAATAATAATAATAAAATAAGAAATATATTTTTGATATGAGAAAAAAATTAATAATAATTTTTTTCTTGTAATTATTTATTTTGTGAACATCTTCTTATAATAAACATTTTATAATATTTTAAAATTAAATGTAAAAAGTATAGGCAAAATATTTTATTTTTTATCTTATAATAAATTTTTATTTGTCATTCAAGTTTTCTTATAATATTTTTTTATCGTTTTATAATAATTTTCTTATATATTTATTATAAGAAAATTTTCACAAAATAAATAAGTGCAAAAAAAATTATTATTAATTTTTTCTTATATCAAAATATATATTTTTTGTTTTTAATGCTTGATTTTTTATTTAGTTTCTATTCATATGATTTATTTAATTTATAATAAATATAAATGAAAGATTAGTTGAAAATGAGAGTAATATTGTAACCTTATGCTATCAATGGAGTTTTTTGGCTATTATAAAACAGAATGGAGGAAATATTATATATTGATTACTAAAGGGGGAAGTGGCAATCTCCCCTCACATATATATATATATATATATATTGATGGTGAATTTTGAATATGAAGG